>CP106730.1:78441508-78620801 GCA_025506655.1 Gossypium rotundifolium | reverse complement strand
TGAATCGGGTTTTCCAAATACTTGGATCGGATCGTCGTTGTGTTTATAGGCGACATCCTAGTATATTCAAATCGAGATAGAGCATGATGAGCATCTTGGATAGTGTTGCAAGTGTTAAGGGAGAAGAGCTTTATGCCAAATTCAGCAAGTGTGAATTTTGGCTGAAAGAAGTTACGTTTTTAGGCCATGTGGTATCTGCAGAAGGATAAGGGTGGATCTGTAGCATCCTAAAAATGGGGTTATTTGTATTTGCATTATTTTGCTGGTGTGGAATGGCTGAGATAATATTTATGGCATGGTAAGATTTAATTAAAGGCCTTGAGTTGGCTCGGAATAGTAGAAATTGTTATTTGTAAGCTTTAAGGGTGGATAGCTTTAGTAGTTAGGGGTTATAAGAATAAATAAAGGAGCAGATTGACATAGAATAAACCTAGATTAAGTGGCAAAGGAGGGCCACTTGGGAGCTTCATGTGACGCCATCAAGGAACAAGGAGAACCTTGGTTCGAGTCACAATTCTCCCCTTTTTGGCATTATGTTGGACAGCACATGTGGGAGAGTCTTCCTCCTTTAAACTCTTTTATTATTATTATTAAAAGATAATATGAGCATTTTATTTTGTTCTAAGGATAATAGAAGGTAAAAGAGATATTGTATGGATTATTAAGAGAGTATTAGGAATTAAATTCAAATTAGTTTGAATTAATTTGAGTGAGTGGCTTGGAGTGATTCAAGGAGGTTGATTGAAGTTGAACTCCTTGTTGGAGTGGAGTGGACGGCATGGAGTCTTGGTGATGAGGGAATGCCGAATTCTTCTAGCCATTTACTTGACAATTTTGGCTAGCATTTTTCCATATAACACTTCTTTTCTTTTCTTTTTCAAGACCGATCACCCCTCCCTCTCATTCTTCCTTTATTTTCTTTCTTCATAAAAGTCTTTTGGCCGAAACTCCCCACTCCTCCCTTCTCCAAAATTCTTCCTTCTCTACTTTTACCCACATTAGCCGAATCATCTATTCCCTTTACCTTTCTTCTTCTTTTCTTACTAAAAGTCCAGCCTTATTTAATCCATCATAGCCGAATTTGATCCCTATCAAGGTGCCGAATTTCTTTCTCTTTTTTTAAAACACCTAGGCCGAATATTGTACAAGGGGGAGGCTTTCTTTTAATCACTTTTGGTAAGTATGTTTGGCCGAATGCCCATGTTCTCTCCCTCTCTTGTCGGCTTTGATAAAGGTAGGTAGTTGGTTCGGCAATTGACGATAAGGGTGTTAATCATTTGTTGAATTAAATATGTCTAGGTGCTTCGGGATTTTGGAGATCGTCAAACTAAGTTTTCATTCGTGACCAATCAAGTGGTAAGTGGTGGTAAGAATCGATTTTCATGGATTTAAAAGTCAAGGCTATTAGCTTTGTTTACTAACCGATGGTAATTGGTGAAGCGATTCGAATCGGTGTTGTGATTAGTATCCAAAAGCGAATAGGTAAGGATTCGGGTTCGAAGATGACCCTTTGAATTACTTGGTTGGTAAATGGGCCATAGTACTAATCCCATGGTTGGCCGAATGTAGGTGCAGAGGGATCTAGGGTGGTCGACTCTTCTTTTGGGATTTAGACTATCCAAAGTGGTGACAGTGTGTACATACACACTTATAGCGATTAATAATGCGTGCTAGATATTTGTTGTATGTAAATTGCTTGTTGTAGATACTGGATATAGTACCTTAATGGTACAAGCGAGGATTTCGGGTAAGTCTCTTTTAATATGAGATTTTTATTATGCTTTTGGAAGCATGGTTTATGATACATGTATAAATGTATGAGATCCGATCATGATTACTTGGTTTTGTGGGTTAAATGAGCGGAGGGCGTGATATTGTGCCGACGGGCACCGTTGTTTTGGTAACACACTTGTGACTACGGTCACCGAGGTTTGGTACCTCAGGTTTGGTACCTCATCGCGTCTCGCCCACGTGGCTTAGCACCACCGTGGGTTGGCCCCACTTTGAGATATGGGATTGACGCCAATGATTTGGCATCACACGATGGGTTGGCCCCATCAATCGATCTGTCTTTGGACACCGTAGGTTTGGCACCTCCAAAGATTTGGCATCACATCTGTGACTATATGTCACCGGTGGTTTGGCACCACCAAAGGTTTGGTACCACAACAGGGTAGATTGAGGCGTTTGGTTGGCTAGGTTGGGTACATTGTCTTGTGCATATTATTTGTTATAATCTGTGTATGAGGTTGGTATAAACCGGGGGAAGGGTTACATACTGAGTCTTGGTGACTCACCTTCTCCATTATTTTTTCAGGTGATGCATAGATCGCGGATATGGAGCCGGAGGGACTCGAGGTGGCCATGCAGTGGACTTGAAATAAATGAACTTTAATTTAGTTATATTATTTTATTATTGGTTTGTTTTTATTTGAATTGTAATAAGGCCTCCATAAACTTTATTTTTGTTACTGTACATATGTTGGATACTTGCTTTTAAACTACACCATTAAAAAAATAAATTAAGATCACATGTTTTCCTAAATCAACACGAAAATGTTTTATCGTGTCATTTAACACATTCAAAATTGGTATAATAACTTGACTTCAATTAAATTTTCGAATTTAATCTAAGTATGATTTCAAAGAAGATAACCAAAACGAAGTTTACAACAAAACCTAAATTGGATTTTAAAATGGGTTTCAAAAGTTTTCTCTAATTGACCCATATTCTATCCTAACGTTTGGTAGGGTTTGGTATTACAAATTGAGTATCGAGCCAGTTCAATACTGACCGTGTAGGGGCCCAAGGCCCAAAAATGTTTTGTAGGCCTTTTAAAGTATTTTTGGGTTTTTGAACGGCATGGCCCGAGTCTCCCAGATCTATCCGCCTGTAAGTTCTTACGAACCTCTTTGTGAATTATTTTACGTAGAAGGGTAGGAAGCATGGAACGAGAATAGACTTATAGGACTTTTGAACCCTAGGGTTAGATTACTCAAACACACAAACAAGACATAAGACTTAATGAACTAAACCAACCTATGGCTAAGTCCTTTGAGCTAGGGTGTGGTAACCCCAGACGCATGTCTAGGATTGGAACCAAGAGCACAGTATTTAAGCGATCCGAGTGACTCACCACCTCTTCGCAGTATCCTACACGTGCGTAGCTTGGGTTCACCTTAACCTGGAGGGCTCGGTGGTGTGGTAACCTCTCTGCGCATGTCTAGAAAGGTTGGTTGGGAGCTTGGTATTTAAGCAATCCGCGTGACTCACCTCCTCTCCACACAAAACACATCAGTGCGTAGCTTGGGTTCACCACGATCAAGAGGGCTCGGCCATAGGCTAAACGTAACGACTAAAACCCAAAAGGGAATTAACCATGTTTTTGAAAAAGAAGAAGACAACGAAACCCTAATTCCTTCAAAATTTTAAAATCACTCTTTCAAATATAAGAACAATCATTTTTACAATGTTTTCCGGAAAAAGTTGATTTGTGAAAATTTCAAGAATGCCCTTAGGGGTGAAATTACTAAAATACCCTTGGATTCATAAAACATCAACTCAATGATTTTGTCCAAAAATTTCAACTACTTCTCAAATATTCAACTCAGCTTTGAAATCATCAATGAAATACTTTGGTTTGGAAAATTACGAAAACGCCCTCAAACTGTAAAATTACCAAAATGACCCTGACTTTTGAACTTTTTGCAAACAGCAATGTTTTAAGAAAGGAAAATTCTCAGAAGGGACCCTCAGAGTTTTACAATTATTAAAACACCCTTGTTTAAATTTTTTTTTTCAAAATTACCCCTGATTGACAAAAATTACCAAAATACCCCTGATTCGAAATGATGCCATATCTTCAAATTTTACAAATTTTCAAGAATGCTTTTCGCTTTGGAAATTTCAAGTGACCGCTTTATTAAAATTTAAAATCTCTCTGATTCTATTACAAAACACCCAGAGAGAAATGACGAAAATACCCTGGGTTAAAACAGACGAAATGTCCGAGGAGTGAATAAGTATGGAAAGTGTTAGGGAATGAATGTGGCCTTTGTGTGAACTAGGATAGAATACTTAAAACATTGTTTGATCGAAAGAATCCTTATTCAACTTTTCATAAAATTTTTCATGTAATCAAGCGGAACAAATTACTAATTCATAAAATTTTTCTTAATCGATTAAAGCACGTTAGATAGAATGAGTTCTAGAGGGCGTGGTCGCCGTGGATGTGGTAGGGAAGGATGACCATATCTCGAACCCGTTAGGTCGTGACATGGTTCGAAAATGAAGTACCACTGTCACCACCACCTCCAACTTTTGGGCCGAGGAGCAAGATCGGGAGCGAGGAGAGGCGATGCGCATGAGCGTGTTGCGGGTTCTTGAGTTGGTGGTCAATGGTGGAAACTGGGAGCTCGTAAACTGCTCCTCGAGCGAATTCGGTCCAACGAGCCGAGGTGTTCCGGTGTGTCGGGAGTGGCGCCGAAGTCTGTGAGATCTTGGTTGGAGTCCACGGAAAGGATCATGGACGATCTTGACTCGATGATGAGGAGAAGTTGAAAGGAGCCGTGTCGCCTCGAAGGAGGAAGCTTATATCGCTGGTGGCTCACCGCTCGTGATGGTGCCACAATGGATGACCTTACATGGGATTACTTTAAGGTGCTTTCCGGAAAAAGTATGTGGGTACTAGCTACACCGACGCCAGCGAGAAAGGCTTTTCCGGGTTAGTACAAGGAACTAAGTCCGTGTTTGAGTATGAGGCGAGTTCTAAAGGTTGAGTAGATATGCGAGAGGCATTGTGGCTACAGAACATGAGCTGTGTGTCCGCTTTGAGGACGGCCGAGAGATGACTTGAGGTCACTGATTGCTCCATGACGAGTTCGTGAGTTTTCGTCCCTAGTAGAAAAGGCTAAGGTAGCCGAGGGTATCAAGGCAACGGTGAGGCAAAATTATGATAGGCTCAAGCAGAAGAGAGGTTGTGGGTCATCTAGGCCAAGTGGTAATGATCAGAAAAAGGCTAGGCAGAGGGGCCAAATCAAAAAGAAGGCCGTAGCTACTAATCGTAGATCGCCAAGGTAATCGTTGTGGGAAGTCCCATTGGGGAGGTTGTTGGACCGGTGAGAGGGGTTGTTTTGAATGTGGGTCTTTGGAACACCGCGTGAGGATTGTCCCCTAAACGAGCTCGAAATTAGTCGGAGGCGTAACTGCACTCAGATAGAAGTGTGGGACCACGAGAGATGTCGTGGTAATGGTAGAGGAAATGGTGCTAATCGTGGTCGTGAAACTTCGTAAGCAGGCACCTGTATCTGAGGCAAGGCAAAATGACTGGCTTAGTCTATCTTGGCGAGGCATCGCGAGGAGGTGACGACCGGATGTCATAACCGATACGTTTCGATTTTGGTCTTCCTTATTATGCATTAATCGATGTGGGTCTACACATTCATACGTGGCGAGTAGTGTGGTAGAGACTTTGAACCTAGACTCGAGACTGCTATTAGGAGATGACCGATTAGCCCTTTAGGCCATTCTCAGTGGTGAACAAACTTTTTGGGATGTACCCTAGAACTCCAAGGGGTCGTGTTTATGGCTGATCTGATGGAACTACCATTTAGGGAGTTCGATTTGATCCTTGGAATGGACTGGCTGGTTAGGTACCGAAGCGACATTGATTGCGCCGCTAAGCGCATGGTTCTCCAAACGATCAGAAGGAATAAAGTGGTTATGATCGTAATCAAGGAATTACATCGTCTAATATGGTGTCGGCCTTGAAGGTGAAAAGATGGTTAGGAAAGGGTGTGAGGCGTTTATGGTTCAATTTATGCCTTGGAGACTAAGGAGTCGTGATTGAAAAGGTTCAACAAGAGGGGAATTTGGTTGATGTATTCCCTGAGGAACTTCCGGTTTGCCTCCAGATCGGAAGTCGAATTCGGTATAGATTTGCTACTTGAACGGCACCAAAGATCTATAGCATCGTGTCGAATGGCACCAAAGGAATTGGTGGAGTCAAGGCTCAAATTGGAGCTCTTGGATAGGGGGTTTATTCGACCTAGTATATCTCCATGGGGAACGCCTGTATTGTTTGTCAAGAAGAAGGACGGTTCTATGCGGATGTGCATTAACTACCGTCAGTTAAACAAGTTAACGATCAAAAACAAGTACCCATTGCCTCGGATCGATGACTTGTTTGACCAACTGAAGGGTGCATCGGTGTTTTCGAAAATAGACCTTAGGTCGGGTTACCATCAACTTAAGGTGAAGGAGGCCGATGTTCACAAGACGGCATTCCGAACTCGGTATGGGCATTACGAGTTCCAAGTGATGCCATTTGGGTTGACCAATGCACCGGCGGCGTTCATGGATTTAATGAATAGAGTATTTCAATAGTACTTGGACCAATTTGTCGTAGTGTTCATAGACGACATTTTGGTTTACTCAAAGACGGAGGAGGAGCATGATAAGCATTTGCGAATAGTTCGCAAGCACTTGAGGAGAAAGCGATTATATGCCAAATTCGATGAAGTGCGAATTTTGGCTAAGGAGGTGGCTTTCTTGGGTCACGTGGTGTCGTGGAAGGGATTAGGTGGATCCCGCAAGATTGAAGCGATGTTGGAGTGAAACCGCCTAAGTCGGTGGGCGAGATACAAAGTTTTTGGGTTTAGCAGGTATTATCGAGAGGTTTGTGGAAGGGTTCTCTCTGATCGCAGCGCCGTTGACTAAGTTGCTAAGGAAAGGTGTTCCATTTGTATGGTTAGAGAAGCAGCAAGAAAGTTTTGATAAGCTGAGGAAGATTCTAACGGAAGCTCCGGTTTTAGTACAACCCGAGGTAGGAAAGTTATTCACAGTCTATTGTGTTGCATCTCACACTGGTTTGGGATGTGTGTTGATGCAGGATGGGAAGGTAGTAGCCTATGCGTCCCGTCAGCTAAGACCGCATGAGGTTAACTACCCAACTCACGACACAGAGTTAGCAAAGAATGTCTTCGCTTTAAAGATATGGAGACATTATCTTTATGGGGAGAAGTCGGTAATTTACACGGATCACAAAAGTTTGAGGTATCTTCCACTCGTAAGGATCTCGAATCGAGACAATACCGATGGATTGAATCGTTAAGGACTACGATTGTTTCATCGAATATCATCCGGGTAAGGCTAACGTGGTGGTCGACGCGTTGAGCCTAAGGTTGTGGCGGACTTAAGAGCAATGTTTGCTCGATTGAGCCTATATGACGATGGAAGCCTTTTGGCGTAGCTTCAAGTTAAGCTAACGTGGATCGAGGAGATTAAGGACAAACAGTTAGTGGATGAAGGGTTAAATGCTAAGAGAATGCAAGTTCAGGATGGTGGGTTGGAAGGGTATAGTTTGATTGATGATGGTGTGTTGTGTTTTCAAGGGCGGCCCTGTATGCCGAAGGAGGTGGAATTGAGACAAAAGAATTCTCCAAGATGCTCATAGCAGCCCATACGCTATGCATCCTGGAGGCAGCAAAATGTACGGAGATTTGCGAAGACAATTCTGGTGGCCGGGGTTGAAGCGTGAAGTGACTGAGTTCGTAGGAAGGTGTTTGACATGTCAGCAGGTTAAGGCTGAACATCAGTTGCCATCAGGGCTACTTCAACCGGTAAAGATTCCTTAATGGAAATGGGAGAGGATCACTATGGATTTCGTCAATGGTCTACCACTCACGCCCAACAAGAAAGATGCAGTTTGGGTAATCGAGACCACCGATTAAATCACTCACTTCATCTGGGTGAGAATGGATTACTCACCCGAAGCTAGCAAAGTTGTATGTGGTAGAGATAGTCGATTGCATGGTGTGCCCGTATCAATTATTTCAGATAGGGACCCAAGGTTCACTTGAGGTTTTGGAAAGCATTGCATCAAGCTTTGGGAACACGATTGGATTTCAGTATAGCTTTCCATCCACAGTCGGACGGGCAGTCAGAAAGGGTCATACAGATCTTAGAGGATATGCTGAGGGGTTGTGTTTTGGAATTCCGAGGTGGTTGGGAGGAATTTTTACCTTTAGCCGAGTTTGCCTACAACAATAGTTACCAAGCGAGTATTCAGATGGCACCATACGAAGCACTGTATGGACGGAAATGCCGAACTCCGACGTGTTGGACAGAGTTGGGTGAACGACAAGTGTTGGGTCCAGAATTGGTAACGGAAACTGAGGATAAAGTGAAAGTGATTCAAGCTCGTCTTAAGGAAGCGTCAGATAGACAGAAGTCCTATACTGATCTTAAGCGAAAGGAAATGAAGTATGCAGTAGGGGATAAGGTCTTCCTGAAGGTGTCGCCTTGGAAGAAGGTGTTGAGATTTGGGCGAAAAGGAAAGCTAAGCCCAAGATTCATAGGCCCATATACAGTGTTGAAGCGAGTAGGACCGGTAGCTTATCAGCTTGAACTGCCGACGGAGTTAAGTCAAATTCATAACGTCTTTCATGTGTCGATGCTTAGGCGGTATCGATTAGATCCATCACACGTGGTGCCTGTGACAGAAATCGAGGTCAACTCAGACTTATCTTTTGAGGAAGAACCGGTTCGGATCTTGGATAGAGACGTGAAGGTTCTACGTAGAAGTCGAGGCCCTTAGTGAAAATGCTATGGCGGAACCATGGTGCCGAGGAAGCTACGTGGGAACTCGAGGATGTGATGCGACGAGAATACCCCCACCTCTTGACCGACTGTAATTTCGAGGCTAAATTCTTTTAAGGGGTAGAATCGTAGCATCCTAAAAATGGGGTTATTTGTATTTGCATTATTTTGTCGGTGTGGAATGGCCGAGATAATATTTATGGCATGGTAAGATTTAATTAAAGGCCTTGAGTTGGCTCTTAATAGTAGAAATTATTATTTGTAAGCTTTAAGGGTGGATAGCTTTAGTAGTTAGGGTTATAAGAATAAATAAAGGAGCAGTTGACATAGAATAAACCTAGATTAAGTGGCAAAGGGAGGGCCACTTGGGAGCTTCATGTGGCGCCATCAAGGAACAGGGAGAACCTTGGTTGAGTCACAATTCTCCCTTTTGGCATTATGTTGACGGCACATGTGGGAGAGTCTTCCTCCCTTTAAACTCTTTTATTATTATTATTAAAAGATAATATGAGCATTTTATTTTGTTCTAAGGATAATAGAAGGTAAAAGAGATATTGTATGGATTATTAAGATATTATTAGGAATTAAATTCAAATTAGTTTGAATTAATTTGAGTGAGTGGCTTGGAGTGATTCAAGGAGGTTGATCGGTTGAACTCCTTGTTGGAGTGGAGTGGACGGCATGGAGTCTTGGTGATGAGGGAATGCCGAATTCTTCTAGCCATTTACTTAACAATTTCGGCTAGCATTTTTCCATTTAGCACTTCTTTTTCTTTTCTTTTTCAAGACCGATCACCCCTCCCTCTCATTCTTCCTTTATTTTCTTTCTTCATAAAAGTCTTTTGGCCGAAACTCCTCACTCCTCCCTTCTCCAAAATTCTTCCTTCTCTACTTTTACCCACATTAGCGAATCATCTACTCCCTTTACCTTTCTTCTTCTTTTCTTACTAAAAGTCCAACCTTATTTAATCCATCATAGCCAATTTGATCCCTATCAAGGTGCCAAATTTCTTTCTCTTTTTAGAACACCTAGGTGAATATTGTACAAGGGGAGGCTTTTCATCACTTTTGGTAAGTATGTTTGGTAGAATGCCCATGTTCTCTCCCTCTTTGTCGGCTTTGATAAAGGTAGGTAGTTGGTTCGACAATTGACGATAAGGGTGCTAATCATTTGTTGAATTAAATCATGCTCAGGTGCTTCGGGATTTTGGAGATCGTCAAACTAAGTTTTCATTCGTGACCAATCAAGTGGTAAGTGGTGGTAAGAATCGATTTTCATGGATTTAAAGTCAAGGCTATTAGCTTTGTTTACTAACCGATGGTAATTGGTGAAGCAGATTCGAGAATCGGTGTTGTGATTAGTATCCAAAAGCGAATAGGTAAGGATTCGGGTTCGTAAGATGACCCTTTAAATTACTTGGGTTGGTAGAATGGGCCATAGTACTAATCCCATGGTTGGCGAATGTAGGTACAGAGGGATCTAGGGTGGTCGACTCTTCTTTTCGGATTTAGACTATCCAAAGGTGACAGTGTGTACATACACACTTATAGCGATTAATAATGTATAGATATTTGTTGTATGTAAATTGCTTGTTGTAGATATGGATATAGTACCTTAATGGTACAAGCGAGGATTTCGGGTAAGTCTCTTTTAATATGAGATTTTTATTATGCTTTTGGGAAGCATGGTTTATGATACATGTATAAATGTATGAGATCCGATCATGATTACTTGGTTTTTGTGGGTTAAATGAGCGGAGGGGGCAGTGATATTGTGCCGACGGGCACCAGTGTTTTGGTAACACACTGTGACTACGGTCACCAGAGGTTTGGTACCTCCAAAGGTTTGGTACCTCATCGCGTCTCATCCCTGTGGCTTAGCACCACCGTGGGTTGGCCCCACTTTGAGATATGGGATTGACGCCAGTGATTTGGCATCACACGATGGGTTGGCCCCATCAATCGATCGTGTCTTTGGACACCGTGAGGTTTGGCACCTCCAAAGATTTGGCATCACATCTGTGACTATATGTCACCAAAGGTTTGGCACCACCAAAGGGTTTGGTACCACAACAGGGTAGATTGAGGCGTTTGGTTGGCTAGGTTGGGTACATTGTCTTGTGCATATTATTTGTTATAATCTGTATGAGGTTGGTATAAACCGGGGAAGGGTTACATATCGAGTCTTGGTGACTCACCTTTCCATTATTTTTTCAGTGATGCATAGATCGCGGATATGGAGCCGAGGGACTCGAGGTGGCCATGCAAAGGACTTGAAATAAATGAACTTTAATTTAGTTATATTATTTTATTATTGGTTTGTTTTATTTGGATTGTAATAAGGCCTCCATAAACTTTATTTTTGTTCTTGTATATATGTTGGATACTTGCTTTTAAACTACACCATTAAAAAAATAAATTAAGATCACATGTTTTCCTAAATCAACACGAAAATGTTTTATCGTGTCATTGGACACATTCAAAATTGGTATAATAACTTGACTTCAATTAAATTTCCAAATTTAATCTAAGTATGATTTCAAAGAAGATAACCAAAACGAGAAGTTTACAACAAAACGTAAATTGGATTTTAAAATGGGTTTCAAAAGTTTTTCTCAGAACGCACCCATATTCGGTCCTAACATTTGGGTGGGTTTGAAACATTCTGGATCCTCGAAGATTGAGGCAAAGTTAGATTGGAAACCACCTAAGTCTCAGAATGAGGTTCACGGCTTGGGATTAGCAAAGCTCTACTGTAAGATTCGTCAAAGGATTTTCTTCGATAGCAAAGACTTTAACGAAATTGTTAAGAAAGGAGGTACCTTCGATGGATGAGATAAGCAGGAAAGTTTCGAGAGGCTTAAGAAGGTTTTGACTGAAGCTCCGATTTTGATTCAGCCTGAGGTAGGGAAGGATTTCGTGGTGTTTTGTGATGCTGCTCACACAGGATTAGGATGTGTTCTGATGCAAGACGGGAAGGTAGTTGCTTATGCGTCTCAGCAATTAAGGCCACACGAGGTTAACTATCCGACGCATGACTTGGAGTTGGCAGTGATAGTCTTTGCTCTTAAGGTATGAGGCATTATTTATATGGGGAAAAGTCGGTGATATATACGGACCACAAGAGTCCAAATATCTCCGACTCGAAGGAGCTGAATTTGAGACAACAAGGTGGGTGGAGTTGTTGAAAGATCGTGGATCGTTTCTATAGAGTACCACCCGAGCAAGGCAAATGTGGTAGCGGACGCTTTAAGTCAGAAAGTGGTGTCAGATCTAAAGGCGATGTTTGCACATCTTAGTCTTTATGACGACGAAAGCTACGAAAATTACAAGTAAAGCCGACATGGTTGAGTCAAGTGAAAGAAAGGCAGGTTGGTGAGCGATGATTTAAGTGCTAAGCTACGGTAGGTGCGAATAGGAGCCGGAAGATTATGGTGTTAACAAATATGGAGTATTGTGTTTCAAGGGTAAGGTCTGCATGCCGAAGGATCAGGAGTTGAGGCAAAGGATTCTTCAGGAGTCGCATGGTAGCCCTTATGCTATGCATCCTGGAGGAAGTAAGTTATACTGAGATTTACTGGATCAATTTTGGTGGCCTGGTCTAAAGCGAAAAGTTACAGAATTTGTAGGGAAGTGTTTAACGTGTCAACAAGTCAAGGTTGAACATCAAGTACCTTCGGGATTGCTTCAGCCGATAAAGATTCCGCAGTGGAAGTGGGAGAGAATCACCATGGACTTTGTTAGTGGGCTTCCTCTTACGCCTACTAAGAGAGACTCGATATGGGTGATAGTGGATCGATTGACGAAATCTGCACATTTCATCCCAGTATGGGTTGATTACTCTTTGCAAAAATTGGCGAAGTTGTATGTGGCTGAGATTGTGAGGTTGCATGAAGTGCCGGTGTCGATTATTTCGGATAGGGATCCGAGGTTTACGTCTCAGTTTTGGAAAGTATTACATCAGGCTTTGGGCACCAGATTGGACTTCAGTATGGCATTTCATCCACAGTCGGACGGCCAGTCTGAGCGAGTAATCCAAGTGTTAGAAGATATGTTAAGGGGTTGTGTGATAGACTTCAGAGGAAGCTGGGAAGAGTTTTTGCCTTTAGCGAAATTTACGTATAACAACAGTTACCAAGCTAGTATTCAGATGGCACCGTATGAAGCACTATATGGACGGAAGTGTCGCACTCCTACGTGTTGGACAGAATTAGGGGAACGTCAAGTTTTGGGTCCAGAGATTGTGGTAGAATCCGAAGAAAAGGTTAAGGAAATTTGGGCTCGATTAAAGGAGGCATCTGACAGGCACAATTTGTACGCAGATCTTAAGCGGAAGGAAATAGAGTTTGTTGTGTGAGATCAAGTATTTCTTAAAGTGTCGCCATGGAAGAAGGTGATGAGATTTGGTCGCTAAGGGAAGTTAAGTCCCAGGTTTGTAGGACCTTATCGGGTTTTGAAGCGGGTTGGACCAGTGGCATATCAGTTAGAGTTGCCTGCGGAATTGAAGCAAATGCACGATGTGTTTCATGTTTCAATGCTATGACGTTATCGGTCGGATCCATCTCATGTAGTGCCAGTTGAGGAAGTTGAGCTAAGTCCAGATTTGTCCTACGAGGAGGAGCCGATTCAGATTTTGGAACGGGATGTGAAGGTGTTACGGAGGAAGTCAGTTCCTCTCGTCAAAGTATTATGGCGTAACCATGTATCAGAAGAAGCTTCGTGGGAGCCGGAGGAAGCAATACGACAGCAATACCCCCACTTGTTCTAGCCAGGTAATTTCGAGGACGAAATTTTCTTTTGGGAGGGTAGAGTTGTAACATCCTAAAAGTTTGTGAATCATCTCGTTGCTTGTGTTAGCTCGGGCATGATTTTATTGTGTGCCTGATATAGTTTTGCGAAGGTTTGGAATTTATTCGGATCTAGAATAATTTTTAAATATGGAGAATTTAGTGAAGTGAATCAAGTGACCCTAATACTTAAGTTAAATTAAGCATCTAAAATTAGCACAAGAGGAGTTAGTAGCATGGTGGTATTGGCACATGAATGGTTGCTTGAGGGGAGTGGTTCGAACAACATGGAGTGCATTTTTGGAGACTTCATTTTTCTGCATCTTTACATCAAGTGTCGGCCAAGCTTTATATTTGGTAAGTTGGACTTTAATTTTTATGGCAAGATGATTAATAGTTTAGGTAAGTATGAACTTGGGGAAATGAATCATTTTGATTAAGGAATGATGAGGAACACAAGGCATATTGTAAGGTGATTTCTATGGAAAGTTTTGTGGAAAACTTTGACTTTGGAGTCCATGTGTTTGGACGGTTTGGGAGCCTAGGGGGGTGACCGAATTTTGATGAAGGTTTTGGTAGGTTAGTAGCTAGTTGGTCATTTTGACAATTGGGTTATTTTGTGTTTTCTCTAAAGCAAATTTTCATTCTTCCACCTTTCCTCTCCTAGCCAAATGCATTCTTAGCATTAGGTAAGCATTTTTTATTCTTTTTCTCTTTTCTATTGGTCATTCCATTTTGACCATTTTGGTTTAATTTGCCTATTCTCTCAAGTTTCTTTTCCCCTATTGCCGAAAACACCAAAAGCTTTGAAGACATTTTCTCTTTTCATTTCTTCCTCTCTTGTGCCGAAATCACCATAACACAAAGGTCATTTTTCATCCCTTTCTTTTCTTCTTCTTTCTCTTGTAATAGCCGAAACCTTCCTTCCATATTCGTCATTGCCGCAACACCTAAAATCTCCCATCTCTTTTCTCTTTTGAAAAGGCCGAATCTTCTTCTTGTCACCAAGCCGAATTTCATCACACCCCATTCTCTTCTCTTTCTTCTTCAAATTCAATCATTCTCCTATATAGCTGAATCTCTTTGTAGTATCAAGTAAGGGTGCAAACGATATCAGCGTTAGTGGTAAAGATTAACTATCTATTGTTTTTCTTTTTCTTTTTGTGTCTTTTGGATTAGCCGATTTTAGGAATCTAATCCTTTTATTCTCTTTGGCCGAAATCTTGAAGGAGGATTTCGGGATTCTTTTTGGTAGCCAACAATTAAGGAGAGATCATTCGGGATTTAAATATCCAAGAGATTTCGACATCTCCAAGGACAAGTGACATATTCAGGATCTAGATAATCAAGGTAAGGATTTTTATATTACTTGTTATATCATTTTAGATGGACTACTAATCGATTTCATTTTAGGGGACTCTACAGCTCGATTATTATTAATTTTTTCGTGAACATAAGATTTTGGGGCAAGCAAAATAGGTTCGAAAAGAGCGATAAATAGTGTTTGGAAGAGGGGTGGTTTTGCTACACCCTTAAATTTCAAACGAAGGGCTGTATCGGGAATCCGAGACTTTCCATCGGGTTGTGGACCCTCTACCGGTGAAAATTGATTATTTGAAGTCGTACGTACCTCCGAGCCATTGTTTGTTCGTGGTTCTTCATCGGGTGACGAACCATCAATCAGAGAGAAATCGCATATAGTTGTTGTTCAAGATTCCGAGGGTAAGGATTTAGATTGCTTATCATTTGTCTAGTTTTATAAGTATTAGTGTTCTAATCAAGCGTGATAAATATTTAGGTATCGACGAAAGGTGAAAGTATAGTTCTCATCATTATCGTGTGTAGCACTACACTAAATTTTCAATAGATCGATAATATTAATGATTTGCATGTGTTAAGAAAATATGTATGATAATGGTTGCGGTACCATTCAAAGGTACATGATATTCGCACGTTAACCCCTAATACTTCGTTAACAATCTCAGTAAGCATGGATTTGAAATGTGTATGATTCCGTTATGATTTTGGGGGTAAATTGCATAAAATCAATAATATGTATGTGCATGGGCATATGGGTAATTTTGATAAAGGAAGTGTTCGGTGGTTTTACCACATTATCCAATGATTTCGATCACAATAATATTATGAATCCAAAGGACTATGTCACACTATCCTGTGGCCATGCCACAATTTATAGAATGATGTGCGATTGACTGCAAAGAATCGCCGATGGTGTGTAGCGGATGGAGGGTCGATTTAGAAATCCCCACGGTGTGATTTGTAGGTACGGGTGGTGTGTAGCAGATGGATATTTAGGTGGGCTCGGGATTGCATTTCATTTTATATGTACATGTGATTTAATCGGTTATTATCTGATTTGCTATATTATGGGCTTATGGCTAAATGTGTTTTAAATGGGCTTAATGGCTATAATTAATTGGGTTTTTAGTGTACTGTTACACATTGAGTCTGTTGACTCACCCTTTATGGGATATCTTTTCAGGTGACGCTTAGCATGATGGATCGGGTCAGCGAGGACTACATGGTGGCCATTGCTCAATTTAGTACTTTAGATTTTCTTTTAATTAAACCTACTACGTTTTCTTTTATTATTAAGAATTATTCTCGGTTATGTTTTTGTAATAAGGCCGCTATGGATGCTTTTATTTTTTTTTACGTTTTAGATTTTTGATCTCACTACGATCAAATATTTACTAAATAATTAAATGATTTGAAAAATAACTTAAACTGCTTTTGACACCTAAACACCTATGGTTTTAATAATAATAATAAGTTTTAAATTTGGTTTTCTTTTAACTTATAATCTTTCTCATAAAGATAACGCTTTTAATGAGACACCAACTTATCTAAACACCATTTACAACGCGATAACTAAATAGACCTATTTTCTCTGTAACCAACATATTATCTAATAAAACAAAACAAGGTTTAATTGAAGTTTTACTTGAGGAACATACCAGATCCGGTCAGGGCTTATGGGCCGAGTTTGGAGTGTTTCAGTGAGATTACATTGGGTGCCTGTATCTATTATCTCGGATAGAGATCCGAGATTTACTTTGAGGTTTTGGAAGAAGTTGTAGGAAGCCTTAGGTTATTGAGTTCCATCCTCAAACTAACGGCCAATCTGAAAAAGTGATTCAGGTTCTTGAGGATATGTTGCGATGCTGTGTGTTAGAATTCAGAGGTAGTTGGGAAAGATATCTACCTTTGGTTGAGTTTGCATACAACAACAGCTATTAGTCGAGTATACAGATGGGACCATATGAAGCCTTGTATGGTCATAAGTGTCAAACTCCCTTATATTGGACAGAACTTAGTGAGAAACAAATTCATGGGGTCGATCTAGTTAAAGAGACCGAAGAGAAAGTGAAAGTGATTCGAGATAGTCTGAAAGTTACTTCAGTCCGACAAAAGTCGTACGCGAATTTAAAAAGAAAAGAAATCGAGTTTCAAGTGGGCGACAAGGTATTTTTGAAAGTATCCCCGTGGAAGAAAATATTGAGATTTGGTAGAAAAGGAAATTGAGTCCACGATTCATAGGGTCGTATAAGATTACCGAAAGGATTAGACCAGTGGCATATCGGTTGGCTTTGTCGGTCGAGTTAGAGAAAATACACAATGTGATCCATGTATCATGTTAAGGCGTTATCGCTTTGATCCTTCGCATGTGATTCCTCCAATAGAAATTGAGATACGATCAGACATGACATACGAAGAGGAGTCGATTAAGATTATGGCTGGAGAGGTGAAACAGTTGAGGAATAAGAGTATAACACTAGAGAAAGTGTTATGGAAAAAACACGGTGTGGAAGAGGCTACGTGAGAACTGGAAGAAGTCATGAAAAAACAATATCCAAACCTTTTTACCGATAAGATTTTCGAGGGCGAAAATCTCTAAAGGGGGAGAGTTGTAACAACCCGATTTTGGGGCTAGTCAAAATAGTGGTCTCGAGATCACTAAATTCGAGTTAAGGAAAATTATTTTGGAGTTATTTTATGTGTTATGGCATTAATATATGGTTATATGAAAATTTTGGTACTTTAATTTTAACAATTGTATGTGTAATTGTAAAAAATGACTAAATCGCATAAAGTGCGAAAGTTCTATTTTACAAGGTAGAGGTGCCTAATAGCTATAAAATGTAAAATAGAGGTCTTTAAAGTGAAATTAGGCGAATAGATGAGTGTTGG
Organism: Gossypium rotundifolium; assembly: GCA_025506655.1. NCBI lineage: Eukaryota > Viridiplantae > Streptophyta > Magnoliopsida > Malvales > Malvaceae > Gossypium > Gossypium rotundifolium. The sequence continues at coordinate 78,603,204 of CP106730.1, read as the reverse complement.
TCGACCATATGGTATAGGGAGACAAGGGCATTTAATTTTTGGTCAAAATTGGGTGAATTAGGTTAGAAAAGATGAATAAAATATGGTAAAAAGAAAAATTATCATCTTTCACTATTAACTCTTCGTCTCCACCGAAAATTTCATGCTTTGAGGGGTTTTGAAAGCTTGAAAATTTCAGCAACTAATCTTCTCTACAAGTAAGTGATTTTGGTGGTTGTATTTCATAATTTTTGTACTTTTGGAGTCCCCAAAGCTTAAGCTAGCTAATGAGGGGACTAATTTGCAATATGGTTGAAATTATGGGGACTTTCCATGATAATGTTTATATGTTTGCTGAGTTTTTATGGAAGAAGATGAATGTTAGAGGGATAAGAAACAACTTTGGTGAAAGGTGTAGTCATGAAAACACCAAAATGGGACCAAGTTGTAAAGTCTGTGATTTTGTAATAAATGCATGAAATAGTTAGATTTGTGAGTAGTTGAAAGAGAATTAAATGTTTAGCTAGGCTTGTTTATTAAGAAAATGTGTTGAAAAATGATTTACGAGCCTAGGGGCAAAATCATAATTTTGCCATAGTACAAGGGCAAAATGGTCATTTTTGCCAAAGTAGAGGTTACGATGTATTATGATTGTACAATGTTGTAAATGAGTGAATTTTTTTGTTATAGACCAAGCAGAGCGCGGAGTTCACCTTGACCGAGGAAAAGACAAGGTTAAGGAATAGATCGCTAATCAATACGTTTTGCACCGAGGTAAGTTTATGTGTAAACGATGCATTTTATATACATATGTTGTTACTAATTGGTGCGATGCATGATTGAGGACATGAATGATTTAAGTGGATTGAATTTGGAAGTTATTAAATAATTTTCGTATGAATGACGAAATAGATATGTAAATGTGAAATAGCATCCGTTGTAATAAATAGTGGATTGTGTGCGATACCACTATAACAACTCTTGATGGTGGGCTAAGTGCTTTCTTAATTATGATGGGCTTTGTGCGATACCATCGTCTATTTATCATTTGGTGGGATATGTGCGATACCACCGTAACTATCCTTTTGGTGGGCTATGTGTGATACCACCCTATTAGAGTTTGATGGTGGGCAAAGTGCAAAACCACCAAGTAATTGGTATTATTAATGGTTTATTGAGAAATTATGATTTGTTGTATCATGTGACTTTGTGGTGTTAAGTTCAGGGATGCATGTTTATGAATGTGAGCATTAAGCTTGTGGTATGGTTAGAATGTGGTAAGGGAGGAAACGAGTAAGCATGATTATGAATGTAGATTGCTCTTGCTTAGTATGTAATGCTATTTATTGTTTAGCACATACTATGATGTTATTTGTTTACATGCAAACTTACTAAGGTTAAAGCTTACTCCTCTTTTTCCACTCCTTTATTTTATAGGGTCAAAGAGCCGGGTCGGGATACGAAGATAATTGGAAGATCACCCACACTATCAGCTTCTCTTGGTATATCTAGACTTAGTGTTTTAAGTATGGCATGTATAGGGGCTAGACTAGATAAATTTTTTGTTATTTTGGCCAAGAGTGTGTTGGCCCCTTTAAAGATGAACTCTTTTGTATTTAGCCATTATTGATGGCTCATTGTTATATATGAAAAGGTGAAGTTATTCATGGAGGTGTATTGCAAAATTTAGTTGTTTAGTGATTTGGATGGATGAATCTATATTATATAAGTTAGGGTGGCGAAAAGAGCTTGGCAAATAGCCTTGTTGGCGAAAAGAGCTTGGCAAATAGCCTTGTTCTTGTCTACACGGGTAGGCACACGGGCGTGTGTCTAAGCCATGTGTGACACACGATCAGTCCCATGAGTGTGTGACCAGGCTTTGTGTCCCTTGCATGTTAGTTTTTCCATGTCAGTAAGCTTTGTAGTAAGCACACGTGCATAGACACGACCGTGTGTCTGTAACATCCTGATAATTAGGGGTCATGCATCTTACTTAATTGAATGATGTTGCATGCTTAATTATTAATGAGTGTATTTTGGAAGTTATTTGAGCTTCATTAATTAAGTGAATGCTTAGTGAAACTTTTAATTTCTAATAATTAAGAGAGCTAAGCAAGTTAGGCCTTAAGAATTAATGACAAGGAGTTTTAAGCATAAGTTGAGTAATTGGCAAAGTGGTTAGGATGCATGGATGAGTGGTGGAGGGGAGAGGTTCGAATCCCCTAGCTAGCAAATGGGAAATATTTTAATTTTTATGTTTTCCTTCCCTATAGTGTCGGCCAAGAATATTCTAGAGTGGATGAGTATTCTTTTATTTTGGCCATTTGACCATATGAAAAGGAAGCTAAGAACTTATGGTATGGAATCATGAAGGATGATAAGATGAGGGGACAAAAGGCATGATATTGGGAAATGTTTTGGGAGCTTGTTCATGGTCATTTGACCATGAACCTAGACAATTTTAGGGGCTAAAGGGAGTGGTTAATGGTGATAGCAAAATTAAGGTTGATAGGGAAGAAATGTGGAGCAAAAAGGGGGAGTATGTTGGCTTCCTTGTTGGCCGAATTTTGGTATGGGATTAGGGAGGTTTTAGTTAACCAAAAGGTTGTCAATTATACATTTTTCCTTTGTCCAATATTCTTCTTCTCTTAGCCGAAATTGTCTAGTGACATTTGGTACAAGTTTGCTTTGTTTTGGCCTTTGTATTTTTGACCAAAATAGGTACCTTTATTTCATCTTTTCCTCTCAAAATTTTACCTTCTTTTGATACCAAATTATTGTCACTTTTGAAGACACTTTCTTTTCTTCCTCTCTAGTGCCGAATTCAACTTTCACCAAAAGCTTTCTCTCTCATTTTCTTTTTCTTCCTTTTCATTCTATTTCTCTCTTCTCTTCCCTCTCATAGCCAAAACTACCAAATTGCAAAGAACTATCTTTTCTTCATTTCTTCCCTTGGCAATGTGCATAGGTCTCTAAACCTATCTCTTTTCTTTTCTTCATCATCACCTTTTCTTCTTCTCTCTCTTCTTTCATTTTCATTCTCTTTCTTCTTTCTTTCAAAACCAAAACCATCATATTTGAAACCACCATCTTTTCTCTTCTCTTTTGTTAAAGCCGAATCATCAATTCCTTTCTTCTTTTTGTTCAAGGCCGAACCTTCAAGTGAATCATGTAAGGATTTTGTCAATCGTTTTCATGATCTTCTTCTTATTTTAGTCTCATAATCCTTTTATTTTTTTCGTCTAGGCCGAATCCTTGGAAAGGATTTTTAAGGATCTTTGTTGAAGACAACTTTTAAGAAGTGATCTTTCGAAATCATCAAGGTAAGATTATCCCTTTTTGGTTATATCGATTTCTTTAGATAGACTACTAATCGATCGTATTTTTAGGGGCGATTTGAGACTAACAAGATAGGTAAGAAAAGGGCAGTTCGGAGTGTTTGGAAAAGAGGAGGTATTCCTTTACCATCAAACTTCAAACGAAGGGCTGTATCGGCAGTTAGAGACTTTCCACCGGGTTGTGGACCCTCTGCTAACGAGGAGCGATTATTTGAAGTAGTGCGTACAACCGAACCACTTTACGTTGGTGGAATATCAGCGGGTTTTGATCCATCTAGTGGAGAAAAACCACAAATAACTGTCGTTCGAGAATCCGAGGGTAAGGATTTAGATCCATCATCAATAAGTGTAGTTTTGTTAGCAATAGTGTATACTAACCAAGTGTGTTAATTACTTAGGTGTTGACGGCGAGAGGTATTGTTCTCACAAATACGAGGTGTGTAACCTTACATTAAAAATCTCATAGATTTACATATATTTAAATGTGATTATATGACCATGTGTATGATTGTGATTTTGGATACCATTCAGTGGTATACGATATTCAGGTATGTTTACCCCAATATTTTGTTCATTTTGCTATATGCATAAATGTGAGATAATTATGACTATTTTATGATCTGTGGGGTAAATAGCATGAAAATTTATTGATATGTATGTGCATGGGCATATGGGTATATTTGATAAAGGAGGAAGTATTCTGGTGGTTTTACCACATTTCTGGTGACTTCGGTCACATATGTGAATCCGGTGACTTCGGTCACGTATATTTGAATCTAGTGATTTCGGTCATGTATATGTGAATCTGGTGACTTCGGTCACATATTTAAAATCCGGTGACTTCGATCACATATTTGATATCCGGTGACTTGGTCACAATTTTGTCTGTGGCCTTGCCACAAAATTATAAGGCGATGTGCATGTTGATCGCAAAGAATCGCCTTGATGGTGTGTAGCGGATGGAGGTCGATTTAGTAATCCCCACGGTGTGTTGGTTGGTACGGTGGTGTGTAGCAGATGGATATTTAGGTGGGCAGGGCTTGCATTTCATTTATTGTACATAATCATGTTATATTGAATGATTATTATTTGATCTGCTATGAAAATGGGCCTTTGGGCTAAATGTGAGCTAAACGGGCTTTTAAGCTAAATATGAGTTAAATGGGCTTTTGGGCCAAATATGACTTAAATGGGCCTATGAATAAATGTGTTATGAAAATGGGCTTTTTAATGTATGTGTTATACATTGAGTTTATGACTCACCCTTTTGTGGGATAAACTTTTTAGATGATTCAGTGAAGCGATGGATCAGGTCAACAAGGATTTTGAGGTGGCCAATGCTCAAATAACGAAGTTTGGAAATTTTCCTACTTAAACTTATTACGTTAATTTTTATTATTTAGACTTTATTATGGGTTGTTATTTTTGTAATAAGGCCACTATAAACTATCTTTAATTTTGTGTTTGGATTTACCTTCATTTGCCATGAACAATAACTATTAAATAACTAAATGGTTTTCGATAAATAATAATTCAAAATGTTTTTGTCACTAACATATATATATTTTAAAGTAATTTCCTTAAATGTGGTTTTCTTTTGATTTATCAATTCCTCCTACAAGTAATGATTTTCTTTTAAAGCTACAAATTTTTCTTTACAAAATGTTAAGTTAATCGCTTTCTACAAAATCATCTAGTTTTTCTTAAACAAAAATGAGAATTCGCTATAGTTTTACTCGAGGAACATACCAAATCCGGTTAGGCTTTTTGGGCCGGGTTTGGGGTGTTTCAGTGTCTCAGCCGTGTGGAAGGCACGATCATGGGCATGGGCTTATGCCCAGGCCGTGTGAAGTCTGCACCTTGAATTTGCAATTTAAATTGCCACACGGTTGAAGCACACAGGCGTCTGACAGTAGTGTGGATTGAGTCGAGCGACCACGGGCTAGCCATATGGGCGTGTGCTAGGCCATGTGATACAAGTCGGTGTTGACCACGAGTGTCGAACATGGGCGTGTGAGATGGCACACGGACGTGTCATTCCCTCCACACGGGCATGTGTCCCCTGTTCAGGTAAAATTTTCCTAAGTGTGTATAAGTTTTTGATTAATTCCCGAAACCTTTCGAAAGCTTGTTTAGGGCCTTGTAGGCCCATTATAAAGATAATAGAGGTATGTATGGAAAAGTTTTAGTTTGGAATGGAATTTGATAGCCCAAAGTTGTATGACTATGTGAATTAAGTTTGGTAATGCCTCATATCCAGCCCAAACAGAATACGGGTAAGGGTGTTACATAGCTAACTTTTAAAACCATTTGAAAGCTTTAGCATCCGTTAGCCTAATTTATCCCTTTTCGACAAGTTAATCTTCTCCTCGTAGTCGATCGAGCAAACTACATGAAACGACTTGATTAACCCAGCCGAATCACATCAATCAGATGTAGTGTCACCCAACCCATTGAAGGCGTAAACCATTTAATCATTCTTCCTTGATGTGGTTGTCTAAGTACCATTGCATCAATCATACCTTATGTACACCTCCATACTTCAAATCAACGTCGCTAGCTCTCTAAATGTCGTCCACCTAATCGAGAATTAAGTCAAATATTAGCTTATTCTTGTGATTCCAAAAGCACCAGTAGATCATTCCAAGTGAACATCCTAATCCCTACCTTCAATAACAAAATATGATCGGTTATAAAGGTTTAACAGTACTTATTCTTCTAATTCAGACTAAAAAAAACTCCAATAATTTCTTCTTTGAAATCACCTAGGTCTAAACACACGCGACCTCTATGTTGGATCTAGTGCCCTAAGTATAATATATTTGTCTTTGTAAACTTTTAATTTTCGAACAAATTGGTTTAACAATATTTTCATTGATTATGTTACTATTTCTTATATATAGTCCTCAACTAATTTTGCACACAAAGAAAAATGGAAGCGAATATTAGCTCACTGGGTATTACATGTTCAAATTGCAATACGGAAAGACAACTTGTATTAGTAGATAACCTAAACATGTACTTAGTCTAACTGAAAATGAGCAAACTGATTGAAAGACTAATATGTTGTTTATCAAGTCCAATCGGGTAGATCCTTTGTCTTGAGCATAAAAAAGGATGACTGCCAAAAGATAGAGACATAATGTGATTGACTAGACTAACATTACATTTGACTTGACCCAAATAGAATATATTCTAGATTCATTTATAGATTTATTCACTTGTAACGTTCATAGTGCGACATACCTTAAATCTTGAGTGAATGATGGACTATGAATGTGTGACTCGTATACTTTGATTTAAATAAAAGCCTAAGTTCAAATAGATAAGGAACCGGAAGCCTAAGTACATGACTTTTGTAGCTTGTAGCATCATTAACAATAGTGGACTTCATAACCCAACTAAAGGATAAATAATATCCTCTCATCAGCATTACATGATATATGAAAAGTAAATATGGCCATGGTTCATTTGTCTTTGTGATAAATGACTTCATTACTATTTGATAGTAATTGACTTTTCATGATGGAAAATGTAATGATTACCATGAGATAAAATAGAATCATATTGGGAGAACGAATTTATCCCAAAGAGATTAAGGATATCCTATGAAGGCAACACACTTATGACAAGGTCATTGGACAATCACTTATTAAGTAGCTTTTGTAATGGTAAGTAATTAGGGAGAGCTCAGTCACGATACTAAAGTGGAATGATTTTGTGACTAAATAAGTTTATAATTAATAGGCAACAATCTGGAACTTAATTATAAATTATTTGAGCCCTAATTATATATGTTTAGTTGGTCCCTCTGCTTGCTCATTAAAACCGAAATGAATTGCATGTAGAACCAAATGGATAAAATGAATTGAAATGATGGAGTAAGAGAAATGGATGCATTTACAAATGAATGTGTTTTCTTGCTAAGTACAGAAAAGGCAGGAGAATCAATTTAAAGTTTTTGAATTATTATTTAATAATTATAATTAAATAATTAAAGTTCAAAAAGCAGAGTTAAATTAATTAGTCATTATGCATTAGTTAAATGAGAAAATTAAATATATTTCCTTATAGATTCTTTTATGGTAAAGTTGTTATGACTTTAATAGAATTAGAATTAAGACAAAAATAGTTTAATTAAGAAATTAATTAAATCAATTGAATAAATAATATTTATTTTGGGAAATAGAAAAAATATTAGGTTATATTAAATTATAAAGTATTGGAGTAAAAGTCTATGAAGCATATATAATTGGACCTAATAAATAAGAGGCTCAATTCCTTCAAAAAGATTAGAGGGCAACAACCCTAGTACTATTTATTAGGGTGTGTCACCCACCCTCTTTAGTGAGACTAGGAGAGTGTTTAAAATTTAAATAATATTATTTTACAAGGGCTTATTCAACTAGGATTCTTGTATCTCTCCTATAAATAGATAATCTTGGTTGACCTAAAATAACAAGTTTCATTAGTTTTCATACTGCTTTGTTATTCGCCTAGAAGGTAGTGGTAATTTATTAACTTAGAATAAATTCTATTTTCTAGGAAGTACGATATTTGCCATTTTTTGAGAAATTACTTTCCTCATGAAAGTAATTACATGGTATCTTTTTTTGTGTTTGGTTTCTGTTGCTCAAGCCCACACATGGTACAATTTAAGGCACCGATCTACCACAATTCATAGTGGCAAATTAGAGTCCTTTTGGCACTAGCAAGCTTTTATTCTAGTAGTTTTATGCTTATTTATTACAATTTCAGTTTTATTAGCTTAGATTCTTTTTGTTGCAAAATAAGCATTTTTACTCACTTTTCAGTATCTTGACAACTCGTTAGGCCAATTCGGGCCTTGGGAATGACTAATAGGCCATTTAAGCGTGTAGGATGTCCTTCAGGTCAAGGAACATAAGGGATGATGGTCGTGTCGCGATGCGAGGAGGTTTGTGTTGCAACACAAAACAATAAAGCTACTAACGCGAAAACCATCCCACGTTGTGACGAGGATTTTCCTACGCCACGCACGGCGTGAAAAGTTAGGAAGAAAATATTCACGATGGCGTTACGATTAGGAGTTTCCGACATCATGACAAATAATTGGAAATATTCAACCGTATTTAGACGGCCACTTAGGGTTATTTTCCCAATCAAACCTTAATCACTTCAAGGGCATTTTAGACAACTAGTACACTAATGTATGCATATATAAACAACTTTATAACAACATTAGAGGATTAGATTGGTTAGACCTATACTTAAACATCCAATTTTATTTACTTCATTTTATTTAGTTTTTTTATTTTCGCTTAGTCGGTATCTTTTTATTCCAATGTGAAGACGTTTGTGAGAAGAGATTGTTCAGAAATCGCACTTTAATTATTTATAAATGAGAATTCTCTTTTCCTTTACTCTTTATTCCATTATTTATCTTTTATTAGCTTTGATCAACTAATGTTTGCATGAATATTGGGATAAAATATTGTGTATTTTATATCTAGTATGTTTCCATTATGGATTTGATTTATTAATTAAGTAATTATTTACCTAAAATTAGGTGTTTATACAATAGTATTTAGTATAGTAGGGAGTGACGCCCCTACTAGATTATCAAGACAGGTGAGACCAAAATGATGACTTGGGTGGTAATCCTTAGTGGAGAAATAGAAAGGGTATTCTTAGCTAGGGGTAGTAAATAACTCAATTGGAGGTTATTAGTAATTTAATTGATAACTAGGGATTTAATAAAGAGTAGGTTGGGAACTCACATCGTTGACACTAGAAATAGATATTCCATTAGGTAATTTTTAGGTTAATTAATTTAATTAGTTTAAATAATTTTTTAATTCTGCATCAACACTATTGATTTGTGATTCAATTAAATTCATAAAAACAAATTTCAATCTATAATCCTTTATGTACGACCCTTGGAATACTTGTAACATCACAAATTTTTGGTTTAAAGGTTGTAAAAATTTTTCAAGGATGAGTAATTGTGTAATATCCTCAATTAGGGGTTATACATTTAGTGCATAATGCAAGTGTTAGCATGCTTTAGTGAGAGTGTTTGGAGGTGTTTGAGGGGCTTTGGAAACTCTAGGATGGAAGAGGAAGCTTTGGAAAAAATGAAAATTTTAAGTTAAAAGGAATTGGGCTAAGGAGGCCTTATGAATAATTAGAGGATTTTGGACATGAGAGCGGGCTTGGTAAAGTGGTCGCAAGGCGCCACTTAAGGGCCTTGGTGATGGCGTCATGAGCAGGGGAGATGTAACACCCCAAACCCAGTCAATACACCACGACCGAATCTGGTATGTTACAGGGAAAAATGGATTTGAGAGTTTTAGGTTTAGGTTTAAAAGTTTGATAAAGTCATCTAGCTAAATTTTGTACTTGAAGAAAATCTTGAGGTTGGTGATTTAAAATCGATGATGCATTTGAAAACCGAAAATTTAGAAAAAAATACTTAATCGCTTATGCAAGTAAAACAAGTTTATCTCATTTAGAAATTCAAGTAATCCTTGTTGTTGCTTAAAAACATTTTTTTGACTTAGTGCGAGAATGCATTCGGTTGGAGAACATTTGAGTTTCGTTTATCTTAAATTACGGTGTGATACCCATGGTAAAGTTTAAAACATATCGCTTGTAGTTTGAAAACCTTATCTTTACAAATTTTAGCCAAATTTTAACCCAATTAATTATTAAGGCATACTTGAAATCCAATCTACGCATATAAATAAAAACCATAAGTTTAAAAAGGCCTTTTACAATCCAGATAAAACAAATGACAAAAAAACAGTCAAATAAAGTACCAAGTTTAAATCAACGCAACTCTGGATTTATCCATGGCATGGGCACCTCGAGTCCATCCCGGCTCCATGTCCGCGATCTATGCGTCACCTGAAATGATAAGGGAGAAGGTGAGTCACAAGACTCAGTGCATAAATCCCTCTCCCGGTATATGCAACATGCTAACACACATCATAACAGAGCAATACAAGTAATGCACCCGATCCTAACCATCCATAACACCTTTTCTACCCCGTGTGGTACCAAACCACTGGTGGTGCCAAACCACTGGTGACCCAAAGTCACGATATCCATAGATGTGGTGCCAAACCACTGGTGACCCAAAGTCACGAAAGATCCATTTGTGGGGCCAACCCGTGTGATACCAAATCATGGCGGCGATCCCATAACTCAAAAGTGGGGCCAACCCACGGTGGCGTTAACCACGAGGGCGAGTCGCTATGAGGTGCCAAACCTCGGTGTCCCCAAAGACACGAGTGTGATACCAAATCACTTTGGTGACCGATCCGGTTAAAATGATGGGGCCAACCCATCGTGTGATACCAAATCACTAGCGTCAATCCGTATAATCAACCGTGGGGCCAACCCACTTGTGGTGCTAAGCCACCGGGGCGAGGCGCGGAGGTGCCAAACCTCTGGTGACCCAAAGCACAATAATCAATCGTGGTACCAAACCCTTGGAGGTGCCAAACCTCGGTGTCCCAAAGACACGGATATCATATCCCCTCCTCTCATATCACCCAATAACATATCATACTAATGCAAAGCCGTGCAATCATGCTATCATGCTCACATGCTTAATATGACATCTCAAGATACATATACCAATAAATCATGATATCACATATCATCGCATATCTCATAATGAAACGGACTTACCTGAATCCGTATCCATACCTCATTGGGTATTACATCAGTCAACCACACTGTTTCACTTACACAATCAGGTTATTAACACATTACTCAGTTAAGAAGGTGTGTTAGTTTACACACCTGATAGAACGCACGCTCACTCCCAAAGAACTGGTTTAAACCCCTCGATTATTCTGCTCCTAAAATCGGCCAAACACCAGATTAGTCACTTATAACTTTCGGCCAAAACCAAAAAACAAAAGGGTTTGCGTTAAACCTTTACCTCGCAAATGGTTTGGTTTCCTACCAAACCCGAACCAACAATGGTTCCCTTACCAATCGGTCACACCCTAGAAATGAAAGCGGTTAATCCCTTAATAACTTGACTTAAAGAAAACTAAACGAAACCGACTAAAAGAACTCGTTCTTACCACCACTTACCGATTGCTTAACAGAGAAAGAAGGCTCCTCACGATTGTTCCCAAAATTTGGATGTCCTACACTGAAATCGGTTTAGACACAAGAGATTAACTCCCTTTAACAAAAGCCCAAAAATTGATCACTTAAACAAACCCAAACCGAATAAGAACATGAGAGAGAGAGGATAACCATTCAGCCAAACTCTTACCTATCCCACCGATTGACAACAAGTGCCCTAACAAGATGACCACCCTCCTAGGATTTGGCCAAGATGCACCCAAAAAGAAGAAGGGAAGATTCGGCTATAGGTGCACAACCCAACCTATGTTGACTTTGAGTAAAAGAAAAAGAAAAGATGTGGATGAGAGTATAGTTTCGGCAAGATGGTGTTGAGAAAAGAAAATGAAGGTTAGGGGAACAAGGTAAGATGGTTTCAGCTTGAGAGAAATGGGTAGAACAAATGGTGACAATGGCTAACAAGTTTAGGAAAAGAAAGAAACTAAAAGGTAATGAGAGGGATGGTGCTTTCGGTTTGAAAGAAGAAGGAATGGAGGAAGGTCTCTTTGGAGAATAGAGTTTCGGCACAAGCTTTGAGAGAGAGGTAATAATGTATGAGAAGAAGGGTTACTAGTTTCGGTTCACACAAGATGCAAATAAGAGAAAAATGGGAACAAACATTCAGCTACCAAAGAGAATCAAGAGAAAAACAAAGCAACTTTTGGCAAGAAGAAGCTTGAACTTTTCGGTTTAAGGAGAAAAAAAGAAAAAATAAACTTGAAGTTTTGGCTAGTTTTTGACTAAATGAGAATTGGCTTACAAAAGGGTTTTTGACCGAAAATGCATAATTTGCCAAAATGAAAATTCGACACACTCCCCCACAACACTTACCAACCGGCCACTCCCCCAAAATCTCTCCAAAATCCGGCCACAACTCCTCCAAACACTCCAAGCCTCCCATTCAAACTAGTTTGAACTAGTCTCCCTCCTAACTTCACTCTCCACCCATCATTTGAACTTTTGACTTGGTCCAAGGCAGAGTTTGAACTGCCTACAACTCCTCCCTCCTTGCAGTCCAAATAGAAACCAAAATGGAGCACTCTGCGGCTTGAACACAGGACCTCCTCCCTCCTACAAGTGGCGCCAATCCAAGCTCTTAGTGGCGCCTTGCTTGCCACTCCACCAGCTCCTTTCTTATGCTAAAAATTCACCTAAAATATTTATAAACCCCATCTCCTCCAGCTCCTCCCACCTAAGCCTAAAAAACAAATTTTTTCCTACCACTCAGGCTTACACCTAGCTTATAACTAAGCCCCAACAACATCAAAATAACAACATAGCACACCATGCACATGCAACAAAGCCAGAATAAATTAGCCCCTTAACTCGGGATATTACAGGAGAAGGGCCTAGGTTCGAGTCTGTGGCGGCATAAGCGTGTTTTATTTTTTGCAAGTTGGCGTTAAGGGTAAAGAAGGTCTTAAAAAGAATTGTGGGGATTATGACACAAAGGAGCTAGCGACAAAGTGGTGGTAGCGTGTGGGGTTCAGCAGTCTCATCTTGAAACTTGGGGCAACAAATGGGTGGCTTTCATTTTGCACATTTCGTCAAAAAGGAACTAGGCTAAAAGGCTTTAAAGGAAATTCGTGAGGATTTATGACACATGGGTTGGCACTGTAAAGTGGTAGCGAGTATGTTACTTAAGGCTTGGGCAAGTGGCGCCTCAAGCAATGGGTAGAGGCCCGGAGTTCGAGTTGCGAAGGAGGCGGGAAGGAGCTTTTATTTTTACGATAAGAAGGCGCTGGCAAAAGAGGGTTTAAAAGAAATTTTGGGAGTTTATATCACAAACAATGGCAGTAGCAAAGTGGCTAGGGACGTTACTGCAGCTTGTGTCAAGGGCTCCAATAGGTCTCGGGTTCAAGGCTTGTGAGCAAGAAGGGAATGTTTTATTTTGCTTTTGCATCAAGGTAGAGTTGGAAGGAATTGACGGACACATGGAATTTCAATTGGATAAGGATCGGCTTAATTCTCCCATTAATATTAACTAAGAGTAGGATAATTGTAGTTTTATTTATTTATTTTATTATAGGATAATTATGGTTTTATTTAGATTAAATGAGATTTTATTTTATTTATTTTAGTTTAATAGATAGATAAGAGATAAGGTGTTGGATTAATTATTTTATTTGTTAAGAGATAAAATAGGAGTTTAAGTTGGGATTTGATAAGTGGGAAGTGGTGGCCGATTGTTGGACTCTAGGAGCTTGAATTTTGGTATAAATATGGTGCTAGTGTGTGCTAAATTTTCCTTTCAAAACCTTTCTTTTCATCTTGGTTATTAGAAATTTAGTACCTCTTTTCCCATTGGTGCCATTTTTCCCTTGTGCAAAAGCCACTTGTGTTTCATTCCTCTTTCTATTTGTTCTTGGCCGAACCTATATCCCTCTCCCAAACTTCTTACTTTATGTTGGTGTTAGCCGAATGCCCATCATTGTTTGAAGCCATAGCCGAATCCTTATTGAAGGTGCTATCGACTACTTGCTTGTGATCTCTCACTCGAGCGTGGGTGAAGGAAGGTAACACTAAGGATTCTTTGGATTCGATTCATCAAGATGAGCGGTGTAGTATTCGACCTAAGGCCACTTTCTAATGCTTTTGGTGTAGAAGCCGATTCTGACAGTGGATTATAGGAATTTCGACAGTTCAAGAGCAAGGAGTAGTTTTCAGGATTCCAACAAGCTAGGTGAGTGATTCATGGTGTTCGTCCATTTTGGTTATTAAGTGTTAACCGATTACGTACTATGATTCTTAGGGGAAAATAGGAGCCTTTGGGATTTTAGAACGGGCTTTTCGGGATTTAAGTGAACCGCTAAGTGTATCAGGTGTGTACCCCACACTATTTCTTAATAAGTTATGGCACTGTTTAATATGTATGTATGTTATACGAATGTGGAAAATATGGCTAAGTACCATGCTATGGTACAAAGTACTCAGGTACGTTTCCTACTCCTACTAGGACTATGAAAAATATCTGTTAAGACATACATACGAAACTATAAGAATGTGAAATAAGAATTTGGCATGTTAATGCATGATATGTATGATATGGGGCATATGGGTTAAATGAAAAGGGGAAGTGAATGTGGTGACCTAAGACCACGATATCTGAATGTGGTGACCTAAGACCACGATATCTGAATGTGGTGACCTAAGACCACAAATTTTATAAGAGGCGATGACCACGTCATTGCAGCCACCTTCCGATGGTGTGTAGCGGATGGAGGTTGACTTAGTAGTCCCACGGTGTGCGAGGATGGTGCGGGTGATGTGTATCGAGATGGCATATAGGTTTGGGTTCAGGTTGCATCATTATTTCCTATCTTATATGAATATGCATGTAATATGTGAACATATGCCTAAACTATTAAATTTTAGTGTTGGTTACACATTGAGTCTGTTTGACTCACCCATTGTGGGAACCTTTTTGTAACGATCAGTAATGGACCGGGTCGGTAGGAGCTTAAAGGTGGCCATGCACAGCAAGGAATTTTTTTAAATTTGGATTTTTATTTCATTAAGTACTTTGAATTTTTTTTTTTGTGAATTATTTGATGTAATAAGGCCATAGTAGAACTACTTTACTATGCTTTTATTTATTAAGCTTACAAACTTTTATTTATTAAAAGATTAAGTAAATTTATTTTAAAACAAAGCCTAAACGTTTTATCACCTAAAGTAAAGGTTTTTAATAATGAAATAAACTTGTTCTCAACTCAAGCCCAACCCAAAACAACCTTTCTTTCAAAACACACAAGTTTCTCCTAAGTAACAAAAGAATTTGAAACGGTTTACACGGGGAACATACCAGATCCGGTCAAGGCTCGTGGGCCGGGTTTGGGGTGTTTCAATTTGGTATCAGAGCCCAATTTTAAACACTCGGCCTATGGTTTAAGGCCTAAAACATTCTCAAAATCTAGCCCAAAAGGAATTTTCGAAAAAATTTGGGTTTTACGGCATGGCACCTAAGTCTCCGACCATGATCCACCGGTAAGTACTTGACTTCTAAAGTGATTTAATATGTGAAATGTATGGGCTTTTATGGAAGCGTAGATTAGTGAACTAGGATCTGTTGAACCCTAGGACTAGTCTACTCAAAACACAAGTACATAAGACTTAAGGACCATTAGACAAACATGTGATTAAGTCACCGAGCTAGGGTGTGGTAGCTGTTGTGCGCATGTCTAGGAGTGGATTGATGAAGAGCTTGGTATTATAGCAAATCCTAGCGACTCACCTCCTCTTTACTAGAATCCTACACAGTGCGTAATGTAACTTCACCCTAACCAAGAGGACTTAGTCATCGGCTAAACCAATGATTAAAACCCGAAAGGGACTAGCCATATTTTTTATAAAAACCTTAGTTTTAAAATCCTTAAATTAACCCTTCGATTTGCAACAAAATCTATTTTGAAAATTTCTCGAAAAAAAATTTTTGGTTTGCCAAAATTACTAAAATACCACAGTTGTAAAATTACAAAAATGCCCTTGGTTTTGAAAATTACCATATTACCCTCGATTTTAGTAAAATTTCTCTATTTTGCAAAAGTGTCCAAAACTCTATTTTACAAAAAATTCAAGGTACTTTGATTTGGGAAAATTACTAAAATGCCCTCGTGTTGTAAATTAATAAAATACCCTTAGTTTTAAGATTTTCAAAAATACCCTCAATTTTGCTAAAATGTTTCTACTTTACAAAAATACCAAAAACTTTTGTTTTACAAATATCAAGATACCCTGATTTGGAGAATTTACGGAAATGCCCCTAACTTCCAAAATTATCGAAATAACCCCGATTTTTGAAATTTCTGCAACACCGCTGATTTGGAAAACAAATTTTCAAGGTAACCTTGAGCTTTTGTAAATTTTGAAATACTTTTGATTTATAAAGATTATTTTAAGTGACCCGATTTATTACCAAAATACCTTATAGGAAAAATGACACGGGGATGATCGGGAATGCCCAAAGTAGTGAAGTGAATGTCATGAATGAATGTGTCTCTTTCGAGATGGATGAATGTGAATGTGAATGTGAATCTCTGAATTAGAATAGTGAACTTGAACTGATATTTTATTTGATCGAAAGAACCACTATTAAACTCCTTTTCATAAAACTATTCGCGGTTAAACAGTGGAACAAAGTACTAATGCATAAAACTCTTTAATCGAGTTAAATCGCGACGTTAGAAATGAGTTCTCGAGGCGTGAACTAAAAAAATTATGCCTAGGAAGTATGATGGCTCTATTAAGATCGAGTCTTGCGATATAAGCGTAGTGCGATGAGTTAAGATGTTCGATTATTCGATAGTAAGTAATTTCGAGGACGAAATTATTTTTAAGGAGGGTAGAACTGTAATATCCTCAATTAGGGGTTATGCATTTAGTGCATAATGCAAGTTTTAGCATGCTTTAGTGAGAGTGTTTGGAGGTGTTTGAGGGGCTTTGGAAACTCTAGGATGGAAGAGGAAGCTTTGGAAAAATATGGAAATTTTAAGTTAAAAGGGGAATTGGGCTAAGGAGGCCTTATGAATAATTGCGAGGATTTTGGACATGAGAGTGGGCTTGGTAAAGTGGTGCAAGGTGCCACTTAAGGGCCTTAGTGATGATGCCATGGCGGGGGAGAAGGGCACAGGTTCGAGTCTGTGGGCGACATAAGCGTGTTTTTATTTTTGCAAGTTGGCGTTAAGGGTAAAGGAGGAGTTAAAAAGAAATGTGGGGATTATGACACAAAGGAGCTAGCGACAAAGTGGTCAGTAGCGTGTGGGGTTCAGAGGTCTCATGTTGAAACTTGGGGCGACAAATGGGTGGCTTTCATTTTGTACATTTGCGTCAAAAAGGAACTAGGCTAAAAGGCTTTAAAGGAAATTCGTGAGGATTTATGACACAAGGTTGGCACAGTAAAGTGGCGTGAGCTACTTAAGGCTTAGGCAAGTGACGCCTCAAGCAATGGGTAGAGGCCCGGAGTTCGAGTTCTGAAGGAGGCGGGAAGGAGCTTTTATTTTTGCGATAAGAAGGCACTGGCGAAAGAGGGTTTAAAAGAAATTGGGAGTTTATATCACAAACAGCGCCTTGGCAAAGTGGCTGGGGCGTTACTGCGACTTGTGTCAAGGGCTCCAACAGTCTTGGGTTCGAGGCTTGTGAGCAACAAGGGAATGTTTTATTTTGCTTTTGCATCAAGGTAGAGTTGGAAGGAATTGACGGCACATGGAATTTCAATTGGATAAGGATTTGGCTTAATTCTCCCATTAATATTCTAATTAAGAGTAGGATAATTGTGGTTTTATTTATTTATTTTATTATAGGATAATTATGGTTTTATTTAGATTAAATGAGATTTTATTTTATTTATTTTAGTTTAATAGATAGATAAGAGATAAGGTGTTGGATTAATTATTTTATTTGTTAAGAGATAAAATAGGAGTTTAAGTTGGGATTTGATAAGTGGGGAAGTGGTGGCGATTGTTGGACTCTAGGAGCTTGAATTTTCGGTATAAATATGGTGCTAGTGTGTGCTAAATTTTCCTTTCAAAACCTTTCTTTTCATCTTGGTTATTGTTGAAATTTAGTACCTCTTTTCCCATTGGTGCCGTTTTTCCCTTGTGCAAAAGCCACCTGTGTTTCATTCCTCTTTTCTATTTGTTCTTGGCCGAACCTATATCCCTCTCCCAAACTTCTTATTTTATGTTGGTGTTAGCCGAATGCCCATCATTGTTTGAAGCCATAGCCGAATCCTTATTGAAGGTCTTGGTCGACTACTTGCTTGTGATCTCTCACTCCGAACGTAGGTGAAGGAAGGGAACGCTAAGGATTCTTTCGGATTCGATTCATCAAGGTGAGCAGTGTAGTATTCGGCCTAGGCCACTTTCTAATGCTTTTTGGTGTAGAAGCCGATTCTAATAGTGGATTATAGGGATTTCGACAGTTCAAGAGCAAGGAGTAGTTTTCGGGATTTCAACAAGCTAGGTGAGTGATTCATGGTATTCGGCCATTTTGGTTATTAAGTGTTGACCGATTACGTAATATGATTCTTAAGGGCAAATCGATAGAAGCACATAGGAGCCTTCGGGATTTTAGAACGGGCTTTTCGGGATTTAAGTGTAACACCCCTAACCCGTGTTCATCGCTGAACTAGGGTTACAAGGTATTACCACTTCGGACACAACCTAGAACAAACATTAATATCTTTACAAACATTTCGTAAGCTAGTTATAGAACATATTACTTCAATACTTGTGTACAATAAACTGAACAATCCATATCACACAGCTATTTGTCCTTTAGCGTATCTAACATAACAATTTCACAACATGGTCAAGTAGAGATTTTAAATGTCTTAGTGATGTGCGACTTAACATTATCATATATGAATCCTTTTGAAAACTCCAATGACAATTTAACACATACCTAAGTTGCATGTCAAAATTCATATTTAAACACCATTAGTTCAACAGTACAAAGCACTTTCAATTCGGTCATTGCATAGCCTTAACTTTCGTCTTGATTTTCTCCATCCAATAATAAGCAAATCATGCTATTTCATTTTTCGAATATCAAGCATATCATATTTTAACCTCATTCAATCGAACATTCAAGATACTAAATAAAAATTCAACCTAATAACCAACTAATCAAGAATAATATATGTATATACTCACTTACACAAAACCGAATCAAAACGACCAAATATAATCATGTATTATTGAACTTAATTCTTATCTAGCAAGTGACCAAATCAAATACTCACGTACATGTCATAAACATTACTTAACAAATATATATCACATACTATAATTTAAACATGCATCTATCATTTGTTTCATTGCCTAAACCGAATACTACATCATGCTTACCATTATTCATTGCCATATCATATATCCAAACATTATAATATACCACACTCACGTGTGATTAAACCACATTCAAGTATAATGATAGTTCATGGCATAAGCAAACTATATCATCAAAACACGAAACAAGTTATCCCAAAATAGTTAGCCATTTTCGCATGGTGGCATATTCTACGATTACAAGACATTAGTTATCTTGTTTAGTCTAACCTATACATGCCCTTTTAAATACCAAACTAAGTTATTCAATACCAAAAGAAAGTCGATAGTGCAGTTGACTTCTTCACGGATCCTTCGAGTCCGTAGCTTGTACCTAAATCTATAAAACAACGGTAAACAAGAATACACACAATAAGCATGCTAGCTTTGTAAGTCTCAAGCAGTATTTATGACATATATACACTATGTACCATCATAGCCGAATTTCAGTGTTTATATATATAACGAAACCTTATTCATCGTATATTTAACTTGTAAAACTTATCGAAAGTATCTTGATCGATAAATAAAATCCTATGCAATTTCACACACAACCAAATAACATCTTCAATGCACATCTAAAATGATTTCACATAGTTGAATGTATACAAATATATATATATGTATATAAAGCATGGCGAAACTATATATATATATAATATAATTTCTCTTATATGCAAATAATCCATATCACTCAATGTCTTTTATTTTATTCAATACTTTACATAACAAATGCACCAACACATTTTATCAACTTACTTATTCAAGAATCATCACAAGTATCATAAACTTAATTCGATACATAACTTTTAGTTGAACACTATAGTAATAAACCTTGACTTATTCAATACCATCATATCTAGACCATTTTTATTCATAAGCATAAGCTCAGTATTAACACTCACTAGTATAAAACACCTTTAGACCAAAGGTCCGAGATTTAAACTCTTAAACACGAAGCACGCTAGGCATTAAAGCCCTAATATATCACCAAAGACAAGGCACGCTAGGCATCTAGCCCAAAACAAATCACTGGCACGAAGCCTGCTAGGCACTAAGCCCGAATATATCACCGGAACTAAGCCTGCTAGGCACTAAGCCCGAAACTATTCATAAACCAATCACATACTTCGCATTTTCTTAAAAAATATATCAAAGATACACATTAATCTCATATTGTCAATTTATGCATTCAAGCCAATTCCACAATATACATTCGGCTATTACAAAAATATACCTTCAATTTCATCGAACAATATCATTTAACAGATTCGTAAATAATTCTATAACCTGTTTTAGATTAAGGACTTACCTCGGTTGTCGATAGACCGTGCAAATCGGCTATTCGAGAACCTTCGTCTTTCCCCGATCTAAATTCGTTTTTCTTTGTTCTTGATCTAAAACACATTAAAATTTAGCTCATTCAAGCACAATTCATCTCAATTTAGTCCCTAAGCACATAAATGGGCAAATTACTATTTTACCCCTAGTATTTCACAACTTTGTAATTTAGTCCTATTTGCATAACACACAAAATACACCAAATTAGCTAAGACTATACAAGGGCCGAATATTCCTAGGGACTTTACAAGTCCTCACATTTCATTTATTTTATAAATAGGCCCCTCTAAAAATTTATTTTTACAATTTAGCCCTAAATACTCAATTTCATCAAAACTTCCAATACAAAACATACTAATCTTTTACATATCTTTCATCTAAAATCATCAAATATCAAAAACCACATGAACACAACAATGGTCGAACATCAAGCATGCTTAGATTTAAAAATTTTAACATGGGTCAGTTGCGGTTCGAAGCAACGATCTCAAAAACGTAAAAATTATCAAGAATCGAAATCAAACTAACCTTGAATTTGTGATTGAAGTTGCCGAAATTCAAAGGAAGCAAAACCCCATTTCTTTTCTAAACATTCGGCCAAAACAAATAAAGATGATAATGGCCATTTTTTTATGTTTTAATTAACATATATATTAAAATAACTTGGTTTACCAAAATAACCTTTATACTAAAATAATAATCATATAATACTTAAGGTTATACTAGACTTTTGCCACCCACTAACTCATAAAATGGGTTAATTTCACTTTTAATACTCCATATTAAAAAGCCATCCACATATAAGCACTTTTCACTTTAGCATGCAACTTTTACGCATTACGCGATTAAGTCCTTTTAATCAAATTAAGCACTTAAACAATAAAATTTTCATACGACACTTTCACACACATCAATTCACATATAATAGACTCAAAATATAATATTAAAATATTTCTCAGACTCGAATTCGTGGTCCCGAAACCACTGTTCCGATTAGGGTCAAATTCGGTCTGTCACAACTCTCCCCCCTTAAGGATTTTCGTCCCCGAAAATCTTACCGTTAAACAAGGTCGGATATTGTTGCCTCATTGAATCCTCGGGCTCCCGTAGCCTCTTCAACTCGTGGCGATTCCATAGAACCTTCACTAATGGAATTCTTTTATTTCTCAACTCTTTTATTTCTCGAGCTAAGATACGGATCGGTTCTTCATCATATGTCAAATCAGTTAGAGTTCAATCTCTACCGGTGTGATCACATGAGACGGATCGATCTGTGCCTACAAAGCATCAAAACGTGAAATATGTCATGTATCTTTTCTAACTCGAGGGCAATCTCAATCTATAAGGAGCAGCCCAATCGTTCAATGATTTCATACGGTCCGATAAATCTCGGACTCAACTTGCCTTTCCGACCAAATCAGAGTACTTTTTTCCACGGGGAAACTTTTAAGAATACACGATCTCCTACCTGAAATTCAATCTCTTTACGTTTCAAATCAGCATAGGATTTTTGACGATCCGAGGCAGCTTTCAAATTGTCTCTAATAATAGCTACTTTCTGTTCAGTTTCTTTAATCAAATCAACCCCGTGTATCTTATTCTCACTGAGCTCAGTCCAGTATAATGGCGTTCGACACCTTCGCCTGTACAAGGCTTCATAGGGCGCCATTTTGGTACTAGATTGAAAGCTATTATTATAAGCAAATTCAATCAAAGGTAGGTATCGTTCCCACGTACCTTCAAACTCGAGAACGCAACATCTCAACATGTCCTCAAGTATCTGAATAGTTCACTCAGACTGACCGTTTGTCTGCGGATGAAAGGCTGTACTAAAATGTAGTTTAGTACCTAAAGCATCTTGCAACTTCTTCCAAAATCGTGATGTAAATCTCGGTCTCTCGTCGACACAATGGAACTCGGTATACCATGCAATCTTACAATTTGCGATACATACAATTCACAAGTTTATCGAGTGAAAAGTGCATATTTAACCGCACAAAATGAGTGATTTAGTCGATCTATCAACTATAACCCAAACGGCATCTTTCTTACTCGGTGTCATAGGAAGACGGGATACAAAATCCATTGTAATTCTATCCCATTTCCATTCGGTATCGAGTTGGTCAAGTAGTCGAGATGGCACTTGATGTTCAACTTTTACTTGCGACAAATTAAGCATTTCAAACAAATTGGATATATCCGTTTCATGCCCTACCACCAATAGAACTATTTCAAATCATTATACATCTTTGTGCTACCCGGATGTATTGATAATCGACCACTATGGGCCTCACTCGAATCATCTCATCAAATCGAGTTCTTGAACACATATTCGGCTTTTAAAATTTAAGCAGTCATTTGCATCAATCGAAAATCGATTACGCACCTTTGTCTGCTGAATTCGACTTGCAATCAAATCTTTGTCAACTTTACATGCATCACGAATTTCTTTGAATAAACATCGGTCTTGCTTGTAACTTCGGCTATGATCGAACCATCACCGAACATAGCTATCTCATGACGATTATTGCACGAAGAGCAAACAATGATTTTTGACTTAACGATCCATAACAACGTTAGCTTTTCCGGATGGTATTCAATCACCAACTCATAGTCTTTCAACAATTCTAACCATCTGCGTTGTCTCAAATTTAGATCTTTCGAGTCATCAAATACTTTAAACTTTTATGATCCGAATAAATGTGACATTTCTCGCCAAATAAATAGTGTCGCCAAATTTTCAATGCGAAAACAATGGTCGCAAGTTCTAAGTCATCGTCGGGTAATTTCTTTCATGCGGCTTCAATTGTCTTGAGCGTAGGCTACAACTTTGCCTTCACGCATCAAAATGCAGCCCAAACCATTTAAAGAAGCATCGGAATAAACAACAAATTCTTTACCCGTTTTAAATTTGAACTAACACCTGAGCCTCTGTCAAAAGGGCTTTTAGCTGATCAAAACTTTTCTGACACTTTTCTGACCACTCGAACCTGACATCCTTCTGCAATAACTTGGTCAACGGGGTGGCTATCATAGAAAAACCTTTCACAAATTGTCGATAGTAACCCGCAAGTCCCAGAAAGCTTCGAATCTCGAAAACATTTTTCGGTGGCTTCCAATCAAGTATAGTCGAGATTTTGTTCGGATCAACTCGAATGCCTAATGCTGAAACAACATGTCCCAAAAAGCTGACCTCTTTCATCCAGAACTCACACTTACTCAACTTCGCATACAACTTCTGATTTCGCAAAGTTTGTAGCACTAATCTCAAATGCTCAGCGTGCTCGATTTCATCTTTGGAGTAGATCAATATGTCATCAATAAACACTACCACAAATCGATCCAAAACTATCTAAAACCCGATTCATCAAATCCATAAAAATAATAGGTGCATTAGTAAGCCCAAAGGCATAACCAAAAACTCAAAATGTCCGTACCTTGTCCTAATGGGTCTTTGGCACATCGGTATCTCGACTACTTGGCGATAATAACCCGATCTCAAATCTATCTTCAAAATAAAGCCCTTTCAAGCGATTAAACAAATCATCGATTCGAGGTAACAGGTACTTATTCTTTATAGTTACCTTATTGATTCTTGCCGATAATCAATACACATTCGCATCGTTCCATCTTTCTTTCTCACGAAAAGAACTGGTGCACCAAGGAGAGAAACTTGGTGGTGCAAAGCCCTATCTGTTAACTCTTGCAACTGTGCTTTCAACTCTTTTAGCTCGATGGGTGCCATCCGATATGGTGCTATTGAGATCGAGTCGTTCGATGCTAATTCAATACCAAACTCAATCTCTCGTCTTTGAGGGTAAACTTGGTAGTTCTTGAGAAACACATCTAAGTATTCACATACAATCGGTACAGATTCAATCAGTTTCTTAGACAACTTATTATCTAGTACATAAGCCAAATAAGCTTCGCACCCTTTTCTCACATACTTTCGGGCTAACATTGAGGATATAACTATAGGAAATCCACCTAAATCACTGGATTCAATTCTAATGATCTCACCGTTCTGGTGTCTCAAATCAATAAGCTTTCTTTTGCAATTCACCTTTGCATCATGTGAAGTTAACGGTCCATTCCCAAAATTATATCAAACTCATCGAAAACAATGACATTAAATCAATGGGAAGCAAAATCACGAATCATCAATGGGCAACTTTTACACACTTTATTAACATACACATCTACCCAAAGGGTTGGATACGCGAATCACAAACTCGATGACTCAATGGCGAGTCTTACTAAATACCAAAGTTTCACATACATATGAATTGGTCGAGCAGGATCAATCAATGCAATCACGATAGTTTCATAAAGGGTGAAAGTACAGGTAATGACATCTGAAGCGGCATCCTCCTAGCTCGAGTAACATAAGCTCTAGCGGAGCTCTAGCCTCGATCGAGCTAACGTGTTCTTCATCCCTCTCGACTACCACCTACATTGCGGAATGCCTGGGTGGTGCGCCCGTCAGCTTGATGCACTACTCGGTCTAGAGTTACGTGCCATATTACGCTTTCATTAACATCGGGCACTCTCGAATAAAATGGTGCGAGGATCCACATTTAAAGTAGGACCGATCACGAACTCTACAACTCCTGAATGCCATTTTCGCAATGTTTACATTCCACTCGGTTCTGTGGAACGTTATCAACATTGGTCATCGAGGTAGCTCGAGAGCCCACTAAAAGTCGATCGAGTCTAGGTGAATCTGAAGTAGCTTTATGTCGGCTGAAGTCATCTCTAAACTTCTTAGATGTGGAATGGAAATTCTTACCTAACGGTCTTTTACGAGTGTCTCTAGCTTCTGTCTCAGCCTTTCTTTTCTCTTTCCCAAGCTCTTCAGCTTTGCAAGCTCGCTCAACTAATGTCACAAACTCCTTGATCTCAAGAATGCCAACTAGCAACTTTAAATCTTCATTCAAACCGTCTTCAAACCTTTTGCACATAATGGCTTCGGTTGATACACACTCCGAGCATATCTGCTCAATCGACAAATTTTCGCTCATATTCGATCCACGGTCATTTTTCCTTGTTTCGATTCAAGAAATTCTTTTCGTTTACGGTCGATGAATCTCGGTGATATATTTTTTGAAATTCATTCGAAGAAATCCCATGTCACTTTTTCTTTTGGAACCAGCGATACTAGTGTATTCCACCGGTGATAGGCGGTGTCCCAAGTAATGATATAGCACATTTTAAACATTAAATGCAGGTGCGGATAACTCATCAAGTACCGAATAGTATCAAGCCACATTTCATTTCGCTCTGCATCATCATCATCATTAGCCTTGAATTCTTACCCCAAATTTCTGATTTTATCAACAGGAGGCCTACTAGATCTCATTGGATCTATCATCGAAGTCTTAGAAGTGTAGGAGTAGGATTATTTGGGGTGGAGGTTGTTGTAAATTGGATTATTCGAACAAACCGGGTAAACCATTCATTCATCATTTGGTAGAAAGCTTGTTTAGCCTCCCCTCGTGGTTACCCATAAGCGGTTGAGAGTCTAATGGCGTGATCCATGTGTGAGACCAGCGCCACACTCTCCACATCATCATTCTGACTCTATCGAATCGAAATCTATTTACTATATAAAATACAATTGAAATTGTCGAAGTCACCACACTATCGATATATAACCAAGGCATGTATAGCTAGACTCACACGCTACGGTAGTCCTAGAATCGACTAAACCGTAAGCTCGATACCAATAAATGTAACACCCTAACCCGTGTTCATCATTGAACTAGGGTTACGAGGTATTACCAATTCGGACACAACCTAGAACAAACATTAATATCTTTACAAACATTTAGTAAGCTAGTTATAGAACATATTACTTCAATACTTGTGTACAATAAACTGAACAATCCATATCACACAGCTATTTGTCCTTTAGCGTATCTAACATAACAATTTCACAACATGGTCAAGTAAAGATTTTAAATGTCTTAGTGATGTGCGCACTTAACATTATCATATATGAATCCTTTTGAAAACTCAATGACAATTTAACACATACCTAAGTTGCATGTCAAAATTCATATTTAAACACCATTAGCTCAACCGTACAAAGCACTTTCAATTTGGTCATGGCATAGCCTTAACTTTTGTACTAATTTTCTCCATCCAATAATAAGCAAATCATGCTATTTCATTTTTGAATATTAAGCATATCATATTTTAACCTCATTCAATCTAACATTCAAGATACTAAATAAAAATTGAACCTAATAACCAACTAATCAAGAATAATATATGTATATACTCACTTACACAAAACCGAATCAAAACAGCCAAATATAATCATGTATTATTGAACTTAATTCTTATCTAGCAAGTGACCAAATCAAATACTCACGTACATGTCATAAACATTACTTAACAAATATATATCACATACTATAATTTAAACATGCATCTATCATTTGTTTCATTGCCTAAACCGAATACTACATCATGCTTACCATTATTCATTGCCATATCATATATCCAAACATTATAATATACCACACTCACATGTGATTAAACCACATTCAAGTATAATGATAGTTCATGCCATAAGCAAACTATATCATCAAAACACGAAACAAGTTATCCCAAAATAGTTAGCCATTTTAGCATGGTGGCATATTCTACGATTACAAGACATTAGTTATCTTGTTTAGTCTAACCTATACATGCCCTTTTAAATACCAAACTAAGTTATTCAATACCAAAAGAAAGTCGATAGTGCGTTGACTTCTTCACGGATCCTTCGAGTCCGTAGCTTGTACCTAAATCTATAAAACAACGGTAAACAAGAATACACACAATAAGCATGCTAGCTTAGTAAGTCTCAAGCAAGATTTATGACATATATACACTATGTACCATCATAGCCAAATTTCAGTGTTTATATATATAGCGAAACCTTATTCATCGTATATTTAACTTGTAAAACTTATCGAAAGTATCTTGATCGATAAATAAAATCCTATGCAATTTCACACACAACCGAATAACATCTTCAATGCACATCTAAAATGATTTCGCATAGTTGAATGTATACAAATACATATATATATATATATATATATATGTATATAAAGCATGGTAGAAACTATATATATATAATATAATTTCTCTTATATGCAAATAATCCATATCAACTCAATGTCTTTTATTTTATTGAATAGTTTACATAACAAATGCACCAACACATTTTATCAACTTACTTATTCAAGAATCATCACAAGTATCATAAACTTAATTAGATACATAACTTTTAGTTGAACACTATAGTAATAAACCTTGACTTATTCAATACCATCATATCTAGACCATTTTTATTCATAAGCATAAGCTCGTATTAACACTCACTAGTATAAAACACCTTTAGACCAAAGGTGCGAGATTTAAACAAACACGAAGCACGCTAGCATTAAAGCCCGAATATATCATAAGCACAAGGCACGCTGGGCATCTGGCAGAAACAAATCATCGGCATGAAGCACGCTGAGGCACTAAGCCCGAATATATCACTTAGGCACTAAGCACGCTGAGCACTAAGCCCGAATATATCACTTAGGCACTAAGCACTGCTGAGCACTAAGCTCGAAACTATTCATAAACTTATCACATACTTCGCATTTTCTTAAATAATATATCAAAGATACACATTAATCTCATATTGTCAATTTATGCATTCAAGCCAATTCCACAATATACATTCGGCTATTACAAAAATATACCTTCAATTTCATTGAACAATATCATTTAACAGATTCGTAAATAATTCTATAACCTGTTTTAGCTTAAGGACTTACCTCGGTTGTCGATAGACCGTGCAAATTGGCTATTCGAGAACCTTCGTCTTTCCCCGATCTAAATCCGTTTTTCTTTGTTCTTGATCTAAAACACATTAAAATTTAGCTCATTCAAGCACAATTCATCTCAATTTAGTCCCTAAGCACATAAATAGGCAAATTACTATTTTACCCCTAGTATTTCATAACTTTGTAATTTAGTCCTATTTGCATAACACACAAAATACACCAAATTAGCTAGGACTATACAAGGGCCGAATATTCCTAGGGACTTTACAAGTCCTCACATTTCATTTATTTTACAAATAGGCCCCTCTAAAAATTTATTTTTATAATTTAGCCCTGAATACTCAATTTCATCAAAACTTCCAATACAAAACATACTAATCTTTTACATATCTTTCATCTAAAATCATCAAATATCAAAAACCACATGAACACAACAATGGCCGAACATCAAGCATGCTTAGATTTAAAAATTTTAACATGGGTCAGTTGCGGTTCGAAGCAACGATCTCAAAACGTAAAAATTATCAAGAATCAAATCAAACTAACCTTGAATTTGTGATTGAAGTTGCGAAATTCAAAGGAAGCAAAACCCCATTTCTTTTCTAAACATTCGCCAAAACAAATAAAGATGATAATGGCCATTTTTTATGTTTTAATTAACATATATATTAAAATAACTTGGTCTACCAAAATAACCTTTATACTAAAATAATAATCATATAATACTTAAGGTTATACTAGACTTTTGCCACCCACTAACTCATAAAATGGGTTAATTTCACTTTTAATACTCCATATTAAAAGCCATCCACATATAAGCACTTTTCACTTTAGCATGCAACTTTTACGCATTACGATTAAGTCCTTTTAATCAAATTAAGCACTTAAACAATAAAATTTTCATACGACACTTTCACACACATCAATTCACATATAATAGACTCAAAATATAATATTAAAATATTTTTCAGACTCAGATTCGTGGTCCCGAAACCACCGTTCTGATTAGGGTCAAATTCGATCTGTTACATTAAGTGAACCGCTAAGTGTATCAGGTGTGTACCCCACACTATTTCTTAATAAGTTATGGCACTGTTTAATATGTATGTATGTTATACGAATGTGGAAAATATGGCTAAGTACCATGCTATGGTACAAAGTACTCAGGTACGTTTCCTAGTCCTACTAGGACTATGAAAAAATATCTGTTAAGGCATACATACGAAACTATAAGAATGTGAAATAAGAATTTGGCATGTTAATGCATGATATGTATGATATGGGGCATATGGGTTAAATGAAAAGGGGAAGTGAATGTGGTGACCTAAGACCATGATATCCGAATGTGGTGACCTAAGACCACGATATCTGAATGTGGTGACCTAAGACCACGAATTTTATAAGGGCGATGAGCACATCGACTGCAGCCACTACCTTTGATGGCGTGTAGCGGATGGAGGGTTGACTTAGTAGTCCCCACGGTGTGCAGGATGGTACGGGTGATGTGTAGTGGATGGCATATAGGTTTGGGTTCGGGTTGCATCATTATTTCCTATCTGTTATATGAATATGCATGTAATATGTGAACATATGCCTAAACTGTTAAATTTTAGTGTTGGTTACACATTGAGTCTGTTTGACTCACCCCGTTGTGGGAACCTTTTTCAGGTAACGATCAGTAATGGACTGGGTCGGCAGGAGCTTAAAGGTGGCCATGAACAGCAAGGAATTTATTTAAATTTGGATTTTTATTTCATTAAGTACTTTGAATTTAATTTTTTTTTGGGAATTATTTGATGTAATAAGGCCATAGTAGAACTACTTTACTATGCTTTTATTTATTAAGCTTACAAACTTTTATTTATTAAAAGATTAAGTAAATTTATTTTAAAACAAAGCCTAAACGTTTTGTCACCTAAAATAAAGGTTTTTAATAATGAAATAAACTTGTTCTCACCTCAAGTCGAACCCAAAACAACCTTTCTTTCAAAACACACAAGTTTCTCCTAAGTAACAAAAGAATTTGAAACGGTTTACACTGGGGAACATACCAGATCCGGTCAAGGCTCGTGGGCTGGGTTTGGGGTGTTTTAAATTGGCTTAGTTGCTAAAAGAAAATAAGGAGATAGTGTGGTTAGATTAAGGACTCGAGTTTGATTCCCTTCCATTATAAAATAGTTTCATTTTGCTAATTTTTCTCTTTCCCCCTATTTTTGTGCCATCCAAGCTTAGTAACTTAGGTATAAATACCACTTTTTCATTTATTTTTTAACCTTTAGTCCTTTTTTTCAACCCTAGCAGCTCCTCTCATCTCCTCTCTCATTTTTCTCTCAAGGTTTCTTCCTTTCTCTAAGATTTCACCATCTTTGTGCCTCCCACATTTTCTAAGCCTTTACCCTTATTTTTCAAGCCACATTGCTTGTTATTTACCCCTTAATTCAGCCCTTTTTCCCGCCCTAAATCCATTCTTAAGCTACCCATATTAGATCTTTAATTGTTCATCGTCGCCCCCTCTACCTTGTTTGAATCAATATCGCTAAGTCCTATTTTTTTCTCTATTATTTTGCTACTATTTTTACAGCCAATAAATCATCATTCCAACCCTTAAATGTTTTCTTATTTTCTCTCCAAATATCACTCTTTGTGTTGCCCCAGATCTGCCTTTTTTGTCATCTCAAGTGGTGTTGCCTCCTCCTTAGAACACCATTATTTTAGAGCCGTCTTTTCTCTTTAGTTGTCACCCCTAATATTGTAAGTTTTTGGATTATTCTCTCTATTTTGATCTGATTTAGATGTTCCTAATTTAGTAATTAACCAAGACGATCATCCGACAACTCTAATCTAGGTAATGAGTAGTGCAAAGTGTAGATTTGTGCAAGATCTTGCACTATTTTGCTTTGTTAATAATTTTTTCTTTGGTCAATTGCTTTTGAGTCTGAATAGGGGTTTATGTTTATTTATTTTTGGGTATTAATTATGTTTAGGTGCTGATTTAAGCATCCTGAATCAATAGTGACTACATATATTTTGTTCGTACTCATGTTTTACATAAATACAATGTAAGTTCACTTGATAACTTGAATTTGAAAATTTGTGTTTATAAACTTCTTAGGCGAACCACTTTGGGTGTTTTAAGGTTGTTCATTAATCGAAATTATCTTATTAAGTGCTAATTTTGGATATAGGCTCATCCAAGGCTTAGGAGTGGAAATGCGGGTTTTACGATTTAGTGCTTGATTTTCAAAATTAAGGTGTGGGTTCTAACTTACTAAAATAAATGTTAAATAAGTATTTTTAGTATTTAATGTGATAATTAAGCTTGTTGGATGAGCTTGATTAAATTACTAAGTAATTTAAAGGTGGTCAAACTAGGTATGTTTCGAGCCCTAAAAAATAGTATGAATGCAAAACTGATTGTTTCGAAATGATATGATATAACATGTCTTATTATGGATTGAAAGTCTAAAATTTTTAATTGTATTCTTTAGGGAGATTCCATTAAATGAATTAATTGAAAGTTGCTACACGTATGCTGAAAAATTGCTTTTGTTGCATGTTAAATTGCTTTTGAAATGATTATCAAACTGAGGTATGTTAGAATGTCAACGAATTGTTTGTGAAATCGAATGCTTGATAAGTGTTTCCACTAAATGGAAATGAATGATATAAAGAAGGAGTGTAAAGCATGGCACTGAAATGTTATTGTAATGGACACATGTATTTGTTTTATCTTGCATGACATAATGCATGTGCATAGGATAGGATATTGTGGATAACAGAGAAGTTCCATGGAGTAACAGAGATAGATTAAGTCTGCGTTAATGTTGTCAGTGCACTGCGCTGGGAGTAATGAGGAGAATGACGATTATATCGTATAATGATTGGCAGTATAATTCCATTTCTTATAATGGTGGTTTAACCAAAACAAGCACAACTTGAAATGTTTAGAGTTTGGTCGATGGGTTCTGGGGAACTCATAGAGTGTAGCGAATGGCTAGGTAGGAATCATTTTTTCTTTAATTTGTAGTATATTCGAATGATAACGTTTTATGCTACATATTGTGTTAAATTAATTTGATGATTGCTATTTCTATGAATAATTGAGTGTTCTTATTGTTCTAGACTAACATTGAACTAGTTAGCTCAACCGTTAGTTTCAAACATCTTATGTAATGCTTGAGACTAGGGAATGACCCGGAATATGGACATACAACGAACTTCGGGCTAAACATTTATTTTGCTTAAAATTTTATTAAGGTATATTTGGTTTTTTGGACTATAAAATTATTTGGTTTGTGGTTTGGGTTTTTCTTCATTTTGGGGTTGTATGCAAGCATATTCATTTCATTGATTGGATTTAAAGATGTGTTTTGAAATTGGACAATGCATAATACTTGAATTAACTGAAAATTTGTCATAAACTAAGTTTTTTGTTGCAACAAAAGTTGTTAGAATTTTGTTGGATGAAATGATGCGTAACCTATTTTTCCAAAACCTTACTATCACTAAGAAAATGACTTAAGAACGGTTGACTAATAAAATGAATAGTTTCCAAATTAATACAAGAGGAAACTATGGTTTTTCTTAAAAGAGAGTAACTAATGTTTTCAAAGTACGGTAAGGTCATTTAGTCAGACCGGTGGTTTATGTGGTCTTCGCAATTCGACCATAATTTCTAGGTCAGGTTGGGGAGGTTACATGTAATGATATAAGAGCCTAGGTTAAAAACCTTGGACTGAATTATATTCTTTTCAAAAATGAGTCAGCATGCATGCATACATGAAAATGGGGTATTTTGGGGAAAAAAACCACAATGTTTTGAGTAATACTTTTACAAAAGAAGCGATGAATTCTGACGTTTTGATGTCGTGGCCATAGAAATAATACTAAAACTTTAGAGAAACGCTAGTGATTATTACATAAGACTTTAAATAAAAGAACTCTATTAAAATGTGAGAAGAAATTTAGCACATAAGAAAACTGAAAACTCTCTACCATTGAATTGTAGATCCCATAAGAATTCGTAATGAACACTCGTAGGATGTTAACTCATGGTAGGAGGGGTTGTAGAGGGTGACCTTTGTTTGCTCCAGTGGAGTCGTCCGCGTCTCAACAACCCGCGCAAAATAATGAACTCAATGAGATTGAAAGTGACCCACTGCTGAGGGTCGGAATGTGGATAATCGAATCTATGATAATGAATATGTTAGGGATGATGTAGTAATTCTGGCTTTAATAAGGGCCTTACAGAGGGTTGATGGAGGGCCCAAATTTTTTATGGAAGTTGTGGGTCGATTTCTAAGAGGCTCCACTCAATTGGGGCAAAGTTGTTCAGGGGTATTACTGAAACTACGCCTACAGTGGCTGAATAATTGTTGGAGACCACTAAGAGTATATTGGATGATTTAGACTGCACCACTAAGAAGAAATTTAAGGGTGTTGTATCCTTGTTGAGGGATGAGGCATACAAGTGGTGGTAATTAGTGGTTAGGGGTACGCTACCAGAGCATATAGATTGGGTATATTTTCAGGATGCTTTCTAGAGAAGTTTGTGGGTACTTGTTATGTTAAGGCACGACGGTTAGAGTTTATAGAACTAATTCAAGGTGACATGACAGTTTTTGAATATGAGGTGGAGTTTTTGAGGCTGACCCTCTATAGACCTGGCATGGTGGCATCCAAATAGGATAAGAGCTTCCATTTTCAATAGGGTCTGAGATACGACCTTAAGGTTCAGGTGGCTCCACATTAGGAGAGAGTATTTAAGGCTCTGGTCGATAAGACTAAGATTATTAAAGAGATTAAGCGTATGGAGCGTGAAAATAAGGGTAAATAGAAATATCAGCCTAAAAGGGAAGTTGTCTCTATTGGCCCAAATCCGTATCCTGTTAAGTGAACCATAGAGGCTAGGCCACCATAGAATATGGTAGTAGTAGGCCCTAGAGATGGACAGATTCAGGTATGTCAGTACTGTGAGAGGCGCCACCCGGGCGAGTGTTAGAGAATAATGGGTGCCTGCTTGATTTGTGGCTTGATGGAGCACAAAATTAAGGATTGTACTTGTCGGGTTGATCAGATGAAAGCTCGGGTTCAAAATCAAGAACCAACTAGGGGACAAAATCGAGGGGTAATCAGGTTGTTCAAAGGGACCATAATCAAAATCAGAACGAGAATGATATTAAGGGGCAAAGAGCACCGATTTAGGGTACGAATCAGGTCGAAGCTAGACAGCATACTTATAACCCCCTAAAACTGGCCTAGACATCATGGACAAATCTCAAAGATCACATTGCCCATATTGATAGCGCAGAAAATCATTTAGCTATTTTCTTTTAAAAATTATCGTTGCTAAAAACGTCCTTGTTGAGAAAATCAAATTTTGTTTGAAATTATTTATCATAGATTTCCTTCATTATTTGATTTGCCTCTTCTGTGTCGGCACATCTCAACAGGGTTTGGTCACGTCCTCTTTTGTACAAAAACTCACCGTCCAAGAAGAAACCCATAGCCAACCTCCTAATTATTCGTTTATCATTATCTGAGGTGCAATCCAGGTATTGTTGGTATTGCAGATACCACCTAATGTCAACATACCATGGTTTCCCATCCGTCCTCACTTCTACTCCCGTGCATTGGGTCGGCGAGTCCTTGACCCTTAACTATATAGGTTTCACTTCTATTTCAGATCCTACTTTGAACATGGTGGGTAGAGTAGCTAATGCATCTGCTAACTGGTTTTCTTCTCTTAGCAAATGATAAAATTGGACATCATCAAACTCTTTGATCAATCCATGCACATATGTGTGATAGTGAATCAATTTCGAATCCCTTGTTTCCCATTGTCCTCTTAATTGGTAAACAACTAGCACTAAGTCACCAAAAACTTTTAAAACCCTGATCTTATTTTCAATGGCGATCTGAAGTGCCAAAATGCATGCCTTGTATTCAGTTATATTGTTAGTATAGGTGAACATCAGTTTAGCTGTAGCGGGAAATAGTGGCCACTTGGAGAGATTAATACTACCCCAACCCCATACCCAATCATGTAGGATGCTCTATTGAAATACACCCTCCAAATTTCTTTTTCGCACTACGAAATTGACATGATCTCTACATCTGGGAAATCAAAACTCATGGGCTAGTATTCCTCTTTCGTACAATCCGCCAAGAATTCTACGACTATGCTTCCTTATATAGCCTTTTGAGACACGTAGACGATATCATACTCGAATAATACCACTTGCCAACAAGCAACTCTTCCTAACAATGATGGCATATCGAAAATGTACTTCAAAGGTTCTAACTTTGTGATGAGGAAGGTGGTGTGATATAACATGTATTACCTTAGTAGACACCCGGTCTATGCTAAAGCGCAACACATGTTTTCCATATGCGAATACTTGGCTTCATATTCTATGAACTTCTTGCTTAGATATTATATTGCATGCTCTTTCTTGTTTGAATCATCTCATTTCCCCAGAACACAACCTATAGAATTATCCAGCACTACCAAATACAAAATCAAAGGTCTTCTTGACACCGAGGGAATCAAAATTGATGGCTTAGCCAAATACTCCTTTACTTTCTCAACGCTTTTTGAAAATCTTTAGTCCGTTCACCATCACTATCCTTATGTAAGAGCTTGAAGATGGGTTCACATTTATCCATTAACTGTGAGATGAAATGGGACACATACTTTAACCGTCCTAAAAAATTTCTTACCTCCTTTTGAGTTTTAGGGGGTGTCAAATCTTGAATTGCTCGAACCTTGTTCGGACCTATTTCAATTCCCCTTTCACTCACTACGAAACCCAACAGCTTCCCCGACTTTACCCTAAAAGTACATTTTGCTGGAATCAATCTCAATTTATGTTTCCTCAATCTTTCAAATAGTTTTTGGAGGTTTTCCACATGACTTTCCTCTCTAAAGAACTTTGTTATCATATTGTCAACATAAACCTCAATCTTTTTATGCATTACGCCATGAAACAGTGTCACCATTGCTCGTAGATATGTGGCCCCAATATTTTTTTAGACCTAATGACATGACCCTATAATAAAAAGTTCCCCTGGTTATGATGAATGTGGTCTTTTCCATGTCCTCCCTCGCCATTTTGATTTGATTATACCCCAAGATCCATCCATGAAATAGAAAACACAATATTTAGCAGTGTTATCCATTAGTGTGTCTATATGAGGTAATGAAAAATTATCCTTGGGGCTGGCTCAGTTCAGATCCCTATAATTGACACACATTCTGACTTTCCCATCCTTTTTAAGCACTGTTACAATATTCGCCACCCACTCTGGGTATTTAGCTACTTCTAGAATCTCGCATCAAATTGTTTATTAACCTCTTCTTTAATCTTCAACAGCATCTCAGATTTCATCCTTCTCAACTTCTGGTATATGAGCTTGCAATCTGATTTCTAAGGTAGCCTGTGTTCCACGTATTATTGTCCAAAACCAGCATATCTTGGTATGACCATGCAAACACATCTGAGAACTCAATGAGTAGATCCTTCAATAATTGACTTTGCTCTAGCATGAGAGTGGTTCCAATCCTAATTTCTATCTTGCCTTATCACCACCCAGATTGATTAAATTTTTTCCCTCCAAGTGGGGTTCTATAAGCTTCTTTTCTTGTTCAACTAGCCTTAAAAACTGCTCCGGTATACCTTCCTCATCTTCCATCCCATGATCATTATAGTGAACATAATTATGAGAATTTGATTCAAATATGTCATTTGGATCATTTATCAATTCATGATGTATATCCCCGAAATAATTTTGAGTATGCATATTGGTATATGAATGAAAATGATTGAATGTATAAAAGTGACTAAGGACATGATCCAAATCTGATTTCATTAAAGAGAAAACGGTTTTACATGGATTTTTGAAGGAATTAAATTAACTGAACAATATTAAACTTTGATATAAAAACTCTTAAAAATGATTACATCTTGGAGGACTCAAAGATAGCAGGTAACGGTATGAGCTGGCAATTGTCCGAGGCGGAAGGGTCATAGCAAACCCAGTCTCTTGACATCGGCACCCTATCGCCAATGATGTTTAGATCCACTACATCTCCATTAATCATTAGCTTGATCGGGGTCCTTTCCTGGTGCTCGAATCCTACTGAGTAAAAGGTCTCACATAGTGGAGAACAAATAAAAAAAGGTTCCACCACCTTCTTTCCAGCCATGCGAGCCAACCTCTTTGCACTCCTCTCTTTACACATCCTCTCAACATCCTCCCTCATGGGCTTATATCCCAACCCCCTTGTATCATTCTGAATGGGAAGAAAAACGGGTTCTGAGATACCTTGTAGGTTTTTTCCCAAACCTAAGTGGATTTTCCAACCCTTCCCTAATGTTTGAGCAAATAACATGTTTGTTGTTTGTGGCACATAAGGCTTAGGGGCTCACATTCCTTCTACCACGTAAGATGCAGTAGCCAGATCAAAGATATAAAAAGAACTCTCTGTTGCAGCATTATCCACTTCTATGAAAGGAGAATTTGGCAAGCTAGCTACCAATAGGTCCTCTTCACCTCACACGATGCATAAATTTTGATCGACTACAAATTTCAATCTTTGGTGCAAGGATGATATACCACCTCATCCAAATGAATCCAAGGGTATCCCAATAGCATACTGGAGGAAAGCGTTATATCCATCACCTGAAAGCGAATAAGAAAAGTAATGGCTCTTACCAACATGGGAATATCTATTTTGCCAATCATACTTCTTTTGGTGCCATCAAAAGCTCGCACCACTTAAGGGCTCGATACCATGTACAAGGTGTCCACGGGAAGCTTGGACAATGTTGGCAAAGGTAGGACATTGATCGATGACCCATTGTCGATCAAGACCCTAAACAAGGAATAAGCTTTACACTTTACTAATATGTGTAATGCCTTGGTACTTCCTCTTTAATCCGAAGGTATTTCATCATCATTGAAAGATATGTAATTTGGGGCCAAAATTCTCCCTCCTAAGTGACTGACATTATCTACTGACACGTTGTGATCAGCGTAATCTTGTTTTAGAACTCATACAAGAGCTTCCCTGTATGGCTCCAAGTTCAAAAGTAGTGACAGCAAAGAAATTCTTGTTGGTGTTTTGTTCAATTTCTCGACCATGCTATACTTGTTGTGCTTTATTAGATGCAAAAATTTGTTAACTTCATCATTCTCGACTTCTCCCTTTTGGTCCTCCCTCGTTTCCTTATCAGCTTCTTTATCGTCAATTTCTGGTTGATTTTTTTGAAATTAGTTCCGTGCCATGTGTTCTTTCCCCACTATGTTTGGCCTGTAACAACGCCCGCTTCGAGTTATGCCACTGAGTCCTTAGATGTTGGAGACATCAGAACCAAACACTTCATAATCATATCTCCAAGGAACTCGTTGGTCATCTCTATACTTAAAAGGGTCGGGAACCCTGATGACTAACACATCATCCTGGACGGCCTTTGAGGTAGACATTTTTCCAATAGGGGTTTTCTTTCCATATACGATGGTGATAGGTTTTGCATCTAACGTCTTTATCTCATTTGTAGCACCCCAAACTCGACAGGGGCAGACCAGCCCGAATTCGAAGCATTACATCAACCACCTAAGTGACTCTCTAGCTAAAGACCACCCAAGACACACCCCGACCATGTAACACCTTAATATTATCTAATTATTAGTTATTTATTAATGTAGAAGCAAATTATGAGCCATTTTAAACTTTTTTTTAGGTAATTTAACCTAAGGGCATTTTCATCATTTTACCACCAATGGTAAAACTAACCCGATTTTAAATCTAAGCATTCACTGATTTTTTTTAGTAAAATTTTGCAAGCCTAAAATTTTTAGCTTAATTTGAGTTTGTTTACTATGTCTAATTTAAGTTTTATTATTAGGGACTAAATTGTAACTTAAACAAATTAGAATACCAATTTAAAGAGACAAAACTTCAAACCAAAAACCACACGGTCGTGTCCCCCAGGTTATGTGTTATTCAACAACCGTGTTCACGTCGTGATGAAATTTTAGACCGATCGCACAAGCTCGTGTGTGATAGCTCCATCTCCACTCGCTCGTATGGACAAGCACACGCCTGTATGAAAACCACTGCACTTATTTTTGCAAAAAACTCATTTTAAAATCGATTTTTCATATTTTAATGGCCAATTAAACCCGATTTAACTACGATTAATTAACATACATATACATACACCTTCAATTGAGTTTATTGACATCAATTAAGCCTCAATTATATAGAATTAGGCAATCAATTACATGCATAACAAACACCGAATAAATCAAACAAGTGGCGTACCTTAGTCGCTAGTAAACCACTCCATGGAATGTTCATTTAAACAATCGTTAGTATAAATTCCATGCCTTACACATTGTGTTATCAATCACCGTGTTATCAAGCAACAATACACTGTAAATCATTAAATAATTAAACTCAAATATGCCTCAAAATTATTATAAAACCATCCAAACTAAAATGTTCAGTGTCCAATGTCCAATTACAAACAAAATTAAACTAATTCCCGAGAGTTGCATAATGCCCTATTGTAGTTTCTAAAACGTGTAATAAAGTCTCTACCAAGCTTAAATCTCTTAGAACTCTCTTGCTCAGCTCCTCAGCTCCTCAAGACGACGATTATCTGCACAAATTGTGAAGGTGTGAGCTTTAAAAACTCAGTGAATGTCAATAAAAATGACTAGTAAATCAACTTCCAAATCATGATTAAATCACATCCAATCAATCACCAATTATTAGCCATAATAATGAAACATGTTAATTTAATTTTCATATGCTTTATTAATATCAAGAATCAATTATTCATGGCTTACAAACATCGGATGATATAATAATAATCACAAATAAATATATTGGCGTACACTTCTCATGGCTTAACCGGGTGATCATACATTGGATAAACGGATCTCTGAACTCCCACAAATATCAAATATAGTCCACCAAGTTAAGTGGGTCAAAGCACACACTCCATTTTTGCTCCTCAAATTACCTAATGAGTGGAGACTCATGCTCAACACTCCATTATCTACTCCAAACAAATCAATCCACCTAGAGTCATATGCTCACAATGTCACAAAAAAAGGTGAGTACTCACAAATCCTATGGCATGCCAACTATATCCAATGGATCCACAATGCATGTTGCCAATATATTCAGTCAAATATAGCATATAAATTAGTCATTATTATGCTCAATTTAATGTGACTAAATGCTTATGTGTAACATGTAACATAGCCATTTTAGATCCAATTAAATCAAGCATTTCATTTTCCATTTTCCAATGTTCAATTACCAATTGTAACACCAATATATCATGATAAAAATACTAGTAATCATGCTCTAATCATCAATATAATTAGCCTAATTAAATTGCACAACATCACCTAAATGCTTACTTACCATAATTTAATAAATATTCAACTCTTGTACATATAATATCAATCTTGCAAAATTCAACCATTCAACCATAATTAATCAGTTAAAATCATCAATTAAGCTACTAATTAAACATAAATGAGGGTCAATTTACCAAATCACCCGTAGAAACACTCACCATACAATTTATTCTACCACAAACAAGTGATCAACCAAGCAAATCCAAGCTTTAATTTCAGTTAGCTCGGTCCTCTTCAAGATCTGGAGCTTCAACAGAGATAAAGTAGACATTACCACGTTTCCAATGCTATAATAAACATGAACTTTAATTAACTATACTAATCAAAGTCCTCTCACAACGATACCTTACCAGATTTGTAACATCAAGTCAAAAACTCGATTCCTCACAAAATCAATCTCTCTAGCCCTCCTAAACACTTTCAATCATCAATACTAAACCAAATACACTAATACTAAGTATCAATTTCATGAAATTCCGAAAAATCGATTCATGAAGATGATGAAATTTAGATTTCTTAAATAACATCATAAATCATGTTTAATCTTGATAAATAATATCAAAAACCTTTTAATAGATCCATTTTGAGTTGGAACATCCATTGATTTGTGGATTTCCTCTCAAAATTCAATATCCACCAATAAATAACCATGTGTTCTTGGAAGAATATTACATTAATAAAAATCCTTTAATTGACTCTCAAATCATATAGAAATGTTTCTAATCATCATAAAAACAAGTTTAGGATTGAAGATTACCTTTAATTTGCTCTAAATTCGTTGATTGAAAATCTTGATTCAAGAAACTTGAGAAATTTCAAAATATTTTTGCCTACTTGTGAGAATAATTTTGGGTGAATTGAGAGAGTATATTGAGAAGGAAATTGGTTGGGTCTATTCTCTGATGATAGATATTTAAATCATTTAAAGAAAAAGAATTTTAAAGCTCTCTAATCTGATGTAAAATGTGTGAAAAGTGGGCTAGATACATTAGTTTTAAAACTAAAACCACCCACCAAAAATTTAAAAATTGGAAAATTTGCCTAATGGCCACTCCCACATTTCCCTTACTTTACCATTTAATCATTTCCTCAAAATTCCAAATTTTAAGGTTTATTTGTCATATAATACTCTAAATTTTCCCTTGTTTTACAATTAAATCCTATTTAATTAATATTTAAATTTTACTCAAATTACCCCAACAAATTTATTTTAAAATCTTTTTCAACCCAAATTGATTATTTTCACTAATAATTATTTAAAATCTTTAAAATTAATTTTTGCAAATATTTTTAAATTTTTGAATTATTGTTTAATCAATTTTAGATGAAACTAATCTCCTAAATTAAATTAAAATTACTAGTTAACCTATAAATTCCTAATTTCATACTCGTAACCCAAAAATATACAAAACTACTAAACTCGGTTTAGGGATATTACATCATTGGTCGTAATACCCTCCTGTATCTCTAGCTGGAAAGAAATCCAAGAGACACTGTATATGTTCCCTAAACGTTGGGCAAACTTGGATAGAGTGTCCTCGAGCTCCTTGGTGGAATTTGTAGATTTGATCCACATCAATTCCCATTACAGATCTGAGTGGCTCCGCGTGAATTAGATTTGACTTTCTCAAGATGTCAAAGAGTTGTTCGAGTGGGGTTGTGATTTCCACTTTTCTCCTTTAAAGGCTCTTTTTTCAGTTGTAGCAGTAACTGTTTGATTGTGGTTTGGTAACAGATTCGTGTTAACATCTGGTGTATTCTTTCACTGGAAATTTATCTTTCCCGCCCTTATAAGATCTTGCACCTTATATTTTAACACTAAGCAATTCTCGACGGCATGACCTGAATTGCCAGAGTGATACTCACATCAAACATTGGCATCATACCTGTAACATCCTAAAATAGGGTGTAACACCCCAAACCCGGTCAATACACCACGACTGAATCTGGTATGTTACAGGGAAAATGTATTTGAGAGGTTTAGGTTTCCGGTTAAAAGTCTGATGAAAACTCTTTTGTATGTTTTGTTCTTGTAGAAAACTTGAGCATGATTGTTTAAAAAGCGATAGTGTACTTGAAAACCCGAGAATTTTGAAAACTTAATTATACATTTAGGTAAAACAAATTTGTCACATTTGGAAATCCGAGTAATTTCTGTGTTGATTTAGACATTTTTTTTTGACTTAGTAAGAAACTATTCTCAAGTTTGAAAACACATTTGAGTTACTCTCGTTTTAAATTACAACGTGATACCCGATGGTAAAGTTTAAAACATCTCGCTTTGTGATTTGAAAACCTTATTCTTATTTTTTCCAAATTTTAGCCAGTTCTAACCCAACAGTTTGTTAAGACATATTTGAAATCAAGTTTAAGCATATAATCAACCAAAGCATAATTTTAAAAGGCCTTTACAAACCCAACAAATCCAAATGAAAATAAATAAAGCAAAGTACCAAGTTTAAAATCGATGCAAATCAGACTTTTATTCACGGCATGGTCACTTGAGTCCACCCGGCTCCATGTCCGCGATCTAAGTGTCACCGAAATGATAAGGGAGAAGGTGAGTCGCAAGACTCAGTGCATAAATCCCCTCCCAGTATATGCAACATACTAACACACATTATAACAAGGCAATACAATTAATGCACCCAATCCTAACCATCCATAACACCTTTTCTACCCCGTGTGGTACCAAACCACTGGTGGTGCCAAACCACTGGTGACCCAAAGTCATGATATCCATCAATGTGGTGCCAAACCACTGGTGACCCAAAGTCACGAAAAATCCATCTGTGGGGCCAACCCACGTGTGATACCAAATCACTGGCGACAATCCCGTATCTCAAAAGTGGGGCCAACCCACGGTGGTGTTAAACCACAGGGACGAGTCGCTATGAGGTGCCAAACCTCTGGTGTCCCAAAGACACAAGTGTGATACCAAATCACTGGTGACCGCATTCACGAATCAAATGATGGGGCCAACCCATCGTGTGATACCAAATCACTAGCGTCAATCCCGTAAAATCAACCGTGGGGCCAACCCACTGTGGTGCTAAGCCACTGGGACGAGACGCGAAGGTGCCAAACCTCCGTGACCCAAAGTCACAATAATCAATCGTGGTGCGAAACCACTTGGAGGTGCCAAACCTCCGGTGTCCCAAAGACACGGATATCATATTCCCCTCCTCTCATATTACCCATAACATATCATCTTGATGCAAATCGTGCAATCATGCAAATCATGCTAATTTGTTTAGGGTAACATCTCATAACACATACATCATAGATTATGAGATCATATCAATAACAAAGCTCATAATGAAACGGACTTACCCGAATCCGTACACATACCCCATAAGGTATCATATCAATCAACCATATTGTTTCGGCTTTATTAAGAAATCAGGTTATTAAGCATATTACTAAGTAAAGAGTGTGTTAGTTTACACACATGCTAAAACGCAAGCTTAATCCCAAAGAACCGGTTTAAATCCCTCGATTACCTTGCTCCTAAATTGACCAAACACGAGATTAGCACCTAGACCATTCGGCCAAAACCATTAAACCAAAGGGGTTAACGTTTGAACCCTTACCTTGCAAATGGTTTGGTTTCCTACCAAACCCGAACCAACAATGGTTCTTCCTTAAGCAAACGGCACACCCTATTAAGAAGAAAGATTAATCCTTTGAAACTTTGACTTAACGAAACTAGAAGGATAGACTAATAACATCAACTCTTACCACCACTTACCAAACGATCAACCAACGATGACTGCTTCACTTGGTTGCCACCAAAATCCAAAGGCTCTATAAAGAAATCGGTTACCAAAACAAAAGGTTAACCCCTTACAACAAACCAAAATCGGCACTTAACCAACCCAAAAACGATAAAGCACAAGAGAGGGGAGAGATGGCCATTCGGCCAAGCACTTACCTTCTTCTAAACCGATTGAAACAAGAGCCCAACAAGGTCAACACTCCTCTAATATTCGGCAATGAAGAAACTATTAGGAGAGAGGAGAGATTCGG
This sequence comes from Gossypium rotundifolium, assembly GCA_025506655.1. Taxonomy (NCBI): domain Eukaryota; kingdom Viridiplantae; phylum Streptophyta; class Magnoliopsida; order Malvales; family Malvaceae; genus Gossypium; species Gossypium rotundifolium. Next base: position 78,558,294 of record CP106730.1, on the reverse strand, counting down.
CCAACACTTTAAACAAGAAAGAAAAGAGGATTTGGCCAAGGAGTTTAACACACTTATGTTCGGTTTTGAGTGAAAAAGAGAAAGAAAGAAGGTGTGAAATGGGAATAGAGTTTCGGCAAGAGGGTATTGAGAGAAGAAAAAGAGAGTATGAGAGGAAGAGAGAAGCTAGTTTCGGCTCAACACAAATGAACAACAAGTAAAAGAAGTGGGAGGGTTCGGCCAAAGTGAATAAAAGAGATGAAAGTTTGAAGGCTCAAGAGCGTTAAACTAACAAAGAAAACCCAAAGAAAACAAGCGACTTTCGAAAGCTATAGGGTTTGGTCTTTCGGTTTCAAAAGTAAAGAAAATGAGAAAGCTCTCTTGAACATTCGGTGACAAAAGGAAGAACTTGGCTTACACAACTTGACCGAAAATGTACCAAAATGCAAAGTGCATTTCGGCACACTCCTCCACTTACCAACCAAAACCGTCCACTCCGCCCAAGATTTCTCTAACATTCGGCCACCACTCCCCAAACACTCACAACCACCCATTCAAATCACTTTGAACAAGTCTCCCTCCTAAATTCACTCTCCACCCACCATTCAAGTGGGTTGACTTGGTCCATGGCAGAGTTTGAACTGCCACCAACTTCTCCTCCGCCATGCCGTCAAAATGGAAGCAAAATGTGGGACTTCTGCAACTTGAACTCAGGACCTCTCCCCCACAAGTGGCGCCAATCCAAGCTCTTAGTGGCGCCTAACTTGCCACTCCACCACTCCTTTCTTATGCTCACATTCACCTAAAATATTTATAACCCCTAGCTCCTTGGCTCCTCTCACATAAAGCTTAAAACTAAAATTTTTCCTACCACTCAAAGCTTACACCAAGCTTACAACTAAGCCCCAAAACATCAAAACAACAACATTGCAGACCAATTATATGCAAACAATGCAATACAAAAATAGCCCCTAACCCGGAATATTACAGTTCTACCCCCCTTAAAAAATAATTTTGGCCTCGAAATTACCTGATCAAAAGAGTTGAGGGTATTGCTGTCTCATCATATCCTCTGGTTCCCACGTAGCTTCTTCCACGCCATGATTCAGCCATAGTACCTTTACCAAAGGCGTAGACTTCCTACGCAGAACCTTCGCATCTCGATCTAGAATCTACACAGGTTCTTCCTCCATGGTCAAATTCGGATTTACTTCGATCTCTTCCACTGCGACAACATGCAATGGATCTGAATGATATCGCCTAAGCATCGAAACGTGAAATACGTCGTGAATCTGACTTAGCTCTGCTGGCAACTCAAGCTGGTAAGCTACTGGTCCAACTCGTCTCAGTACCTTATACGGCCCAATAAACCTCGGACTTAGCTTGCCTCACATTCCGAACCTTAACACTTTCTTCCATGGCAAAACCTTTAGGAAAACTTGATCTCCCACAGCAAATTCTATATCTCTCCGCCTAAGGTCGACATAAGACTTCTGCCGGTCCGAATCTTCCTTCAATCGAGCCTGAATCAACTTAACCTTGTCTTCGATCTCAGCAACCAACTCTGGTCCCAACAACTGACGTTCACCCAACTCCGTCCAACATGTAGGTGAGCAACACTTCCTACCATACAACACCTTATATGGTGCCATCTTGATGCTTGCTTGGTAACTATTGTTGTAGGCGAACTCATTAATGGTAGAAACTCTTCCCAACTACCTCAAGTCCGGACACAACCTCGTAGCATATCCTCTAAGATCTCAGATAACCCTTTCCGATTGCCCGTCGATCATGGGTGAAATACCATCTTGAAATCCAACCGTGTACCTAGAGCACGATGCAACGCTTTCGAACCTTGACGTAATTGGGATCCTTGTCCGAGATGATCGATCTTGGCACACCGTGCGACCTCACTATCTCGACACATATGACTTCACCGACCTCAAGTGAGTAATCCACCTCACCGGATAAAGTGAGTGATTTAGTCGACGATCCACAATTACCCAAATCAATCCTTCTTGCTAGGCGTAAGAGGTAATCCACCGATGAAATCCATAGTTATCCTTTGCCACTTCCACTGTGGAATCTTCATCGGTGAAGCAACCACGACGCGATCATCGATGTTCGGCCTTGACTGCCGACATGTCAAGCACTTCCCCACAAGCTCCGTCATTTCCCTCTTGCACCGACCACCAAAATCGCTCTTTTAGATCCCGATACATCTTCGCCTCCGGGATGCATAGCGTAGGGCTGCTATGTAAAAATCTGAAGAATCTTCGCCTTAACTCAATATCCTCGACATACAAGCTCTCCCTTGAAAACACAAAGACTCCATCACTAGACAAACTGTAACCCTCCAACCTATCATTCTGCACTTGTGACCTCTTCGCACTCAAAACCTTATCCATTAACTGTTTTTCCTTGATCTGCTCAACCCAAGTAGGCTTAACCTGCAGCTCTGCCATAATACTTTCGTCATCATACAAACTCAAATGGGCAAACATCGCTCTTAAGTCTGAAACAACCTTTCAGCTCAACGCGTCTGCCACCACGTTAGCCTTGCCCGGATGGTACTCAATCGAACAGTCGTAATCCTTTAGTAACTCAATCCATCTGCGCTGCCTCAGATTCAAATCTTTCTGAGTCAAAAGATACTTCAAACTCTTGTGATCTATGTAGACTATCGATCTCTCTCCGTACAAGTAGTGCCTCTAAATTTTCAAGGTGAATACTACTGCCGCTAACTCCAAGTCATGCATCGGATAATTGACTTCATGTGGCCTCAGCTGCCGAGATGCATAAGCCACAACCTTCCCTTCCTGCATCAGCACACAACCCAAACCTGTATGTGATGCATCGCAATATACTGTGAATTCCTTTCCTGCCTCAGGTTGAATTAGAACCGGAGCTTCAGTCAAAATCTTCTTCAACTTGTCGAAACTCTCCTGCTGCTTCTCAGTCCAAATGAACGGAACCCCTTTTCTTAACAATTTGGTCATCGGTGCTGCGATCAACGAAAATCCCTCTACAAATCTTCGGTAGTATCCTGCCAAGCCCAGAAAACTCCGAATCTCAGCTACTGACTTAGGCGGCTTCCAATCCAAAACTGCCTCAATCTTTCGAGGATCCACTCTAATCCCCTCAGCCGACACTACATGACCCAAGAAGGTCACCTCTCTAAGCTAGAACTCGCATTTACTAAACTTTGCATAAAGCTGTTTCTCCCTCAGAATCTGCAATACCACCCGCAAATGCGCATCATGCTCCTCCTCAGTCCTTGAATACACCAAGATGTCGTCAATAAAAACCACGATTTAACCGATCCAAATACTCTTTGGAACACCCTATTCATCATATCCATGAATCTTTGCCGTAGCGTTAGTCAACCCAAACGGCATTACTAAGAACTCATAGTGCCCATACCGAGTATGCAAACGCCGTCTTGCGATATCCGCCTCCTTCACCTTTAATCGGTGGTACCTGGACCTTAAATCGATCTTTGAGAATACCGATGCACCTTCAACCGATCAAACAAGTCATCTATCCGAGGCAATGGATACTTGTTTTTGATCGTCAGCTTATTCAACTAGCGGTAGTCTATACACATCTGCATAGTATCATCTTTCTTCTTGACAAAGAGTACCGACGCTCCCTAAGGTGAAATACTTGGCCTGATAAAACCTCGATCCAACAACTCCTGGATCTGGGCCTTAAGCTCCACTAACTCCTTTGGCGCCATCCTATACGGAGCAATAGACACTGCCACGGTTACGGGTAACAAATCTATCCCGAACTCTACCTCACGATCCGGTGGCAAACCCGAAGCTCCTCAGAAACACATCAAGAAATTCCTAACTGTCTCTAACCTTCTCTACAAGAGACTCTTTAGCCTCCAAAGCATACACATGAACCACATATGCTTCACAACCCTTTCGACCATCTTCCCAACCTTGAGGCGGATACCACATTGGATAGGTAGTCCTCCTATTACCTATCATGACCACTTCATCACCCTCCGACGTCTTTAGAACCATGCGCTTAGTCACAATCCAACTTCGCCTGGTACTTAACCAACCAATCCATCCCAAGGATCAAATCGAACTCCCCAAACGGCAGTTCCATCAGATCAGCCACAAATACTACCCCTTGGAGTTCTAGAGGTACATCTCTATACAGCTTATCTACAACTACAGGGTGACCTAGAGGGCTAATTACGGTCATCTGCCTAGAAGATATTTCAGAGTCTAAATCCATGGTCTTCACTATGCAACTTGCAACGTATGAATGCGTTGAATCCACATCAATCAAAGCAGTAAATGGAGAACCAAAGATTAAGAACGTACCAGTTATGACGTCTGGCGCGTCGCCCTCCTCTCGGTGCCTCACTGCATACACTAGCCCAAGCTGTCTGGCCTCCGAACTACCTGCACCTCTGCCCGGTGCTCCACGGCCCCGACCAGAACCATTACCTCCTCTGCCATTACCACGACCCTCTACGGTGGTGGTCCATTATTCTGAACTGAGTATGCCTCGACTCTCGGGTGAATCCTAGCCAACTGACGCGGACAGTCCCTCACACGATGATCCAAAGAGCCACACTCGAAACATCCTTTTTCACCGGTCTAGCATCCTCCCCAATGAGCTTTCCCACAACGGTTACACTGTGGCGGTCCCTAATTAGCAGTAATGACCCTACCAGACTAATTTGGCCCACTCTGTCTAGCCCTTTTCTGAGGATTACCGATGACCCGTAAGATCCAAAACTCCGCTTTTGCTGTTCCTATCCAATTTCTGCCTCACGGACTCTTTAACCCCTTCGGCTACCTTAGCCTTCTCAACCAGACAAGAAACTCACGCTCCGCTGTGGAGCAATCAGCAACCTTAATTCATCTCTCGACCATCCTCAAACGAACACACCTCTCGTGTTCAAGAGCCACCATACCCCTAGCATACCGACTCGGCCTCAAGAACTCGCCAGTACTCAAACACGCACTTACTCCCTGCACCAACCTCGAAATGCCTTCATTGCTCATTAATGTAGTTAGCTCCAATGTACTTTTTACGATATGCACCTTAAAATAATCCCATGTAAGATCTTCTGTCAAAGATCTTGTCCGAACTGTGAGCCACCACTGGTATGACTCATTTCGAAGAAGTGATACTATCCCCTTTAATTTCTCTTCAGCAGTCAGGTCTAGATCGTCCATGATTCGCTCCGTCGCTTCCAGCCAATACTCCGCCGTGCTTTGGGAGCCACACCGGACACACCGGAATACCTCAAATTTCATTTGCTCGGAGTCGTTCAGGCACAAATTTCCTAGTTCCTGCGCCTTCACCTACTCTAGCTACCCTTTTCGAACTCGCATGAGATCACCGTGACACTGCGTCGTCCCGATCATTCTCAAACTCACCACCTCCACCGGTGGTGGTGATGCCAGATCTCATTCTCGACCCATGACCAGATCCTACGGGTTCAAAAACTGTCATCCTACCTCGACCACGTCTACGACCACGTCCACCTCTAGCGCTCATGACTAAGATCTCTACTTGTCTGATTTAAAGAGTTTTATGCATCAGCAATTATTCCATTGTTTAAAAGCAAAGTCTTATGAATATTGCTTATTAAAGAAGTTTGTTTTTGGAAGTCCACAGAGTCCTATTGATTTCAGTTTCTAAAGTAGTTTACTACCGCTAGTCATTTGGTCACATCACATCAAAATCTCAAGCAATAATAAGGGGTACTTACTGGGCAGATTGGTGCCGGAGTCTCGGTGCCATGCCTTTCAAACCATATTCTTTAAAACCAAAGACACTTAAAACCAAAATTTAAAACATTTTGGGCCTCCGGACCACAGCCGAGCCTTTGAACTTGGCTCTGATACCAAAATTGTAACACCCCAAACCTGGTCAATACACCACGAATCGAACTGGTATGTTACAGGAAAATGTATTTGAGAGGTTTAGGTTTAGGTTAAAAGTCCGATGAAAACTCTTTGTATGTTTTGTTCTTGTAGAAAACTTGAGCATGATTGTTTAAAAAGTGATAGTGTACTTGAAAACCCGAGAATTTTGAAAACTTAATTATACATTTAGGTAAAACAAATTTGTCACATTTGGAAATCTGAGTAATTTCTTTGTGTTGATTTAGACATTTTTTTTGACTTAGTAAGAAACTATTCTCAAGTTTGAAAACACATTTAAGTTACTCTCGTTTTAAATTACAACGTGATACCCGATGGTAAAGTTTAAAACATCTCACTTTGTGATTTGAAAACCTTATTCTTATTTTTTCCAAATTTTAGCCAGTTCTAACCCAATAGTTTGTTAAGACATATTTGAAATCAAGTTTAAGCATATAATCAACCAAAGCATAATTTTAAAAAGGCCTTTTACAAACCCAACAAATCCAAATGAAAAATAAATAAAGCAAAGTACCAAGTTTAAAATCAGTGCAAATCTGACTTTTATTCATGACATGGTCACTTCGAGTCCACCCCCGCTCCATGTCTGCGATCTAAGTGTCACCTGAAATGATAAGGGATAAGGTGAGTCGCAAGACTCAGTGCATAAATCCCCCTCCCGGTATATGCAACATACTAACACACATTATAACAAGGCAATACAATTAATGCACCCAATCCTAACCATCCATAACACCTTTTCTACCCGTGTGGTACCAAACCACCGGTGGTGCCAAACCACCGGTGACCCAAAGTCACGATATCCATCAATGTGGTGCCAAACCACCGGTGACCCAAAGTCATGAAAATCCATCGTGGGGCCAACCCACGTGTGATACCAAATCACTGGCGACAATCTCAGTATCTCAAAAGTGGGGCCGACCCACGGTGGTGTTAAACCACTAGGGCGAGTCGCTATGAGGTGCCAAACCTCGGTGTCCCAAAGACACAAGTGTGATACCAAATCACCGGTGACCGCGATCCACGAATCAAATGATGGGGCCAACCCATCGTGTGATACCAAATCACTAGCGTCAATCCCGTAAAATCAATCGTAGGGCCAACCCACTGTGGTGCTAAGCCACTGGGACGAGACGCGGAGGTGCCAAACCTCTGGTGACCCAAAGTCACAATAATCAATCTGTGGTACCAAACCACTGGAGGTAGCAAACCTCTGGTGTCCCAAAGACACGGATATCATATTCCCCCTCCTCTCATATTACCCATAACATATCATACTAATGCAAATCGTGCAATCATGCAAATCATGCTAATATGTTTAGGGTAGCATCTCATAACACATACATCATAGATTATGATATCATATCAATAACAAAGCTCATAATGAAACAGACTTACCCGAATCCGTGCACATACCCCATAAGGTATCATATCAATCAACCATTCTGTTTCGGCTTTATTAAGAAATCAGGTTATTAAGCATATTACTAAGTAAAGAGTGCGCTAGTTTACACACCTGCTAAAACGCAAGCTTAATCCTAAAGAACCGGTTTAAATCCCTCGATTACCTTGCTCTTAAATCGACCAAACACGAGATTAGCACCTAGACCATTCAGCCAAAACCATTAAACCAAAGGGGTTAACGTTTGAACCCTTACCTTGCAAATGGTTTGGTTTCCTACCAAACCCGAACCAACAATGGTTCTTCCTTAAGCAAACGGCACACCCTATTAAGAAGAAAGATTAATCCTTTGAAACTTTGACTTAACGAAACTAGAAGGATAGACTAATAACATCAACTCTTACCACCATTTACCAAACGATCAACCAACGATGACTGCTTCACTTGGTTGCCACCAAAATCCAAAGGCTCTATAAAGAAATCGGTTACCAAAAAGGTTAACCCCTTACAACAAACCAAAATCGGTACTTAACCAACCCAAAAACGATAAAGCATAAGAGAGGGGAGAGATGGCTATTCGGCCAAGCACTTACCTTCTTCTAAACCGATTGAAACAAGAGCCCAACAAGGTCAACACTCTTCTAATATTTTGCAATGAAGAAACTATTAGGAGAGAGGAGAGATTCGGCCAACACTTTAAACAAGAAAGAAAAGAGGATTCGGCCAAGGAGTTTAACACACTTATGTTCGATTTTGAGTGAAAAAGAGAAAGAAAGAAGGTGTGAAATGGGAAGAGAGTTTCGGCAAGAGGGTATTGAGAGAAGAAGAAGAGAGTATGAGAGGAAGAGAGAAGCTAGTTTTGGCTCAACACAAATGAACAACAAGTAAAAGAAGTGGGAGGGTTCGGCCAAAGTGAATAAAAGAGATGAAAGTTTGAAGGCTCAAGAGCGTCCGGCTAACAAAGAAAACCCAAAGAAAACAAGCAACTTTCAGCAAGCTATAGGGGTTTGGTCTTTCGGTTTCAAAAAGTAAAGAAAATGAGAGAAAGCTCTCTTGAACATTAGGTGACAAAAGGAAGAACTTGGCTTACACAACTTGACCGAAAATGTACCAAAATGCAAAGTTCATTTCGGCACACTCCTCCACTTACCAACCAAAACCGTCCACTCCCCCCAAGATCTCTCCAACATTCGGCCACCACTCCCCAAACACTCACAACCACCCATTCAAATCACTTTGAACAAGTCTCCCTCCTAAATTCACTCTCCACCCACCATTCAAGTGGGTTGACTTGGTCCATGGCAAAGTTTGAACCGCCACCAACTTCTCCTCCTCCATGCCATCAAAATGGAATCAAAATGTGGGACTTCTGCAACTTGAACTCAGGACCTCTCCCCCTGCAAGTGACGCCAATCCAAGCTCTTAGTGGCGCCTAACTTGCCACTCCACCAGCTCCTTTCTTATGCTCACATTCACCTAAAAATATTTATAACCCCTAGCTCCTTCAGCTCCTCTCACATAAAGCTTAAAAACTAAAATTTTTCCTACCACTCAGGCTTACACCAAGCTTACAACTGAGCCCCAAAACATCAAAACAACAACATTGCAGACCAATTATATGCAAACAATGCAATAACAAAAATAGCCCCTAACCTGGGATATTACATAGGGGTTATTTGTGATTAAATTGTTTTGCTTGTGATTGAATTCTCGTGGTGTTATTCGTGTAGAGTAATAGGACTTAGTCATGGATCTTGAGTAGGCTCTAATGGTAGAAAATTCATTTGTAAGCTTTAAGATAGGGAGCCTTAGTAGGTAGGGGTTACAAGTTTAAATGAGGGAATATTTGACACTAATAAGGCCTTGGAAAAGTGGCAAGGAGGTGCCACTTAAAATGCTAGAATTGACGCTACAAGGGGAGCAAGGGGAGCTTATGTTTGAGTCGTAGAATTCTCCTTTTTGCTCTTTATTTTGGACGGCAAGAGAGAGAGAGAGAAGTGTTCAATTTAAACTTCAGGATAATAAGGATATTATTAGGATTTAATTAGATTTTATGTGAATAATCTTTAATAGTTGGTAGAGAGAAAATATAGGCTTTTGACTAATTCAAATTTGTTTGAATTAGTGGCCAAGAGTGATTCAAGGAAGTGGCTGAATTTTGAACTCCTTGTTCAAGGGAGTGGACGACAAGGAGACTAGGTGAAGGGGTGCCAATTTTCTTAAGGCACCTATTCATCTTTTATTTTTCTTTTCCCTTTGCAATAGCTGAATGTCCCTACTCTCTCATCTTTCATCTCTTTTCCTCTAATTCTTCTTTTCTAGAAGATACCGAAATCACCATTGTTATTTCTTCTTTTCTTTTTTGTGCCTAGAACCTAAACTCTCTCTACTCTTCTTTGCCGAAAGCCCATCTTCTTCATCATTATTTCTTTCTCTCTAGCCGAATCTACTCCCTACCTTTGTGTCGAAATTTCCTTTCTTCTATTTAGATCCATTTGGTCGAATATCGGAAGGCATAGGTGCTTTCGGATTTCTTTATCCAATCGATTGTGAAGGTAAGTAATAGCAAAACTCTCCTTTCTTCTTTCTCTGTCGACTTGGATGAATGGGAAAAGCCGAAATATATTGGTGGCTAATCAGTGTTAAAATCGATTTTATCTAGGTACTCTAGGATTTTTGAAGTATTCAGTCAAGCCTCCATTCATTAGCAATCAGTCTTGGTAAGTGGTGGTAAGGATCTATTTTAGTAAACCATTTAGTTGGTATTTGAAAGCTGAAGGCTATTGTTGTGGCTACTAATGATTGCCGATTGTAGGAAAGTGAAGCAGATTTGCGTATCGTGAGGTGGTTAGTGTTCAAGAGGCGTTTAGGTCAGGTTTTAGGTTCTTACGATTAACCCTTTGGATTCATTGGGTTTGGCCGAATGGTCTATGGCACTAATCTCATGTTTGGCCGAATATAGGAGCAAGGATATCTTGTGTGACCGATTGTCTCTTTGGGATTTAAGGCTATCGTGGGTAACAGGTGTGTACATACACACTTTATAACTAACAACTGTGCTATACATTAGGTATGCTAAACTGGATTGATGTAGATTTGGACCTAATACCATAAAGGGATAAGCAAGGATTCAGGTAAGTCCTTGTCGATTTGAGATAACTATATGATGCATGATTGATGCAAGGCATATTTGGTATATGTAGCATATAAAGTTATGGTTATTGATAAATCCAGTGTATGTTGCTAAATAAACATGTTGGCATGATTTACATTAAATGCATATCATTGATTGATGTGGGTTAAATGAGTGGAGAGGAAGTGATATCCGTGTCTCACGGACACCGATGGTTTGGTACCACATTTCGTGACTAAGGTCACGAGGTTTGGCACCTCATAGCGTCTTGTCCCAGTGGCTTAGCACCACAAAGGGTTGGCCCCACGCTTGATATTATGGGATCGCCGCCATGATTTGGTATCACACGTGGGTTGGCCCCACAACTTGTTATATGTGACTTTGGGTCACCAAGAGTCCTGGCACCACCAGTGGTTTGGCACCACAATATTGATGGATATCGTGACTTTGAGTCACCAATGGTTTGGCACCACCAGTGGTTTGTACCACACGGGGTAGAGAAAAGTGTTTTGGATGGCTAGGTTGGGTGCATGTTAAACTTAGTGCATGTTAACTTAGTTATAATTTGTGTATGATGTTGCATTAAACCGTGGGAAGGGTTACACATTGAGTCTTGGTGACTCACCTTCTCCTTTAACTTTTTCAGGTGACTCGTAGATCGCGGATGAGGAGCCGGATGGACTCGAGGTGGCTATCTTGAAAGAAAATATGGATTAAATGAATTTTGAGCTATTTTATTTTATTGTCGGTTTTATTTGTTCAAGTTGTAATAAGGCCTCCTAAGATTTTACTTTGATTATTTTACATGTCTTGGATAATTTGTTTAAACTACTTAGTGACTTTAAAATGGGTACACACGTTTTCTTAAATTCAAACGTAAATGTTTTATTGTGCCATCAGGTACATTTGATATCGGTAACAACCAGACTTAATAGATCTTTAACAAATAAAGGGATTTTTCAAAATGTTTCCTCTGTAACATACCAAATTTGATAGTAATGTTTGGGCCGGGTTTAGGGTGTTACAATACCACTTTAGAAATGGAGGTTGCATTGGTACCTTGTGTGCGGGTACAAGGAGGTGCTTCTCCATTAGAATCTCAAAAAGTTCCGTGTAGGAGATGGGAATTGGATCAAATATAGGCCTCCCCGTGGCGACCTTACTAGAGCTTGGGTCCGTGGGGATCGAGTTGGCATAGTTAACATAGGGGGATTTGTATTGGGTACAGGTGGACGAAACATAAACGGTGAAGTATTGGTAGCATTTACAGTTGGGTATTTAGGGCATGGAGGTATTCGGCTTGGGTATGGAAAGTAAGAGTATAGGTATCCGCCCGGTACGATTGTTTGTGTTTCTTCTTCCTTTTTCTTCCAAACGACACCTCTCTTCGCGCTCAAATGGTCATCTATTTTACCCGACTTCAATGCATTCTCTATCATTTCTCCGGATAACACCATATCCATGAAGGTCTTAGAGGCATTTCCTACCATCCTGTCATAGTATATGACGTTTAGCATACCAACGAACAGAACAAATGTCTCCTTTTCCGTGAGCGAGGGTTGTACTTGCGATGCCAGGTCCCTCTACCGTCGTGTGTATTCCTTTAAACTCTCATTTGACTTCTTTTCCATGTTCTGCTGAGTTAGGCAGTCTGGGGCCATATCTACAATATGCTTTTATTTAGCAATAAATGCTCGTGCGAGCTCTCCCCAAGTTTGAATCTGGCTCCTATCCAACTTTACATACCAGCGAGCTGCAGATCCAGTCAGACTGTTTTGAAATATGTGCATTAGCAGTTTCTCATCTTTGGAGTAAGTAGTCATTTTCCTATCGTACATGGCGATGTGTGTAATGGGGCAACTGCTACCATTGAATTTTTCAAAGTCAAGAACTTTGAATTTTGGCGGGACGACCACATTAAATACCAGGCATAGGCCTTTTGCTTCTACATATATGAAGGTGTCTCATCCTTCGATGGCTTTCAAACGTTCCTCAATTAGGTTGAATTTACGAGCTTGTTCATCCATAATCAACTTTCCCTTGTCCACTTCTCTCGGCTCCTCGCTTGCAAGAAACTCGTTTACTCTTGGGATTTGAATGGTCACACCTAGTGCTTGAAGTGGTAAATCTTTGTATATACCCCTATATCACCATAAAGAGGGATTTGATGGTCCAAAGTGTCACTTCCTTCTCCTACCTTGGCCTTACCTTTGACCATTGTAGTCATCATTTTCATCATTTGTTCCATCTGTTCCACTAGTTTGTCCTTGCGTGCTAATTCTTCTTCAGTCATCTTCTTGGCTTTTCAGCGAGTGTTGTAACACTCCAAACCCAGCCTACAATTAAGACCGAATCTCGAGGAGCTACATCAACACGTCAAAAATTAATTTCGTTAAGTATCCAGAACGTTCAAAGTTTACCCAACTATTAGCAAAATATCTTTTAGGGTCTTATTTTGAAAGCTGAAATTCATTTTGTCAACTTGAGTGATTTTGTAGTTACACGTTAAAAAATGCCAACTACTGAAAAATTTAGCAAAACCCAAACAAGCTCAGAGATAGATTACAATCCAAATTATCAAACATTTCTACATTATTGTAAAACAATCTGAGCTCCCACATGTCGTCTGGTCCTAAGCAAAGACTTACCTAAACACACAAAGATAAAATAAAAAGGTGAACTAAAAAGCCCAGTGTGTAACCAACACCAATTATAGTTAACAAACATAGTATATAAATCAGTGTAAACACATCGAAGGTAATAGCAAGTGTGATATAACAGAACAACAAACCCAACCAGAATAGGATAGAGCAAAACAAAATAGAACAGAATAGAGTAGAATTGAGCAGAATGGAACAGAACATAACAAAACAAAATAGAGCAGAATTGAACAGAAGAGAACAAAGCAAAGCAAAATGGAACTGAGCAGAACTAAACAGAACATAATATGTATGTCTATATCGTTACAATATTTGTCAAAACCATTCAGAATACAGATTTATCAGAAAACATCCTACCCAACTCCGCTATACACCAAAATAGAGTTCCCTAGAACTCTCCCAACCAAATCACACCAACATATAACTATGGACGGTGCCACCTAAATTTGCAGTTAAAACTGCCAGATCAAATACATGTTGTGAAGCCACAATATTGCAGTTAAGTTGTCAAAACAGAATTGTGGATAAACCACCATATAATGCAGATCATTAAACTACCAGAAATTTCTTCCTTTCACATCATCCCAAATCCCATGTAGAATGTCATGGTAAGCATATATAGAGTCAATGTAATAAGCATGTAGATCATGCTATCGAACCATAATAGAATAAATAGGCATGGGAGTCCATGCTTTGTAAAACAGATTTATCAAACATCAACAAATCGCATCAGATTATCATGAAGTCACATACATGGTTATTTATATATGAATCAATACCAATAGATTCAATATATTCAGATATAACAATTTTCTAATCAACAGCGTGACGTAGATGTGTACCATCAAACTTAACAGAATACAAATTGTACTTGGATAGTTCACTTGTATTAAGTAAGAGCACATTACTTTCTGACAAACCTTAGTTACTTAGGTTCAAAAATAGTAGATATACGTACAGATAACAAGTTTATCATCATCAGATCATCAGATATCAAATATAGCCTTACTTAGATCATACGAACCCTACAATAGTCTGGCGTTCATTTCAAACGATGCTTGTGGCCGGTGGGGAAACTTTCAAATATTGGACCACACGCTTGTGTGGTTTCACGCGGCCTGGATAGTTGGCCAATGTGCCTCCACAAGGTCTAACACATGCCCGTGTGCTTGCCCATGCGTCCAACATAGCCTGACAGTGGCCCATGACACCTTCCCGTGTGGTCCTAATTCGCAATCGTAAGTTACACGGCCTGGACACACGCCAGTGTCATTGGCCTGTGTGAACCCTGTATAACACATAACTAGACACAGCTTGGGCACCGCCCATGTGCCAAACCCGTGTGCCTGTAATTTTCAAGAACAGTGAGTTACACGGCTTGCTACATGGCCTTCCACAAGCCCGTATGGCTCACATGGCCTACCATGTAACACCGCAAACCCAGCCTAGACGTTATGTCCGAATCTGGCGGCGTCACATGATAGTGCTTTCGAAGATTTAACTACGCAAAAATCATTTATAAATATCTTAGGCTTTTGTCAAAACATATCATTTCATTATTCATTATCCATTTCAAAACTTTATGTGTTGCGGAAGCTTTTAAAATAATTTGCAAGTTCGTGTGTATTTGATAAAACCTTTGGTTATTTTGAAACCTATCGTTTTGTCCTACTGCTAGCAGTTTATAAATAAAAATCCCAAATTTTAAATGAAACTTCGAATGGCCTTATTATATAACATTTACTCAGATATAATCAAACCATAAATAAAAAAATAAAACCGTAAAATAGGAATCCAGAACCATGGTCATCACCGAGTCCTCCGCCGCACTAACTGCATCTACTACTAGGGAATTACACGTATAGATTAAACAAAAAGGGTGAGTTTTCGCAAACTCAGTGTGTAATCCCGATAGAAAACATACACATATCATAATATCAGAATTTAGTCATAAATTCACAGTTCGGGTCTGAGTCCTTTACAGAAATGGTGTGGACCTTAGCCCACTCAAATACAGATTTAGACATATTGCTAAGCCTTTTTCAGACAAAATATGTAGATAATAGAGTCCTACCCACTAGCCTCTACACACCAACTCCATCCAACACACCATGTGGGGATAAAATCAACCCACCCAGCCCTACACACCATGTGGGGATAAAATCAATCCACCCAGCCCTACACACCAGGTTGTACCGAATGCAGCATATAATTAGAGATTTGTAGCTGAGCTGCCAGATAACAGGCTTAAGAGCCTTTCAGATACTTTCTCCAATCATAATCAACCCACCCCGATGCAATGCAACATACAAGCATGACATGCTATTATGCAAATAAAACTCATATGTTCAATCGACATACATGCTTAGTACAGAAATCAGACAGACAGAGCATTTAGTTAGGGATCTAAGTATTGCTTACCGACCCTACGGTAGGTCCACAGTTGATTAGGGTGAACCGTGCAACCTTACAGAGTTTTCAAAAAATGGGCTCACACACCTATGTGGCTTGCTCGTGTGGGCCCACACGCCTGTGTGGCCCATACGGCCCAAATTGGCCTTGTTCGTGTGGATCACAAGGCCTGGCCCAGAATCCCACACGCCCTTGTGGTTCACTCATGTGGACCCACACGGCCCAATTGGTCGAGCCCTGTGCCATACATGGCCTTTCCCAGCCATCACACGGCCGTTTCGCTTGCGCACAGCCTGGCTCGTCGATCACACGGCCGTGTGGTGACTAACAGTTTTGTACATAGGCGACCACATGTTCATGTGGCGTCTACAGAAGGGTTTTTGGCTTTCGTCAAAACCTCATTTTTTGCATTTTTGGGTACACACCTGGTTTCGATTGAAGCTGAAATGACTTGCAAGTACTTCAGAACCTATATTCGGCAAATCAAAGCCCCGATTTAGTCACTTAACCTCAGTTGTTATGAACAGGAAATTTCCCGAAACTTACTAACAACCATACCTTCAATCGAAACGAGAATTCTACGTGCTTAACTTGTCGATTGAGAATGATATTCAGTCCCTTGCTTAATTCCTGAATACCAAAAAGGGAATCTCTCTTAGAAGAAACGTAGAACGTTTAGAGAAACAAAATTCAAACTTACTAATAGCGAGCCTTAAAGCTGAATAACGATCCACAGAACTTGAAAGTAAAAAGAGTGTCACCAAGGAATGGAAGAGGGGCGGCAACAAGGGTTTTGGAGGAGAAGGGAGAAACCGAAATTTTATTTTTGTTCAGGAGAGGAAAATAAAACAGATTTTCTGATATTCCCCCTATCATCTCCTTACTGTCAGATTTTTAATCAAACACAAACTCTTTGGGCGTGATAGCCGAAAATAATGCTCACACCGAGATTCGAACACAGGGCCACCCACACTCCCAACACTCTACTTAACCACTAGACCAGCAGGCCCATTCTGTTATTTACTTACACACTTTAACTTATAAGCCTACTAACCAGAGTTTAGGCTTTATTCATAAAAATACCAAAATTTACCTAAGTTGAGACTTGAACTTGGGACCTCTCAGACACACCCAAGCACACCCAAATCACTCAACCACTAAAGCTGACAGATATTTGTGCCAAAATTACAAAAGTCAAAATTAAGCAAAAATCGGGGCGTTACAACTCTACACCCTTAAAAGAAAATTTCATTCTCAAAATTTTATCTGATCAGAAAAGGTGAGGATATTGCTGACACATCGAATCCTCTGGCTCCCAAGTGGCCTCCTCACTACTATGATTTCGTCACAGCACCTTTACTAAGGGGATAGATTTCCTCCTCAGAACCTTAACATCGCGCTCCAAAATCTGAACCGGCTCCTCCTCAAATGTCAGATCTGGTCTAACCTCAATATCTGCAATAGGCACAATATGCATGGATTAGAGCGGTAGTGTCTCAACATTGAGACGTGGAACACCTCATGTATGTGATTCAACTCTAGAGGAAGCTCTAACTTATATGCAATCGCCCAACTCGTTTCAAAATACGATACGGCCCAATAAACTGAGGGCTTAGTTTACCCTTGCGACCAAACCTCAAAACCTTCTTCCAAGGCGAGACTTTGAAAAAAAACTAAGTCTCCTACAAAATACTCGATATCCTTTCTCTTCAGATCAGCGTAGGACTTCTGCCTATCAGATGCCACTTTTAGTCGATCCCGAATTAACTGAACCTTATCTTCCGTTTCAGAAACCAATTTTGGACCCAGAACATGTCGCTCACCGAACTTAGTCTAGCACAAGGGAGTGTGACACTTATGACCATACAAGGCATTGTAAGGTGCCATCTAAATGCTAGACTAATAGCTATTATTATAGGCAAACTCAACTAGTAGCAAATACTCTTACCAACTTCCTCGGAAATCTATAACATAGCTCCTCAACATATCCTCTAGTACTTGAATCACCCTGTCCAACTGACCATCTGTCTGAGGATGGAAAGCAGTACTAAAGTCCAACCTTGAACCTAGAGCCTCGTGCAATTTCTTCTAGAATTGAGACGTAAAGTGAGGATCCCTATTGGAGATGATCAAAATAAGAACCCCATGCAGTCTCACTATTTCAGATACATAGAGCGTAGCCAATTTCTGGAGTAAAAAGTCCGTCCTGACCGGAATGAATTGAGCAGATTTGGTCAATCGATCCACGATGACCCATACAAAATCTTTTTTAGTGGGTGTTAAGGGTAACCCACTAACAAAATCCATAGTTACTCGCTCCCATTTCTACATCAGAATCTTTACCACCGCAGAACTGAAGGCAATCGATGCTTCACCTTAACTCGCCGACAAGTCAAACGACCAGTCTGAAATCAGAACCTCACGCTTCAACCCTAGCCACCAAAGATAACTCTCGCAGATCTCATTACATCTTATTTCCGCTGGGATGCATAGCATAAGGGCTACTATGTGCCTCCCTCAGAATCGACTGTCTCAAATCCTCATCATTTGGCACACAGATAGTATCCCATCACTATTAATCCTAAAATTCGTAGTATCCCTATTCTCAACTTGACAGATCCACAACTCAAGCGACTTATCTCCCATCTACTTACCTCTGATCTAATCAACCCATGTGGGCTTAACCTGAAGTTTCACTTACAGACTCCTATCGTCGAATAAATTGAGTCGAGCGAACATCGCTCTCAGATCGGTTATAGCCCTACGGCTCAGAGCATTTGCCACTACATTACCCTTACCAGGGTGGTACTCGATGGTGCAGTCATAATCCTTAAGCAGTTCAACCCATCTACGCTGCCTAAGGTTTAACTCCTTCTGAGTGAGGAGATACTTGAGGCTCTTGTGACTAATGTAGATAGTACACTTCTCACCGTACAAATAGTGCCTCCAAATTTTCAAAGCGAAGACCACTACTGCCAACTCCAAATCATGCATAGGATAATTAGCCTCATGTGTCTTGAGATGACATGTCTCATAAGCTACCACCTTAACATCCTTCATCAGAACGCAACCCAGACCCATATGCGACGCATCACTATATACGATAAAATACTTCCCAGATTCAGGCTGTATCAGAACCAGAGCTTACGTCAAAACAGATTTGAGCTTCTTAAAGCTTTCTTGTTGCTTATCGGTCCAGACAAAGGGAACTCCCTTACGCAGAAGCTTGGTTAATGGTGCTGCGATCAAAGAGAACCCTTCTACGAAGCGTCGATAGTAACCCTCCAGCCCCAGAAAGCTGCGAATTTCAGACACATTCTTCTGTTGTTTCCAATCCAACACAGCCTCAATCTTACGAGGATTAACATGAATCCCCTCTACAGAAACTACATACCCTAGAAAGGTTACTTCCCTGAGCTAGAACTCGCACTTACTAAACTTCGCATACAATTGTTTCTCATACAACGTTTGTAATACCACTCAAAGATGTTCATCACGCTCGTCCTCAGTCTTCGAATACACCATAATGTTGTCAATGAAGACTACCATGAACCGATCCAGATAGGGCTGGAACACTTGGTTCATCAGATCCAAAAAAGCTGCTGGTGCATTAGTCAATCCAAATGGCATTATTAGGAACTCGTAATGGTCGTACTGAGTCCTAAATACCATCTTATGCAAATCGATCTTGGAGAACACAGAAGCCCCTATAAACTAGTCAAATAAATAATCTATTCTCTACAGTGGGTACTTGTTCTTAATGGTCAGCTTATTCATTTGGCGGTAGTCGATACACATACGCATGGATCCATTCTTCTTTTTCACAAATAGCACAGGTGCTCCCCATGGAGACATACTAGGGCAGATGGACCTACGATCTAGTAACTCTTGAATCTGAGCCTTAAGCTCCACAAGCTTCTTCAGTGCCATTCTATGAGGGGTGATAGACACGAAGTTGTACTAGGAAAGAGCTGAATTCCAAACTCTACCTCTCAGCTCGAAGGCAGACCCAGTAGTTCCTCAGGAAAAAATTCGGAAAGTCCTTTACAACTCTGATGTCCCTAACCGAAGAGTCCCCAGAATTTAAAACACTGACGTAGGCCAAGAATGCCTCACATCCTTTCTGTACCATCTTTTTCGCCACCAACACAGAAATCATATTCCCCAGATAATCCCGACGTTCCCCAATCACCACTACCTCATTATCCTTATCAGTTCTCAAAGTAACCCTTTTTGTAGTAGTATAGACTCACCCGATGCTTGACCAGCCAGTCCATTCCCAAAATCAAATCAAACTCCCCAAATGAAAGCTCCATCAGATCAGCTAGAAATATTGTCCCTTGAACCTCTAGTGGAACATCTCTAAACAATTTACTAACCCGAATAGCTTGCCCCAACAGACTCACAACAGTTATCTCGCTCGAAGTACTCTCAACTGGAATCCCCAAAGTTTCAGACACAGAGCTAGCTACATAAGAGTGTGTAGAGCCTATGTCTATCAATGTAGTGTATGGTACATCAAAAATTAAGAATGTACCCCCAATGATGTCTGGAGCATCACCATTCTCTCGATGACATGCAGCATAAACCAGAGTAGGCTGCCTCACCTCAGTCAATCCCGTTTCTCTACCCAGTGCTCTCTATCCACAGCCCATGCCATTTCTACCTCTAGCCTGACCTCGGCCCCTAGGTGGCTGCTGAACTACTATCGATGGCTGCGCCGTACCAGTACCCGTAGCTTGCATCTGATCAGTCTTTAACGGACAGTCTCTAACACGATGCTCAGTCGACCCACATCTCAAACATGCCCCAATAGTCCTCCAACACTAGTCCGGATAACGTCTACCACAGTGCCCATAAAGTGCCACTGCATTAGGTGCAACAGGAGGCCCAACTCTCACTGGCCCATCATATCTGGCCTTTTTCTTAGGCCTCATCATAGAATTCGAGGGCTCTGATTCTGTCTTATTCTTTCCTTTCTCACGATTTTGGCGCTCAGTGTGCTTAACCTCCTTGGCAATCTTCACATTATCCACCAGAGCAGAAAAATCACGCTCCCTTTGTGGAGCTATCAAAACCCATATGCTGTCCCTAAGTCCATCCTCGAAACGGACGCATCGCTCACATTCAGTCACCACCATGTCCTGGGCATATCGGCTCAATCTCAAGAACTCGGCCTCATACTCGGCCACAGAACGGTCTCCCTGGGTGAGATTAAGGAACTCACGCCTCCTGGCATCAATGTAACTGGCTCCCACATACTTGCTCTGGAAAGCCGTCTTAAAGTAGTCCCAAGTCAGACGGTCGGGTTGAGTGCCCTCTTTAATAGTCAGCCACCACTAGTAATCCTCGTTGCGAAGCATGGAAATAGCCCCTTGAGCTTCTGCTTAGCAGTAAAATCCAAATCAACCATAATTCTTTCTATGGCCTCCATCCTGGTATTCGACCACATTAAGGCGACTCGGTGACACCCTAAATAATTGATCCCATTGACCGGCTTTCTCATGTGACCCACGGCCCCGAGATCTAGTGTTGGGTCCAAGAACCTCAATATCCTCAAAGATAGCACGGATAATGTGTCATCCCCAGCCATGCGATCTCGAGACTCAGTCCCTGTGGCAGGTGAGATCGACGTCTCACTCGTATCCAGATGGAGCAGATTCTCAAATGCAGAGGACCCAACTCGAGCCCCCTACGGCCTCTACCACGGCCTCTAGTACCCGTCTGCGGATACCTCGTGCGCTCATCGTAATTTTAGAAGTTATCTATATTAATAATTTTATGCATTAGTTACAGTTTCAATATTTGTTAATAGATGTTTTATGTAGAATATTGTCTGAAGTTCAGAGTTCGCTATCGCGAATCACAGTTTTACTATGATTTTCAGTTTCACTACAGTTTTCAATTTACACTACCTAAAGCTGTTTCAAGCATGCAAGTAGTATTTCAGATAGATTTAAACAAAGATCAGAACACCTAGAGGATCAGCGCCGGAGACTCGATGTACCACATACTCAGTCTATAATATTTTAAATCCTTTAAAAATTATTTCAAAAAAACCATTTAAAACCCAAACCAAAGCTAAGTTTTGTAACCTGGCTCAGATACCACTAAATCTAACACCCCAAATTCAACCTATACATTATGGCTGAATCTGGCAACGTCACATGATAGTGCTTTGAAAATTTTAACTATGCGAAAATCATTTATAAATATATTAGGCTTTCGTCAAAGCATATCATTTAATTATTTGTTATCCATTTCAAAAATTTAAGTGTTACGGAAGCTTTTAAAATAATTTTCAAGTTTGTGTGTATTTGATAAATTTGAAAACTAACGTTTTGTCCTACTGCTAACAGTTTATAAATAAAAATCCCAAATTTTAAACGAAACTCCGAATGGCCTTATTACATAACATTTACCCAGATATAATCAAACCATAAATAAAAAAATGAAACCGTAAAATAGGAATCCAGAATCATGGTCACCACCGCACTGATCCGTTTACTGCTAGGGAATTACCTGTATAGATTAAGCAGAAAAGGGTGATTTTTCGCAAACTCAATGTGTAATCCCCACAGAAAACATACACATAGCACAATATCAGAATTCAATCATAAATTCACAATTCAGGTCTGAGCCCTTTACATAAACGATGTGGACCTTAGCCCACTCAGATACAGATTTAGACATATCACTAGGCCTTGGCCTATTTTAGACAAAATATGCAGATAATAGAGTCCTACCCACTAGCCTCTACACACTAACTCTGTCCAACCCTACACACCATATGGGGATAAAATCAACCCCCCAACCCTACACACCAGGTTGTACCGAATGCGGCACATAATCAGAGATTCGCAGCTGAGCTGCCAGATAACAGGCTTATGAGCCTTTCAGATACTTTCTCCAATCATAATCAACCTACCTCGATGCAATGCAACATACAAGAATGACATGCTATTATACAAATAAAACTCATATGTTCAATCGGCATACATGCTTAGTACAGAAATCAGTCAGACAGAGCATTCAGTTAGGGGTCTAAGTATTACTTACCGACCCTACGGGAGGTCCACAGTCGACTAAGGTGACCCATATAACCTTACAGAGTTTTTAGAAAAATGGGCTCACACGCCCATGTGGCCTACCCATGTGGATCACACGGCCTGGCCGTGAATCCCACACACCCGTGTGGTTCACCCGTATGGGCCGACACGCCCATGTGGCCAACATAGCCCAATTGGTCGAGCCTGTGTGTCATACAAGGCCTTACCTAGCCATCACATGGTTGTGTCACTCGCACACGGCCTGGCTTTTCGATCACACGGCGTGTGGTGACTAACAGTCTTGTACACAGCCTACCACACGGGCGACCACATGCCGATGTCTCATAGACAGAAGGGTTTTTGGCTTTCAACGAAACCCTTTTTTTTGCATTTTCGGGTACAAACCTAGTTTCAATTGAAGCTGAAACGATTCCCAAGCACTCCAGAACCTATATTTGGAAAATCAAAGCCCCTATTTAGTCACTTAACCTTAGTTGTTATGAACAGGAAATTTCCCGAAACTTATCGACAAACTTACTTCAATCAAAATGAGAATTCCACTTGCTTAACTTGTCGATTGAGAATGATATTCAGTCCCTTGATTAATTCTTGAATATCAAAAAGGGAATCTCTCTTAGAAGGAATGTAGAACGTTTAGAGAAACAAAATCCAAACTTACAAATAGCGAGCCTTAAAGCCGAACAATGGTCCACAGAACTCAAAAGTAAAAAGAATGACAGTAAGGAATGGAAGAGGGGAGACAACAAGGGTTTTGGAGGAGAAGGGAGAAACCAAATTTTTTTTTGTTCAGGAGAGGAAAACTAAACAGATTTTCTGATATTGCCCTTATCATCTCTTTACTATCATATTTTCAATCAAACATAAACACTTTGGGTGTGATAGCCAAAAATAATGCTCACGCTGAGATTTGAACACAAGGCCACCCACACTCCCAACACTCCACTTAACCACTAGACCAGCAAGCCCATTCTGTTATTTACTTACACACTTTAACTTATAAGCCTACTAAACAGAGTTTGGGCTTTATTCATAAAAATACCAAAATTTACCCAAGTTGAGACTTGAACTTGGGACCTCTCAGACACACCCAAACACACCCAAATCACTCAACCACTAAAGCTGACAGATATTTTATCCAAAATTACAAAAGTTGAAATTACGCAAAAATCAAGGCATTGCATATCACACGGTTGTGTGGATTTGACAGTCGCATTTTTGACATCTAAAATTCGAAGAATAAGGGGGTTTTTAGTACCCACCTAATACGAATCTGAAGCAGAAGCAACAAGGATAAGTTCTCGTCCTTAAATGATAAGAAATTGTCCAACAAACGATTAACTCACAGTCAAATTGCTAAAAACTAACATTCCAAAATCGAAGTTATGTCGAAGAACTTTCAACACCAAAATTTAAATCGAACTTACTAACCAAAAAAAAAATAAACTAGAAGGAGAAGTCAGACCCCATATAGAATCAGTGCAACGTAACGTAACAAAAAGAAAGGTCACTTTGTAAGTAAGAAACCAAAACAAAGAAACTAAAGAACGGGAAAGGAATGATAGAAAAACATGTAAAAAAAAAAAGAAGAACAAAATGAAAGAAAAACTCACTGGAAGTTTTTGAAAGGTTTTAAATAACCAACCGAAGCTAACTACCATACAACAAAATTCAAAAATAAAACATTCCCTATTGCTTCCTCAGGATTCGAAACACAAGACCAAAGAGCATACGGAAGCTTAGCCATTGAGCCAACAAGCTCATTTTTTACATCAATTGACTAAGTTTAAAGTATAAACCAACGTTCGAAGGGAAGAGTTTAAACAAAATAACAATATTTCCAGAAATAGGATTCGAACCCATAACCTCACACACATACCCAGATCACTTAACCACTGAACTAGATCAATGTACTTGTCAAAAATTTCCAAAGTCTAAACTCAAACCGATGGATGACCACTTCTGATTTAAGAACTCAATTTCTTCTAACCCGATTTTTGGGATGTTATAACTCTCTATCCCTAAAAAAATTTTGTCCTCGAAATTCCCACAGACCCATTAGTTTCTAAACCACAGAATCTATAATATTGTTATTCATGTAGACCACCACGCTGTCGCTACGCAACTAAAATTTAATACAAAAAAAATATTTCTAACAAATTTTTGTTCATTAATGCAGATTATAACGAAAACACATCACATAAATCACTAATGATTCTTTGGTCGCGAATTTGGATGAATAGCACTTGCACTCTCCTCATAGTCTAGAGTTGCTCAATCATGGATTTTTGACCCACAGATTCAAATGGAGTCTAATCGACCCTTGCAAATCACTAAACACCACCCAGGCACCACAGTGCCCTATGCTTCCTGATTACTGCCCTCGGATTCGGGCATCCTAACAAATTCACAGATTTCTAGATTGGGCTCATTGCCCCAAGAAGAGGACGCAAATCGATTCACTCAACAGTTAAGGCTACCAATACTTATTATACTAATCTATAGTTTCAGAGATTTTATGAGTTAACTTAGGTTTATCAACACTTCTAAGTCTAAAGTCTTAGTAGAGGCTTTTTCAGAATTTCTACAGTTTTAGCCAGAATAGAATAACCAAACACTACAGTATGTGTTAGCTCATTTAGCATAACTCAAATAGAGGTACTTACAAATTGGTGTCAGATTCTCGGAGTCTCTATTTACAGACTCGAAAATAATTAAAATTTGAACATACACTTTTCAAAAACCTCAAGTCTCAAACTCAGTCAGAAGTTTCATTTACTTAAAACATTTTTCAGGAAGAGTTTTGAACCCAAAAACCACAGCCTGAGTTTTGTAAACCTGGCACTGATACCACTAAGGTTATGTTTGGTTGGTTGTAATAGTAATGCATTATAGCTCAATTTAGTGGGCCCATCACTAAGCAATTGTTTGGTTGGCTATAATGAGCTATTACAGCCTATTCCATACGGGCTTATTCAAGGCAAAAGTGTTGTTTACCATTCGGTAGTATCCCCACAGAATGATGATTCAAGGAATGGGTGGGTAAAAAATTAGGTCAAGCTTTCAATTTTACCCTTATTTCTTTCTCACATCTAAAATATTTTCCTTTTTTTCATGCTTCTTCCCATTTCCCCCCAAACCTATCTCCCACTTTTTCATGCTTTTATCCTCGTCAACTTATCAATTTTAATATCTTTTTAATCCCATTTCCTCCTAACCCTATCTCCCTATGACAAACCCTAACAAGGCCTTCAATCTCAGAACCTTTTTCTAACTCCAAATGCTGCCAACAAGGCCTTCTCCTGCTTTCGATTGAGGTGGAAACTTGAGAAGAGAAACCATCGAATAGTGGTTCGATGTGAGCATCCTCTGTCAAATAACTCTTCTCCCATTTTGGTTTCCTTTTTTTCTAATTTTTTTGTTAAATTAGTAGAAATAATAGGTTTCTTTTAGTTTTGAATATTGATCTTTGGTTTTATATTGTTGAACTTTAATATCCCTTTAATGGTGCTTTGATAGTGATTCTTAAAATTTGATATTGAATAACTTGATGCTTTTATTTATGTTTTATAATATTTTTGTCTTCTTGCTTGCGACTAAGCTGGAATATTAGATATTTATTATATTTGTATAGTGAGTCAATGATATTATATTTAATTTAAATCTAATTTGATCTAGTATACTTTGTTCATTTATAATTTCAAAGTTTCAATTTTTTAATATCGAATTGGCACAATGGATTTCAAATATTTAATATACAAGCTTGTAGTTGTAACTTTCTACTGGTTTTCTTTGTTATTAGTCTGTCCCTACATTTTGAAGGCAATAGATAATTGAGTTTCTATTTTCTAAGGTTGTATAGTAATTCTCCTTAAAAACTAATAAAAGCATGATCATCTTTTGTACCTATCTTCATCTGTTTTATGCAATTTAAATTAAGGGTATCCTTCATAATGTTGATAGTTGATTGGACAGAGACATTATAACTTGATCACCAGTCCATCGTAAGATTTTTGTATTGAGTTGCAGACAATCATTCATTACCCTCATTTTGCCACTGGTTTTCATCTATTTTGATTTATTGAAAAGCTGAAGATTTCATCTGGCATTTACATGGTTGCTAAGGACATTTTCTTGGAATGATTAGTTCTTTATCCATTTTTATTCTCATTTTCCAAGTTTCATCTATTTGATTTCTTCAGAAGCTGATAGCGTTCGCATTTCTGTTCTGACAACTTATTTTTTTTTTCATTGTTTCTCGATGCCATGTTCAGTTGTGAGTAGTGCATGTTTTATCTTATCATGATTTATTGAATTATTGTGGTTTTGAACTTGTAACACTGTGTTTCTCATTCTTCCTTGTTTGGTTACTCATAAAATTGAGGGAAAATGGGTATTTAATTGCATGATATAACTTGTAATGTTGTGTTTCTCATTCTAGTCTAGTCATCTATGCAAGCCTTTTTGTCATTACCATGTAGAAAAATATGAAAATCTAAATCTAGATTCATTTTGGCTAATGTACTTATAAAAATCCTTATACTATTTTACCTTCTATTTAAACAAACGTTCAAATTATTTTTGTAGTTAAATGTTTTTACTCATAAACCCCTTAGATTTTGATATTGAAGTAAAAATATTTTGAATTTCTAGATCCAATCTAATTTCTCATTGATGTAATAAAATTATATACACTTTAACATCAAAATAAAATTTAAAAGTTCAATCAAAATTTTCATGCATTTGAATGATGATATAACTGAGTAATTTAATCCTTATACAAAAATGTTGACGAAAACAAGTAAAATTGATAAACTGCGTTCACATATAACAGTTTAAATGCGGACATGAACTTCTAAGACAAAATAAACTTGTAGATAGAACTGATGCAATAACATAAATTTCTTCTATTAAAGGACATGTTTTGTCAGATTTCAAAAGTCTGTGATAGCATTTAGATGGTTTGTCAAAAAATGGCATTGAATAAGAGTAGTCCAAGGAAAATGAACAGACAGTAAGGGTTGCTGCTGTTTAACACCATTGTTGTTCGTTTTTTGACCATGTAATCTTACTTGCATTTCTAGTGTGATATACCTTAAACCATTCCTTCAATTATTTTTTTCCATGTTTTATCGTTGTTGCGTGTTTGCACTACTTGTTTGAGTCATTTTAGTTTAGTCATATCCTAGATGAGTATGCTTTAATTGTTCAACCTTATGTAATAAAATGTATTCATTTTTAGTTTTATTGGTTTCATGTTTTCCATTCATTTTGCCTTTGGTTTTTTGCTAAGTTTTTTTTTTTTTTTTTTGAATTTTTTAGTTGGAATCATTATGTGTTAAATGTGTATCCTCTTGAAATAATGGAATGGTTCGTGTGTTTTAGCTAAAGGAGTGGTTGAAGGTAGCAACAAGAAGGGGAAAGATATCGCTCAAGGATGTGCTAAGGTAACAATACCCTCCCAATGCCTTTGTTGTAATTTGGTTATGTGTTCAACATTAGAAAGATGAAATTTGTTAATGGAAAAGGAGGCTGCTAAGGTAAAGAGCAGCACACCCTCGTAGGCTGCCAAATGCCAAGAGTCATAAACAATAGAAAAAATGAACAAGGAAAAGGGACATAAACAAATATCTCCATTGGAATCAATATACTATTACTCTTTCCCAGTAATACCAGAAACACAATATATACATGTTAAGCTACATTTACAATTCGAATTTGATCTTTTTACTTTAAACAAAAACATTTTGGTTATATTTAATTTTCGATATATTTTTGTTTTCAATATGTTTCATTTAAAACTATTTTAAACTTTTAATATATTTTAAACTATTTTTATTTTTGATATGTTTAATTTATGTTATATTTAATTTTGATCTTTAAACATTGTTTTATATTACTTATATTGTTTGATTAAAATTATAATTAACACTACAAACATATTTTATTTCAAAAAAAACTTTATCTACTATTGTTAATCTGGTGTATTTAATTTAGTATATTTTTAAACTAAATTTTTAAAATTAATAAAAAACCAAAAATGCATGTGAACTCATTACTTTTAATAGGAGAGTTGAACTTGTTTTATTCAAATATAAAAATTATCTCAACAAACAAAACAAAAAAGTAAAATGCTACAAACAAATCATGTTATGGTAATAATGTAATGTATATGGAGTTTAATTTTATTTAAATAATAATAATAATTGAATATTTTAAAATACATAATTTTTAAGATATTTTACGCACTATATACCTATAATCGAATTGAGTTAATACAACATAAAAGAAATTAATACCTTATTTAAATATCATTTTTAGTTTAAGTGAAATGTTGTGTTAAGGAAGTTGAGCCCTTTTATTTAACTATTCAATATGTACTTTATAAAAATTAATATATTCAATTATTTCTTTTCTTTTCTCATAAAAGTTATTAAATTTATATTATCTTTTTATTTTTACTAATTTTAACTATTCAAACAATATAATATATCTTTTTCTATTCATAATTATTAATTCAAATAAAACATTAGTTAATTACAATGTGAGGATGAATACAAACTTTTAAAAGGTAAATTAAAGATCAAATTTTAAAAATTTCATATAATATATGTATATTTCGTAAAATCTGAAATTATGTAATTTGGATGTGGATGTATTAAATATTAATTTTTTAAAATAATTATTAAACATCAGTCATCAATTAATCAAATCCACAAAACACATTCTTTTCTTTTCTTTCTTTCTTTTTCTTTTTTGGGTGATTGATAAAGAAATAAATTTCAAGTCTTTTACTTGCAAAGATAATTGTAATTTCTATTTTGTGCTTTGTAAAGATTCTTAATATGTATTGTTCATTTTTCTTTGACAGTGTGTTATTGCTTCCTCTTCTTCTTTGCTTGCTTGATTGCTTCCTCTACCCACAGTTGAGCGTCTTGTATTCATTGAATCACTTTAAGTTCATTGGCAATTAGATTCTTTAATTTTGTTTTACTATTATTGAAATTAGTATTGAAGAAACGCGACACTTTTACTATGATTTGAATATATGTAACACTTTAATATGTTGCAACAATGGCTCGTATGCCTTTAATTGTACAAAGTGAGAGACGTAAAAGAATTGGTCTTGCATTGACAGTATGGTTGCAAATGTGTACAGTTGCGAGTTGGTTCTTAGTTAAATTGGGTGTCATCCATAGCCTACATACTTATAGACCAAGGATTAGATCATATATTTTAGATTTTTATGCAAAACGAGTGTAACACCCAAAAAGTTGGGGTTAGAAGTTTTGAGATTTGTGCTTACGGTCAGTGAGTAGGTTGAGCAATTGGGTTGATTTTTGCGTTTTAATGTCAGAATGGGCCTGTTGGGCTGGTGGTTAGTAATGTGTAAGTGTGCCTTTGGGACCCGAGCTCGATCCTCATGTGTTTGTTTGAGGAATTAATTTTATTGGAGTTTTTTTAAAATTTTTATATTTATTTAATTCTATTTTATTTTTAGAAAAAAATAGAAGTATTTTCTAAAATCTGTGGCACGTTCCTTCTTCCTCTCTGTTTTTTTTATCATGTTAGTTTTCTTTTCTTCTTTGCTCTTCTCTTGAGTTTTCACAAAAAAGATATTTTTGCGTTCCTATGCCATTGATTTCTCCTAGCCGTCACTTCTATTTTTTTTCTCTTTTTAATTTTGTTTGAAATTGTTAGATTCTGTTGGACTTCACTTTTTGGTGTTTGGGGTATTCAAGGAATCGAGCAAGGAGAAATTGTGTTGGGGAGGAGTTTCGATCTTCGTTGATGATTGGAATCGCGAATTCAGATGTGGGTTTCATAACTTTTTAATTTTATCGTGAATTATTGAATCAATTTTGTGAAATTCGGTGGTTATTGCGTAATCGTAATGTTGTATCACTGATAAATTGCATAAAATTTGAATAGTTAGAGAGTGCTTATGCACTATTAGAGATTAAGGATCTTTTGATGTCAAATTTCGTGTTTTCTAGGTTGTTTCGATGTGGTTTCGTGACCACACGAGTGGCCACACGTGTAACACCCATCACCCGTATTCAACGCCAAAATAGGGTTACGGAGCATTATCGAATTTAAAACACTTATAATCATACATTTCATATAAAAATTTGTCATATCAAATAAAGTTCAATCACAACCAACGATAGTGTCCCTTAAACGAGCATACATGGCTTTAAGCATGCATTAGAAATGGTTCGGGACTAAACCGATAACTCGGGATTTTTTTGGAAACTTAGAAAAATTTCAACCATACAGGGGTCACATGACCCTGTGAACAGGCCGTGTGCCTCACACGGCTCTAGACACGCCCGTGTCTTAAGCCGTGTGGAAACAGGGCATACATATTAACTTGGGTCACACAGCCAACCACAAGCCCGTGTGCCTTTCAAAGTGGCCACATACGCCCGTGTGCCAAAACATGTATTAAGCCATGCCAAACCTATGGGGTATACTGACTTATGCAAGACGGCCAAGTCACACGCCCGTGTGCTAGGCCATCGCCATTTAGGGGGTGGACTGACTTGTGCCACACAGTCGATCACACGCCCGTGTGTCAGACCGTGTGGAGCATACTAACTTCATTTCAAGTTCAACACTAGGGGACACACGGCCGTGTAACATGACCGTGTGTCACACACATCTGAGACACACGCTCGATTTAGGGGCTAGTCGAAATAGTGGTTTCAGAGCCACTAATCTGAGGTCAGAGAAAAATATTTTTTATATTATTTTATGTGTTATATCATGATTACAAGAGTGCACGAAAATTTTGGTGCATTAATTTTAGCGATTGCATGCTTAATTGCGAAAAAGGACTAAATTGCATAAAGTACAAAAGTTCTATTTTACAAGATAAAGGTGTCTAATAGCTGTAGAATATTAATTGGAGGCTCTTATTGTGCAATTAGACCTTTAGAATAAGTAGTGGCTGGCCATAGGGGACAAACAATGTCAAAATTGGTCAAAGTTGTTGGATTAGGTGGATTAAATTGACTTGTATTAATAAAATAAAGAAAAGAAAGATATCATCTTTTCTCTCCATCTTCTCCATCGGAAATTAGCCCAAAATAGGGGTTTGAGAACTCAAAATTTTCATCCAAGCTTTTCCCCTTGCAAGTAAGAGTTTTAATGGTCATTCTTTGATAATTTTGTACTTTTGAGACCATTGTAGCTTGATCTAGCTAATGAGGGGACTGTTTTGCAAAATGGTTGAAAACCTAGGGTTTTACCATGATAGCATTAGTGCTGATTTCTAAAATTTTATGGAAGAAAGGGAGTCTTAGTAGTTAAATAAACAACTTTCGTGAAAGATGTTACCATGAAAACACCTAAAAGGACCTTTTTGTAAAGGTTGTAAAATAGGTGGTAAATGTGTGAAATAATAAGTATTAGGAGTTTCTATAATAATAATAAATGTTCAGCTAGTCTTGTCAAAGGAGGAAATTTGATTAGAATTAATTTACGAGCCTAGGGGTAAAATCGTAATTTTGTGAAAGTCTAAGGGGAAAATGGTAATTTTGCCAAAATATGATTATTGAAATGTACTGATTAATGTGGTAATTAAATGAGCTAATTTGTTATTATATATCAAGAAAAACGAAGAATTAACCTTGACCGAGGAAAAAGCAAGGTTTCGGAATAGATCGCAAAATTTCATTTTTTGGTACCAAGGTAAGTTTGTGTGTAATAAATTCAAAATCATGTTATTAAGTTTTAAAATGTTTGATATTCGTGAAGATGTATATTATTTCTATGAAATTGAGTGATGATGTTACATGAGAAAATGATGAAAATTTATGATGTCGAAGTCCCGGTTGGACTTTAAGAAGTGAAAGGATATCATCATCAAGACATGAGATTAGTAAGGTCCCGTATAAGACCATGTCTGGGACATGGCCTCGGCACTGAATTGAGATACCGTATAAGACCATATCTAGGATATGGCATCGGCATCGAATATGAAAATCGTGTAAGACCACGTCTGGGACATGGTATCAATATACGATCTCGTATAAGACCATATCTGGGATATGGCATTGGCGTCGTGTTTATGTGCATGATGATGATTGTGTATCCTCAGGTATTCCAAGTGATTCATCGGGATAAATAGTTAAGCTTATAATATAGATGAAATTAGTGCTAAAACTTTGTGATGAAGTGATACAGGTACATGTGAGTAATTCACGAGAAATGTTTACGATATGTGACATGACATGTAATTGGTAAGAGTAAGCATGAGTAAGTTATGGCAATGTGCTTGAGACTTTGTGTTTTTATTCAATGCAATGGATGAATGACATTATGAGCCTTTATGTTGCAATTTATTTCATTCAAACTTACTAAGCTTCATGCTTACCTCTCTCATTTCCGTTTTCCTTGTAGTATCACCAAGCTAACTCAGGGATCGTGGGACTTTGGAGTTAGGAATCACACTATCAACTTCTCTTTGGTATAGCATAGTTTGATTAAGTTTGAGTATGGCATGTATAGGAACTTGGTTATCTTTTGGTGATATGTCATTTTGGTTAGCCAATGTGTAAATATTAATGTTATTTAATTCATTTTGTAAATGACCATTGGAAACTGGTCAATATTTGATAAGTTATATATATTCAATGGTGAAGAAGTTCATGAAGTGCATGCTTGTGTGTGTAGCACCCCAAACCTAGCCTAAACGTTACGACCGGATCGGGAATGTCACAGGGAAAGGTTATTTAAAAGAATTTCAGAATTTTAAAGAAATACCGCAATTTTGAAAACATTTCGGTTTGTGTTTATAACTTGAAAATAATATTTAGTTAAAGAGTTTTTTACCAGCTCCTATTTCAAAGAACTATTAGTTGAAGTCAGGTTTTACAGTACGAAAACCAAAAAGTAGATACAATCTAAAGCGTGATATTTTGAAATTAGTGTTTGTTGGTTTAAGAGAAATTCCCAATTTAATTAGTCATTTGCCATCATTTGTTAACACTTTGAAAACTATTTGTTTACGTTATTAATTTTCTGATAAACCCCTTATTCGACAGTTTATAAAACATGCAAGTTCGGCATTATATCAAAACCCAAATTTAAGTTATAGCGGCCTTATTACAAATCAAAATCCCAATAAAAAATAACTTAAAGAAAGAAAGGAACAAAATTTACGAAAGAAACATTGCATGGCCTCCTCAAAGTCCACCTCAGCTCCAAATCCGCAACTAGGGGTTACCTGCAAAATTAAGCAGAGGGGTGAGTCACCAAGACTCAGTGTGTAATTCGCCTTACGAACGTAATTTGGGCCTAAGCCCACAAAAGCACATTGGGCCTTAGCCCACGCAATATGGCATATTAAAAAGGTATGCAATGCAACCCAACCTAGTTTAACTCTCTATCCAAACACCCGTGGCATTATGCCACTGTGGTTCATGACCATCGTGGTCCTAGACCACTCGTGACAATAGTCACTTGTGACAAAGTCACTAAAATATAATCGTGGGGCCAACTTAGACCACCGTGACGATCTCTGAATAGTTCAAGTTTACGTGGGGCCAACCCACTGTGGTCTTAGACCACGAGACAAGTCACTTTTATAAGCAATCGTGGTATTAACCACCGTGGTACTTAGACCACTCGTGACAATAGTCACTCGTGACAGTAGTCACTTGATTATCACTTCCTCCTCCTTTCAATCCCCGAGCCCATGCTTTTTACATTGTGCACAATATGTATGCAACCATATTCACAATGCATAACAAAATCTATTTCATACACGAATAACATTAAATATACATGCATACATATAATCAAGAATATCAACATCAAAGAACTTACCTGGTGCCTCCAACCTTACCCATAAGGGTATTTCTACTATCATCGTAGTCAACTCTGCTTTCATCCTTCACAGTTAATAACGTAAACAGCAAAGAAATGTGTGGTAATACACACAATAACGCTAATCAACCCCTAAGGGTATAACGGTAATTTTACCTATCGAGGGTATTTCAATAATTTACCTACCAAGGGTAATTCGATAATTCTACTCATGACTAATCCATGTATGTGGTGCATCTTGAACATAATTAATCATACAATTAACACAGACAACATTAGTACTACCCCGAAGGTACAATGGTTATTTGTCATTTAGGGGTAAAACAGTAATTACACACTAAGGGTATTTCAGTAATTTTGTAATTTAGGGGTATTTTGGTAATTTTGCAAACCAGGGGTAATTCGATAATTTCGCAAACCAGGGTTAATTCGGTAATTTTGCAAACTAGGGGTAATTCGGTAATTTCACACACCAGGGGTAATTCGGTAGTTTTGTAAACCAGGGGCATTTGGTAATTTTACAAATCAGGGTATTAACGACCCAATAGAAGGTCCACTATCGCCTCGAACGATTTAAGTATTCTAAACAGAGATAATGATGCGAATGGGCCTAAGGCCCATTCTCGGCCCAAGTAGGCCTACACGCTCGTGTGGCCCATTTAGCCCAAACCTAGCCACATATATGTGATTGACATAGTCTAGTTCACTATCTACTACTCAATCATACAATTTACTCATATGGGCCCCCGAGCCCATTGGACCCACTTGGCCCCCTTCGGGTCATCGTGGCCCAACAGCCCACACCCACAAGAATACTCATGGTGGCCTCGACTATCACGTCAAATCTTTCACACATGCGCTCGTACGCTCGTGTGGCTACCATCGCCATGTGACCGTATTTCGGCATTTGCCGCCTACGATTAGAGAGAGAATACATACCGATAGGAATCAAGTCGCTAAACGTATCGAGCACTCCTACGTCCAATGCCAACCGTGTATGCTTACTCTCCTCCTAGATGGCTCTATATATAGCTAGCTTCTCACCTTCCTTCTTTGTATCTTTTCGATGTGGGATCCCTCCATCAGTAGAGTTTAAATCCAACTCAAACTCTTGTCGTCCAATCTACAAAATTTAATACTCCTTGCTTTTCATGAGATTCGAACCCAGGCTCCCTTGCACCCTTAATGACGCCTTGCCACTAGACCACTAACTTCCTTGTGTCTAAAACCATGCGTAACTAAATATAAACCTATGGCCAAATTTCAAGTTCACTTAAAAAGAAAACCAAAATGCAAGAGCCAAGACTTGAACCTTGGACCTCCTTCCTTCCTTTTTGGCGTCACCCCCTTGCCTCTTATGTGGCGTCACTTTGCCACTACACCACACACTCCACTTGTGTCATTTTTTTTCCACATTTTATTCTTAAAGCCTACTCACTAACTGCCAGGGTTTTATTCACTTAAAACCAAAATTTTTCCTAAGGCCCAACTTGAACCCGGGACTTCATAGAAGCCCCCTAACCTTTCGAAATCACTCACCTACTAAATCTAACTTATATTTAAGCCATTCTCTTGTTCTAAAAAATTTTAAACGCTACTACGCCCAAGGCCCATTGGGCCCAATCCTACTAGGCCCAATTTCGGGATGTTACAAATATGCCTACCTTAAAGAAATTTCATCCTCAAAATTTCCAACTATAGGAGCAGTCACACATCCTAACCTACCACACTACGCTCTTGCTGCACACTCTGATCTTAATAACACTAATATACTTTTTAACAAAATCTCGAAGCTTCCTCCTCACAACTAGATACCTAACCGCAGAAGCACATAGAAGTTTATCACACATGCACATAATTCCAATATTCAAGCAACTCATCCAAACAGAATACACACAGAATAAATACCAACATATAGTCATTACAGCATATAACAGAGCATAAAGTCAGGAAACTTATGGATTTGGTGCCGGAGACTCAGGTGCCATACTTCTCAAAAAATTATATGTTTTTCTAAATCAAATTTTAAATAAATTTGAAAAACATTTTTGAACCCATTCCACAGCTGAGTTTTGCAACCTAGACTCTGATACCATAATTGAAACACCCCACACCCTACTTAGACATTACGACCGGATTGGGTATGTCACAGGGAAAGGTTGTTTAAAAGAATTTTGGAATTTTAAAGAAATACCGCAGTTTTGAAAACATTTTGGTTTGTGTTAGAACTTAAAAATAATATTTAGTTAAAGAGTTTCTCACCAACTCCTATTTCAAAGAACTATTAGTTGAAGTTGAGTTTTACAGTACGAAAACCAAAAACTAGATGCAATCTAAAGCGTGATATTTTGAAATTAGTGTTTATTGGTTTAAGAGAAATTCCCCATTTAATTAGTCGTTCGCCGTCATTTGTTAACACTTTGGATGTAACACCCAAACCCTACCAATACGCCATTACCGAATTTGAAATGCCATCGCGAAAAACGTTTGTAAAACTTTTGACTTAGAGTTAAAAACATAAAATAAAATTTGTTGTCTTTACTAAGACATTGTGTAATTAAAGTTCCAAATAAAATTGAGTTGTTTAAAATAAAACATTTTTAAATAATAATAATATAATCGACAATCCAACTTAAAACATAATAAAATCCTTAAATACTTTAAGTGGCTCTTATTACAATAAATAACCTTTCATAAATAAAATGTAAAACAAATAAAATATCTTCTACATGGGCCACCTCGTATCCACTCCAACCCGGTCCCAGCATCACCGTAAGGTTTGAGAAAAAATTGGGTGAGTCATACGCACTCGGTGTAATTAATCCACTAAATTCCACCCACATGTTAACCACATATTAACCCATAAATCGATAACAAGATATCATATTCACTTAATAACATATTATGGGCTTGGCCCATATTCATATCATTTATTAGGTAATAGGGTAATTAACCGCATAATTCCACATATCTGCTTAACCCATTTCCACATCGATCCACATTCATTTATCGGGCTTGGCCCATTTCTAATTAATCCACATACACATATTGGGCTTGGCCCATTTTCACATCAATTACTCATATCAAATAAAATTATGCTAAGTGCACCCAACCCCAACCTAGGGTCCATCCTCTACACACCCCGTATCCAAATTTACCACACACCGGGGATTATCAAATCACCTCTCCTTTTCACTCTAAAAGGCAATCAATACCGCCCACGTGAAATTAAGCACAATAATCCACAACGCGACCTCAGTCAGCGCCAATCCACGATGTAGCCGTAGCTAACACCAAAACCACGATGGGAGACATAGTCACTCATCAACCACGATATGGC
The DNA here is from genome assembly GCA_025506655.1 of Gossypium rotundifolium. Lineage (NCBI taxonomy): Eukaryota > Viridiplantae > Streptophyta > Magnoliopsida > Malvales > Malvaceae > Gossypium > Gossypium rotundifolium. Next base: position 78,520,545 of record CP106730.1, on the reverse strand, counting down.
ACATAGCCAATATCAACCACGATGAGGCACACACCACCATCAAGCCACGCGAACTAAATCACAATTAATCCACAACGTGACCTCACCAACGCCAATCCACGATGTAGCTCAAGGCTAACATCAAACCGTGTACTCAAGTACACCCGCACCTTCTTTCATATCATATCCCAACCCATGCACATGCAACATTCCATAATGACATAATATAATGATGCATAAGCATGTTCATCAAGCATATTATCACATATTCATAATAGTAATCACATTTGATCGGACTTCGTACTTACCGGATTATCGACATACCCCTTGAGGGTATCCACATCACAATTTCCATTGCACTATTAGCACATATTTAACACATACAGATAGAACACAAATACCCGAAAAATGGTAGGCTAACTACACACCCGCCTATTAGTGAAATCCCAAACTACTCGAATCTAACACGATCTCAAAACGGGTTTCTTCCTTCTCCTTAAAAGTCGATTTGGTCTCCTACCAAATCCCGAATCACACTCTGAGTTCCCTTCCTTTAGCTACACACAAGAGAACACCTTTTATGGCACTAAGAACATTCGGCCCAACCACAAAATTATAAGCAAAGCCATTCCAGCCACACTAACAAATCCTGAAGTGTTCTCGCTTCGAAATACTAAGTTTTACCTATTGACTTACCCCAAAAGATTGTCAAAGATTTGAGGCTTAGAATGATTGCTTTCAAAGTCCCGAGGAGCCTAAAAGAAATCGGTTCCTAGAATGGTTAGAACCTTGCAACAAATGCCCATCTAAAACGATATAACAAGTATAAAGATCCTTACCTTAACACTTTGATTCAAATCCGAAAATCGTCACTTGCCTAAGGAGTTGGTCAAAATCCTTGAATGATGAAATCCTTTCCACACGATCTTAGTATGACTATGGTCAACTATCAACAAATAGATGATCAACACTCCACTATACCACTACAAAAACAAAAGAGTTTGTTTGAAAGAGAAGAGATAATAATTTCGGTCAAAAGAAAGTCCTCTCAAGGTAATATAATTTCTGAATGAGGTTGAGTGAGACGCCAATAGGATTCGCCAGAGCAAATAATGGAAGAAAAGAAAAGAGAAATGAGAGAAGGAAGATTCGCCAAATGAAAATAAAATAGAAATGTGGACTTTCAACAATATGAAAAAGAATGAAAAGAGAGATGAGAACAAGAGAGGTTGTTTTCTGCTACAAAAAATAAGATATGAGAGGAGGTACCAAAGAAGATTCGCCAAAAGCCTAAGAGGAAATATCAACAACACCAATGGACATTCGGTTATGGCTCACTTTGGTGCATTAGAGAAAAGTTGATAAAGTTCTTTAAGAATAGGTTTTTGGTTAAGACACAAAACAAAGAAAAAGGCTAAAACTAAAACAAAATTGAACCAAAATGCCAAGAACATATTCATTAAAGAGGAGAGCTTTTGGGAGGAAAAAGAAAATGCCAAAGATGAACAAAAGCACAAAATGCTAAAATGACCAACCAATCCCCCAAACTACCTATCAAAATTCGCCACCCCTAGCCTTACATGCCGTCCACATACATGGTCTCCCAAGTCAAATCTATCCACCCAACACTTTCCAAAACCAATTCCTTATGTCATGCCTTATGCTCTCCCATCAACCTTTAATCACTTGATTTCCTTCCCAAACATCTAACTTACCTTAAACATACATTCAACTTGCCAAAAGATGAAAGTCCAACCTATCATAAATTTGAATTTGATCGCCCATAAATGCTAGGATGCACAAAATATAAAATTCTCAAAATCCCTTCCTTGTTACTCGAACCACTTCCCTCAAGCAACTCTTTAAGCATCATAACCACCTTGCCACTAACTCCTCATGTGTTAGAATTTAATACTTAAATTAACTTAAGTACTAAGTTCACTTAATCCACTTCAATAAATAAACCATACTAAAACTATTCTAATTTCCTAAAGCTCAAGGCCCAATCCTACTAGGCCCAATTTCAGATGTTACAGCTTCTACCCTCCTTAAAGAAATTTCATCCTCAAAATTTCCAACAAGCTAACAACAGTGTAATCCTACTTATCATACTACGCTTATGTCACAGACTCGATAAAACTATCTTACCTTTTACGCACGCCCTAAGTTCATATCCAAAGTTTCAAGCACTTCACTAGCAACACAAGAATGAGCTATCTCTAAAGCAAAACAAAGAACTTACCCGCTATCACATCCTTGGTTGTCTGACATCTGAACCTTCGAACCTCTACCGGTGTTCCACAACCTCGCCGTAACCATTTCTCCATGGTTTAGACCACTTAACCTTCGTTGTCCGAGGACAATTCTTAACCAAATGAGCCTTAGATCCACACCGAAACATTCCTTACTATTACCCCAACACTCTCCTGTGTGAGTTCTCCCACACTGAGCACATAAACGATTTCGATTCTCAGCAACTGGTATAGGTGCACGTACAGAATTCTCGATCCATGGCCTTTTTCGAAAACCTTCAAATGATTCCGACGATCCAAAACTTCTCTTATCCCGGTTCCTATTCTTTTCTTGGTTTTCCTTACATCCTCTTAACTTCTTCAACATCCGAAGCTTTCTCCACTAGAACAAAGAAAGTCCCTTTCTCTTTGGAGCAATCAACATTCAGAACTCATCTCAGAACCCATCTTCAAACCGGACACACCTTTCATAATCGGGGTCACGATCCCTTTGGCGCATCGACTTAACCGCACAAATTTCGCTTCAGACTTGCTATCGACTTACTTCCTTGCACTAAGTTGAGAAACACCTTTTTTGCAAGTCCAAGTAACTAGCTCCAACGCATTTTCCTTCAAATTTAACCTTAAAATAATCCCAATCCATTCGATCTATCGAGACACCTTGTCCGACAAAGAGCCACCATCGATAAGCTTCGTCTCTGAGCAACGAAACAAAGACTTTCATTTTTCCTCATTGGTACAAACCCAAATCGTCCATTATTCTTTCGATCGCTTCTAACCAATACTCGCCACATTCGAGCTACTCCAGATATTTCTCTAAAACTTCAAATTTGTTCAACCCGAGTCGTTCCGACATCGACTTTCGAGCTCCGCTTCCTACACTAGCTCTTGCCACTCGCCGAGCACTCGTAACATGGCCCTCGACATCGCATCATCGCCTCGTCTCGATCTTGATCCTCCGCACTCCACCGCCAAGCGGCAGAACTTCATTTTCGACCCATGGCGAGACCCTACCTGTTCCGACATCGCCATTCTACCTCTACTACGTCCATGACGACCACGCCCTCTAGAACTCATGTCTACTTCGCAATTTAATCGATTAAAAGTTTTATGTAATGTAAATTTTGTTTCACTGCTTATCCACGAGCAAATTTTATGAAAGAAGTGTTTAGAGGTAATTCTTTCGATCAATCAAAGTTTCGGTCAAGCTTCTATTCTAATTCAAAGAATCACATTAACATTCACATTCATCCACAACACACACATTCAACCCATCATTATGGGCATTTCGATCATTCCCACCTGTGGTAATTTCGCCATTTTCCTATAGGGTATTTTTGTAATTAATCGGGTCAACTTTAAAATAATCTTTACAAATCAAAGCATTTTGAAATCTCAAAGTCTCGGGGTATTTTGGATAATATTCTTCAATCAAGGGTATTGCGTAAATTTTAGAAATCGGGGTTATTCCAAGAATTTTGGAAGTTAGAGCATTTTAGTAAATTTCCCAATTCGTAGTATCTTAACATTTTCCAAAACAGGGTTTTGGTATTTTGTAAAGTAAGAATATTTTCATAAAAATCGAGGGTAACATGGTAATTTTATAAACCAAGGGCATTTTCGTAATTTTACATTTCGTGGTATTTTAGTAATTTTGTAAATCGAGTGTATTTTGGAAAATTTTCAAGTCTAAAAGGATTTTATAAGTCGAGGGTAATTTGGTAAATTTAAAACTAAGATCTTTATAAAGCAAGATGGCTAGTCCCTTTCCGCTTTTAGTTATTGGGTTTAGCTCGTGAATAAGTCCTCTTGGTTAGGGTGAACCGTAACTCACGCACTGTAGGATTTGAGTAAAAGGAGGTGAGTCGCTAGGACCGCTTAAATACCAAGCTCTTCATCAATCCACTCCTGACATGCGCATAATGGTTGCCACACCCTAACTCTGCGACTTACTTCACGGGTTTGTTTGATTGTCCTTTAAGTCTTATGCATGTGTTTGAGTGCACTAGCCCTAGGGTTCAATAGATCCTAGTTCACTAATCTACGAGCCCAAGTATGCTCATATATCAATCATATAATAATTCACTCAACAATTAGAGGTACTTACCTGGTGGACTTCGAGCCTGAGATACAGTGCCATGCCGTAATAAACTCGAAAAATTTATGAAAGCCCAAGTCTTTGAAAAGCCCACCTAAAAAAAATATTTTTGGGACCAAAACCCTCAAAGTCGATTTTTGAACCGGGCTCTGATACCAATTTGTAACACCCCAAACCCGGCCAATACGCCATGACTGAATTTGAAATGCCACTACGGAAAAACATTTGTAAAACTTTTGACTTAGAGTTAAAAACATAAAATAAAATTTGTTGTCTTTACTAAGACATTGTGTAATTAAAGTTCCAAATAAAATTGAGTTGTTTAAAATAAAACATTTTAAATAATAAGAATATAATCGACAATCCAACTTAAAACATAATAAAATCCTTAAATACTTTAAGTGGCTCTTATTACAATAAATAACCTTTCATAAATAAAATGTAAAACAAATAAAATATCTTCTACATGGGCCACCTCGTATCCACTCCAACCCGGTCCGAGCATCACCGTAAGGTTTGAGAAAAAATTGGGTGAGTCACACAGACTCGATGTGTAATTAATCCACTAAATTCCATCCACATGTTAACCACATATTAACCCATATATCGATAACAAGATATCATATTCACTTAATAACACATTTTGGGCTTGGCCCATATTCATATCACTTATCGTGTAATGTGGTAATTAACCGCATAATTCCACATATCAGCTTAACCCATTTCCACACCGATCCACATTCATATACCGGGCTTGGCCCATTTCTAATTAATCCACATACACATATTGGGCTTCACCATTTTCACATCAATTACTCATATCAAATAAAATTATGCAAAGTGCACCCAACCCCAACCTAGGGTCCATCCTCTACACACCCCCGTATCCAACCTACCACACACCGGGGATTATCAAATCACCCTCCTTTTCACTCCAAAAGGCAATCAATGCCGCCCACGTGCAATTAAGCAATAATCCACAACGCGACCTCGGGCCAATACCAATCCACGATGTAGCCGTAGCTAACACCAAAACCACGATGGGAGACATAGTCACTCATCAACCATGATATGGCACATAGCCAATATCAACCACGATGAGGCACACACCACTCATCAAGCCACGTGAACTAAATCACAATTAATCCACAATGTGACCTCACCAACGTCAATCCACGATATAGCTCAAGGCTAACATCAAACCACGCATCAAGTACACCCGCATCTTCTTTCATATCATATCCCAACCCATGCACATGCAACATTCCATAATGACATAATATAATGATGCACGAGCATGTTCATCAAGCATATTATCACATATTCATAATAGTAATCACATTTGATCGGATTTGGTACTTACCGGATTATCGACATACCCCTCGAGGGTATCCACATCACAATTTCCATTGCACTAGTTAGCACATATTTCACACATACGATATAACACAAATACAGAAAAATGGTAGGCTAACTACACACCGCCTATTAGTGAAATCCTAACTACTCGAATCTAACACGATCTCGAAACGGGTTCTTCCTTCTCCTTAAAAGCCGATTTGGTCTCCTACCAAATCCGGATCACACTGAGTTCCCTTTCTTTAGCTACACACAAGAGAACACCTTTTATGGCACTAAGAACATTCGCCAAACCACAAAATTATAAGCAAAGCCATTTCAAACCACACTAACAAATCCCAAGGGTTGTCGCTCAAATACTAAGTCTTACCTATTGACTTACCCCAAAAGATTGTCAAAGATTTGAGGCTTAGAATGATTGCTTCCAAAGTCCCGAGGAGCCTAAAAGAAATCGGTTCCTAGAATGGTTAGAACCTTGCAACAAATGCCCATCTAAAACGATATAACAAGTATAAAGATCCTTACCTTAACACTTTGATTCAAATCAAAATCGCCACTTGCCTAAGGAGTTGGTCAAAATCCTTGAATGATGAAATCCTTTCCACACGATCTTAGTATGACTATGGTCAACTATAAACAAATAGATGATCAACACTCCACTATACCACTACCAAAACAAAAGAGTTTGTTTGAAAGAGAAGAGATAATAATTTCGGTCAAAAGAAAGTCCTCTCAAGGTAATATAATTTCGGCAATGAGGTTGAGTGAGACACCAATAGGATTCGGCTAGAGCAAATAATGGAAGAAAAGAAAAGAGAAATGAGAGAAGGAAGATTCGGCCAAATGAAAATAAAATAGAAATATGGACTTTCGAACAATATGAAAAAGAATGAAAAGAGAGATGAGAACAAGAGAGGTTGTTTTCGGCTGCAAAGAAATAAGAGATGAGAGGGAGATACCAAAGAAGATTCAGCCAAAAGCCTAAGAGGAAATATCAACAACACCAATGGACATTCGGTTATGGCTCACTTTGGTGCATTAGAGAAAAGTTGATAAAGTTCTTTAAGAATAGGTTTTTGGTTAAGACATAAAACAAAGAAAAAGGCTAAAACTAAAACAAAATTGAACCTAAATGCCAAGAACATATTCTGGCTAAAGAGGAGAGCTTTTGGGAGGAAAAGAAAATGCCAAAGATGAACAAAAGCACAAAAATGCTAAAATGACCAACCAATCCCCCCAAATTATCTATAAAAAATTCGGCCACCCCCTAGCCTTACATGCCGTCCACATACATGGTCTCCCAAGTCAAATCTATCCACCCAACACTTTCCAAAACCAATTCCTTATGTCATGCCTTATGCTCTCCTATCAACCTTTAATCACTTGATTTCCTTCCCAAACATCTAACTTACCTTAAACATACATTCAACTTGCCAAAAGATGAAAGTCCAACCTATCATAAATTTGAATTTGATCGCCCATAAATGCTAGGATGCACAAAATATAAAATTCTCAAAATGCCTTCCTTGTTACTCGAACCACTTCCCTCAAGCAACTCTTTAAGCATCATAACCACCTTGCCACTAACTCCTCATGTGTTAGAATTTAATACTTAAATTAACTTAAGTACTAAGTTCACTTAATCCACTTCAATAAATAAACCATACTAAAAACTATTCTAATTTCCTAAAGCTCAAGGCCCAATCCTACTAGGCCCAATTTCGAGATGTACATTGGAAACTATTTGTTTATGTTATTAAATTTTTGAAAAACCCCTTATTCGACAGATTATAAAACATGCAAGTTAGGCATTATATCAAAACCCAAATTTAAGTTATAGTGGCCTTATTACAAATCAAAATCCCAGTTAAAAATAACTTAAAGAAAGAAAGGAACGAAATTTATGAAAGAAACATTGCATGGCCACCTCAAAGTCCACCTCAGCTCCAAATTCACAACTATGGGTTACCTGCAAAATTAAGCAGGGTGAGTCACCAAGACTCACCGTAATTCAGATTACAAACGTAATTTGGGCCTAAGCCCACAAAAGCACATTGGGCCTTAGCCCACGTAATATGGCATATTAAAAAGGTATGCAATGCAACCCAACCCAGTTTAACTCCCCATCCAAACACCCGTGGTATTATGCCACTGTGGTTCATGACCTCCGTGGTCCTAGACCACTCGTGACAAAGTCACTCGTGACAAAGTCACTAAAATATAATCGTAGGGTCAACCCATTGTGGTCTTAGACCACCGAGACAAGTCACTGTTATAAGCAATCGTGGTATTAACCACCGTGGTACTTAGACCACTCGTGACAATAGTCACTCGTGATAGTAGTCACTTGATTATCACTTCCTCCTCGTTTCCATCCCCGAGCCCATGCCCTTTACATTGTGCACAATATGTATGCAACCATCATCACAATTCATAACAGAATCTATTTCATACACGAATAACATTAAATATATATGCATACATACAATCAAGAATATCAACATCGAAGAACTTACCCGGTGTCTCCAACCTTACCCATAAGGGTAATTCGACTATCATCGTGGTCAACTCGACTTTCAGCCTTCACAGTTAATAACGTAAATAGTAAAGAAATGTGTGGTAATACATACAATCACACTAATCAACCCCTAAGGGTATAACAGTAATTTTACTTACCGAGGGTATTTTAGTAATTTACCTACCAAGGGTATTTCGATAGTTTTACTCATAACTAATCCATGTATGCAGTGCATCTTGAACATAATTAATCATACAATTAACATAGACAACATTAGTACTTCCACGAGGGTACAACGGTCATTTGTCGTTTAGGGGTAAAACAGTAATTACACACTAAGGGTATTTCAGTAATTTTGTAATTCGAGGGTATTTTGATAATTTTGCAAACCAGGGTAATTCAGTAATTTTGCAAACCAGGTGTTATTCGGTAATTTTACAAACTAGGGGTAAGTCGATAATTTTGCAAATCAAGGGTAATTCGATAATTTTACAAATCAAGGTATTAACGACCCAACAGAAGGTCCACTGTCGCCTCAAACGACTCAAGTATTCTAAACAAAGATAATGATGTGAATGGGCCTAAGGCCCATTCTCGGCCCAAATGGGCCCACACGCTCGTGTGGCCCATTTAGCCCAAACCTAGCCATATATATGAGATTCACATAGTCTAGTTCACTATCTACTACTCAATCATACAATTTACTCATTTGGGCCCCCAGGCCCATTGGGCCCACTTGGCCCCTTTCAGGCCATCGTGGCCCAACAGCCCATACCCACAAGAATACTCATGGTGGCCTCGACTATCACGTCGAAGCTTTCACACGTACGCTTGCACGCTTGTGTGGCTACCATCGCTGTAACATCCTTAAATAGGGGCTATTGTGTTTGAACTATTTGCATGTGTATGGCTTGAGTTGCGTTATTAATTGAGGTATTTTAGGGTCTAGATATAAGCCAAGGGTAGGCTCAAACTATAGGAAAAATTTTATTTTCAAGCATTGGTTCAGGGGAGCTGAAGGAGCTAGGGGTTAAGAATATTTTGTGGTAAATTGTAGCACAAGAAAAGCCTTGGTAAAGGGGCAAGGAGGTGCCACTTAGGGCCTTAGTCAGTGACGTCACAGGCAAGGGAAGGAGAGCTTGGGTTCGAGTAGCAGAAATCCCTTGCTGCTAATTCTTTTTGACGCCAGAGAGGGGAGGAGTTGTACTCAGCTCAAACTCTGATGGATAACTGTTGAACAAGTCAACAGGTTTAAACGGATGGAGAAGAAAGAATTTAGGAGTGTGATCAATTCAGACTCATTTCAATGGTTGGCCAAGAGAAGTTTGAGGAGTTTGCCGAAATTTGAACTCTAGTGTGAGGAAGAGTAATCGGTTGGAAGACTAGGGGGAAGTGCCGAAATTCCTTAATGACATTTTTGGCTAGTCAATGCCTTAGTACATTCGGTTGTGAACTAAAGCCGAAACCCCCTTAGTCTTGTCAATTTCTTCCCCTAATGCACCATTTGAATCAAAAGACGAAAGTTTTGAGGCTATGGTCGATTTCCCTCTAAAGCATCTAGCCGAATCCCCAAAAGAACCATTAGGGTTTTTCTTCATTTGAAACCGAAACCACCTTGGCCGAATCTCCTTCTTCCCATTTCTTTCTTTTTATTCTCTCATAATTATTCAAAACCGTATCAGCATCTCTTCTTCCCAAATCGGCAACTTTCTTTTCTCTTCATCTTCTCTTGTGCCGAAAGTTCATCAATCTTTTCCTGGTTCCTTGCAAAGCTGAATCTCTTTTGCTTTTCTTTCAAAAGCCTTAGCCAAAACTCCTTTGATTGTCCCACCACCATTGCTGAAATCTCTCTCTACTCTCCTTTTCTCGTTTTAACTTTTGGCCGAACATCAATCAAGCGTGGATCTCTCTTGTCTTCTTCTCTAATCAGTTTTGGTGTGGGTAAGTTGTCATGGCTGAATCTCTTCTATCTTCTTTTCTCTCTGTCGACATATATAGAACAAAAGCTGAATTTTGGCATTTGTCATGATTCTTAATTATCTATGAAATTGGATTCTCTTAGGTTCTTCAGGATTTTGAAGTAGTGGATCGTGGCCATCTACTCTCTGTCAATCAGTTTCGTTAAAGACTGTGGTAAGGTTACATATCGACTTAACCTTTCTCTTATTCTTTTGAAAAGTCGAAGGCTATTAGTTATGTGGTTTAAGATCTTAGCCGATTGTAGGGAAGGCTTGTCATCGTGTGCTTCAGAATTCAGTAATCACGTTAGTAACCAGGTGTGTAACTTACACACTTCATAATCTATGTAAAAATGTTAATAACCTAAACTTGTTAAAAGTCAGAAACTGTGTAGATTTTGATTTGGTACCCTTATGGGTATGAGCAAGGATTCGGGTAAGTCTGTTTGATAAGTTTCAGATATTTGATTCTGATGAAATCACATATGCTATTGTTTACTATATGTTTAATGATTAAGCATGTTGGCATGATATGTATATGCATGTGCATTATTGTGGGTGATATGAGAGGAGGGGGAAGAATGATATCTGTGACATTGGGTCACCAGTGGTTTGGCACCACCAGTGGTTTGGTACCACAGTTGATATTCGTGACTTTGGGTCACTAGAGGTTTGGCACCTCATAGCGACTCGTCCCAGTGGCTTCGCACCACAGTGGGTTGGCCCCACATTTGATAAAACGGGATTATCGCCAGTGATTTGGTATCACAACGTGGGTTGGCCCCACATATAGATTATTCGTGACTTTGGGTCACCAGTGGTTTGGCACCACATTATTATTGATATGAGTGACTTTGGGTCACCAGTGGTTTAGCACCACCAGTGGTTTGGTACCAAACGGGGTAGAAAAAGGAGTTGTGGATGGCTAGGTTTGGGTGCATGATATGTTTGCTTGATTATGACCTATGTAAGAATGTTGCTATAATCTGAGGGGATTATGCATCGAGTCTTGGTGACTCACCTTCTCCTTATCTTTTCAGTGACTCGAGATTGCGGATGAGGAGCCGGGTGGACTCGAGGTGGCCATGCGACATTTATTTTCGGTTTTACTTGGACTTTCGATTAGGGTACCTTCATTTTAAATTTTGGTTTTATTTGGGTTTGTAATAAGGCCATTAGTATTTTTATTTAGGTTTTATTATATCTCGCTTAATTTTCTAAATGTTGCTAAGTAAACCGCTTAACATGTTTTAAATAACCTGATAACCAAAGTTTTCAAAAATTATACTACACAACGGGTTTTCTAAATCTTGCCATAGGGTAACAATATTTACAAGAGGATAACAAAGTTAGCTTAAATGATTTTCAAAATCTAAGTTTTCCAAGCTCAAAATCAAACGGTTTTAAATTAACTAAGTAAGAATTCACTCGGGGTTTAATAGACTTTAACGTTTTTCTTAAGTAATGAATGATAAACGAGTTTTAAAAAGCCTTTTAGGATTTCAAAGCAACTTAACGATTTCAACTATACATGCACCGGGTTTCTGCAAACACAAAAACAAAGAACTTTTCGCTAAAAATAAACCGGCAACTTGTTCCCTTCGAAACTTTTTCACTCAATGACATGCCAGATTCGATCGTGGTGTGTTGATCAGGTTTGGGGTGTTACAATTTTGGTATCAGAGCCAAGTTCAAAGGCTCAACTGTGGGCCCGAGGCCCCAAAATATTTTAAAGTATGGTTTTACGAAAAAAAGTATTGATGGAAAAATATATATGGTTCAACAAAGATGGCACCGAAGTCTCAAAGACCAATCCGCCTGTAAGTACCCCTAACCGCTGCTTATGATTGTGATATGATATTATATGAATAGTATTAGTGGACTACCCTGAGACTAAAGTCGATAGGATTCGTGAACTCACCGAAAGCAAAACTCTTTAAAGAACTATTCATAAGATCGCGCCTTAATAATAAATGGAATAAAGACCGACGACAAAATTTTTAAACCGATAAGTCGAGATATTAGACATGAGCACCGAGGTCGAGGTTGTAATATACGTGGACGCGGTGGGTAGGATGATCGTGTCCGAACCAAAGGAGTCCGGTCGGGGTCGAGAATGAATGCCACCACCACCATTGCTTTGGTGTTGAGTATCGAGATCGATGGGGATGATGCAAGACGCAGCGATGCTGCAAGTTCTTGAGAGAGTGGCTGGAATAAGTGGAGGTATGGGAGCTCGAAAATCTGTATCTGAGCGACTCCGAGCCAATGGAGCTGAGGTATTCCGAGGTGTTTCTGGTGTGGCGCCCAATACGACTGAGTATTGGTTGGAGGCGACAGAGCGTATCATAGACGACTTGGATCTGACTGCTGAGGAGAAACTGAAAGGGATAGTGTCGCTTCTCCGGGATGAGTCATACCAGTGGTGGCTCACGGTTCGGGATAGTGCTGCAACAGATGATCTCACTTGGGATTATTTCAAGGCGACTTATCAGAAGAAATATATTGGGTCTAGTTATATTGATGCGCAGAGGAAGGAATTTCTGAGGTTGGTTCAGAGGAGTAAGTCCGTATCGGAGTACGAGGCAAAATTTTTAAGGTTGAGTAAGATGCCCGAGGTATCGTGGCTACTGAGCATGAGCGGTGTCGTTTGAGGACGACTAAGGGATGAGCCGAGATTGCTTGATTGCTCCACAGCAGGAGCGAGAGTTTGCCGTGTTGGTAGAGAAGGCTAAGACAGTCGAAGGGGTTAAGGAATCTGTGAGACATAATTCAGATAGAAATAGACAAAAGAGAGATTTTGGATCATCTGGATCACCGGAAATTCTCGTAAAAGGGCTAGGCATGGTGGGCGAATCACCTGAGGCCTATTGTCGCTAATCAAGGACCAAAATAGTTGTAATCGGTGTGGAAAATCTCATTGGGGAGAATGTTAGACCGGTGGCGAGGATGCTTTGAGTGTGGGTCACTGGATCATCGTGTGAGGGACTATCCACATAAGCTAGCCAGGATTCACCGGGGTCGTGGCCGTGCTCAGTTTAGGAATGAGGGACCGCAACCGTAGAGGGGTCGTGGTTCTGGTAGAGGAGGTAATTGTTCTCAGTCGGGCCATGAGCACCGGGTGAGGTGCAGTAACACCGAAGCAAGCCAGCCTGGATTGGTATATACAATGAGGCGTCGAGAGGAGGGCGACGACCGGACGCCATAACCCAGATGTTCTTAATCTTTGGATTACCATATACCGCTTTGATAGATATGGGTTCGACGATTCAGTATGTTGCTAGTAGCATAGTGGAAACCATGAACCTAGACTTTGAGACTACTTCAGGGAGATGATAGTAATTAGCCCTCAGGTCACTCAGTAGAAGTAAATAAGTCAGATAGGGATGTACCCTAGAACTCAAGGGGTAATATTTGTGGTCGATCCGATGGATCTGCCGTTTGGGGAGTTTGATTTGATTCTTGGGATAGACTGGCTGGTGAAGAACCAAGCGAGTTTGGACTGCGCGGCTAAGCGCATGGTTTTGAAAACGGTTGAGGGTGAAGAAGTGGTGATGATAGGTAATAGAATGGATTATCTGTCTAATGTTGTGTCCGCCCTAAAAGCTAAGAAGATGGTCAGGAAGGACTGTGAAGCGTTCATGGTTCTTGTGTGTGCTTTGGAGGCTAAGGAGTCAGCCGTAGAGAATGTCCGAACAGTGAAGGAATTTGTCGACGTATTTCCAGAAGAACTTTCGGGGCTGCCTCTAGATCGTGAAGTTGAATTTGGCATAGATTTGTTACCCGGAACTGCGCCAGTGTCTATTGCCCCATATAGGATGGCGCCAAAGGAATTGGTGGAGCTGAAGGTACAGATTCAGGAGTTGTTGGACTGGGGTTTTATCCGGCCAAGTGTTTCACCTTGGGGAACACCAGTGCTCTTTGTTAAGAAGGATGGTACAATGCCGATGTGTATAGATTACCGCCAGTTGAATAAGCTGATGATCAAGTACAAGTATCCGTTGTCGAGGATAGACGATCTGTTTGATCAGCTTAAGGGGGCATCGGTTTTCTCGAAGATCAATCTAAGGTCGGGGTATCACCAGCTTAAGGTGAAGGAGGCTGATATCCACAAGACAGCATTCCGCACGCGGTATGGGCACTACGAGTTTCTGGTAATGCCGTTTGGGTTGACTAACACACCGGTGGCATTCATGGACATGATGAATCGGGTGTTCTAGCCGTACTTGGACCAGTTTGTCATGGTATTTATAGACGACATACTGGTGTATTCAAGGTCTGAGGAGGATCATGATGCGTACTTGCGGGTAGTTTTGCAAATTCTTAGGGAGAAGCAGTTGTTTGCCAAGTTCAGTAAGTGCGAGTTCTGGCTTAGGGAGGTGACTTTCTTAGGTCACGTAGTGTCAGCCGAAGGGATTAGAGTGGACCCTCGCAAGATTGAGGCAGTGTTGGACTGGAAACCGCCTAGGTCAGTAGCAGAAGTTCAGATTTTTCTAGGTCTGGCAGGGTATTATCGGAGATTTGTAGAAGGATTTTCTCTGATCGCAGTGCCATTGACCAAGTTATTGAGTAAAGGAGTTCCATTTGTGTGGTCTGAGAAACAGCATGAAAGTTTCGACAAGTTGAAGAAGATTCTGACAAAAGCTCCAGTTTTGATTCAGCTTGAGGCAGGAAAGGAATTCACGATCTACTGTGATGCATCACATACTGGCTTGGGATGTGTGCTGATGCAGGAAGGGAAAGTAGTGGCATATGCATCTCGACAGCTGAGACCGCATGAAGTTAACTATCCAACCCATGATCTAGAGTTAGCTGCAGTGGTTTTGCCTTGAAGATATGGAGACACTATTTGTACAGAGAGAAGTCGATAGTCTACACGGACCACAAGAGTCTGAAGTATCTTTTGACTCAGAAGGATTTAAATTTGAGACAGCGCAGATGCATTGAGCTGTTGAAGGACTACGACTGTTCAATTGAGTATCATCCGGGCAAGGCTAACGTGGTAGCAGACACGTTGAGCCTAAGGTAGTGTCGGACCTGAGAGCGATGTTTGCTTATCTTAGCTTGTATGACGACGGAGTCTTTTAAGCGTAATTGCGTGTTGTCGACTTGGGTAGAAGCGATTAAAGAGAAACAAGTAGTGGATGAGGGTTTGAATGCTCGAGGTTACGAAAGCAGAGTGATGGTTTGGAAGGTTACAACTTGACCAGCGATGGAGTGTTGTGCTTTCAAGGGAGAGCTTGTATGCCGAAAGACGTTGAGTTAAGGCAGAGGATACTTCAAGACGCACATAGCAGCCCATATGATATGCATCCTGGAGGTAGCAAGATGTACTAGGATTTGCGAGAGTAGTTTTGGTGGCCAGGTCTGAAGTGGGAAGTGACTGAGTTTGTGGGTAAGTGTCTGACGTGTCAGTAGGTTAAAGCTCAACACCGCTGTCGCGGGTTTACTTCAACCGGTGAAGATTCCTCAGTGGAAGTAGGAAAGGATCACTATGGACTTTGTCAGTAGGCTACCCCTTACGCCTAGTAAGAAGGACTCATCCGGTGGTTGTGGATCGTTTGACGAAATCAGCTCATTTCATACCAGTAATGGTTGACTACTCACTTCAGAAGTTAGCTAAGCTGTATGTGGCAGAGATAGTGAGGTTGCACGGTGTGCCAGTATCAATCATCTCGGATAGGGATCCTAGATTCACGTCAAGGTTCTGGAAAGCGTTGCATCAGGCATTGGGTACGGGGTTGGATTTTAGTACGGCATCAGGTGACTTTGGGTCACCAGTGGTTTGGCACCACCAGTGGTTTGGTACCACAGTTGATATTCGTGACTTTGGGTCACCAGAGGTTTGGCACCTTATAGTGACTCGTCCCAGTGGCTTTGCACCACAATGGGTTGGCCCCACATTTGATAAAAAGAGATTGTCACCAGTGATTTGGTACACAACGTGGGTTGGCCCCACATATAGATTATTCATGACTTTGGGTCACTAGTGGTTTGGCACCACATTATTATTGATATCAGTGACTTTGGGTCACCAGTGGTTTGGCACCACCAGTGGTTTGTACCACACGGGGTAGAAAAAGGAGTTGTAGATGGCTAGGTTTGGGTGCATGATATGTTTGCTTGATTATGACCTGTGTAAGAATATTGCTATATTCGGGAGGGGATTATGCATTGAGTCTTGGTGACTCACCTTCTCCCTTATCTTTTCAGGTGACTCGTAGATCGCGGACAAGGGTCCAAAAATGAAATGCCACCACCACCACCAGTCACTGATGTGGAATATCAATATCAGACGGGGGAAGATGCAAGATCACAAAGCGATGTCATGAGTTTTGGAAAGGGTGGCTAGAGCGGTGGAGGCATGGGAGCTCGGAAGTCGGTACCTGCGACTTCGAGCTAATGGAGCTAAATTTTTTCATGGAGTATCTGGTGTGGCACCCAATACGTCTGAGTATTGGTTAGAGGTGATGGAGCGAATTATGGATGACTTGGACCTGACCGCCGAGGAGAAGCTGAAAGGGGTAGTGTCGCTACTCCATGATGAGCCATATCAATGGTGGCTCACAGTGCGAGATGGTGCTGCCGCAGACGATCTTACATGGGAATATTTTAAGGCAGCATATCAGAAAATGTACATAGGAACTAGTTATGTGGATGCGCAGAGGAAGGCGTTTCCTAGGTTGGTCCAAGGGAATAAGTCTGTAGCGGAGTATGAGGCTGAATTTTTAAGGTTGAGCCATTATGGTCGAGGTATCATGTCGATGGAGCATGAGCGGTGTGTCCGGTTTGAAGATGGACTGAAAGATGATTTAAGGTTGTTGATAGCTCTACAGCAGGAGCGGGAGTTTACCGTATTAGTAGAGAAGGCTAAGGTTGCCAAAGGGATTAAGGACTCGGTGAGACAGAATACTGATCGTAATAGGCAAAAGAGAGGCTTTGGATCATCAGGGTCTTCATGGAATGAGCAAAAGAGGCCTAGAGTTGATGGGCCGCGAGGTCAACAAGCTGCTATTGGAGGGCAGTATCGTACTTGTGCCCAATGTGGGAAGATGCATTTAGGAGAGTGTTGAAGAAGACGGAGGATGCTTTAAGTGTGGGTCCAAGGACCACATGATTAAGGATTGTCCTATGAGAACCGGGAAGGGGTCGACCAAGAAGCCAAGGTCCTAACCAAAGCGAGAAGAGGAGGACAGCACCACCGCGAGGTCGTGGTTCTACCGAAAAGGTAACCTTGGTAGAGATTTGGGAACACCAGTGAGGTGTTGTTAACACGGAGGCCAAAGTGATCGGGTTTGGTTTATGTGATGCATCGTAGGAGGATGAGACGCACTGCACGTCATAACCCAGACGCTCCTTATATTTGGCGTGCCTTGCTTTGCTTTGATTGATGTTGGCTCTACCCACTCTTATGTTGCATGTAGAGTAGTTGAAACTCTAGGAATAGCCTCTAAACTATCTAATAGGGAGATGACTATAGTAAGCCCATTAGGCCAAACTGTAGTGGTGAATAAGATATTTGGAGTGTACCTTTAGAGATTCAGGGAATGGTATTTTCCGCTGACTTAATGGAATTACCCTTAGGAGAATTTGATCTTATATTTGGCATGGATCTGCTAGTGGAGCATCGGGTCAGTATTGGATTGTATGCAGCAAACGAATGGAGTTAAGGACCCTGAGGATGAGGTGATAGTTATGATAGGGAAAGAAGAAACTACTTGTCTAATGTAGTTTCAAATTTTAAAAGTCGATAAGATGGTCCTGGAAGGGTGTAAGGCATTTTTGCCTTCGTTAGTACTTTGGATGCGAAAGAAGGGGAGTTAGTGGAGTTAGAACCGTAAGGGAATTTGAGGATGTCTTTTCGAAGAAATTACCTGAAATACCCCCGGATAGGGAGGTGGAGTTCAGAATTGACTTGTTGCTGGGTACAGCTCTTTTGTCAATTGCCCCGTATAGAATAGCACCAAAGGAGTTGGTTGAGCTCAAGGCTCAGATCCAAGAGTTACTCGATCGTGGGTTTATCTGACCCAGTGTGTCTCCATGGGGAGCACCGGTCTTGTTTGTGAAGAAGAAGGACAAAACTATGCGCATGTGCATAGATTATCGTCAGTTGAATAAGCTGACCATCAAGAACAAGTACCCTTTGCCAAAAATAGATGACTTGTTCGATCAGCTTAAGGGGGGCGCAGTATTCTCAAAGATAGATCTGAGGTCTGGATATCATCAACTTAAGGTGAAGGAGGCTGATATCCATAAGACAGCTTTCCCAACAAGGTACGGGCATTATGAGTTCTTGGTAATGCCGTTCGGATTGACAAATGCCCTAGCCTCGTTTATGGACATGATGAACCAGGTTTTCCAACCCTATCTGGACCGGTTCATTGTTGTGTTCATAGACGACATATTGGTGTACTCGAAGTCTGAGGAAGAACATGATGAGCACCTCCGAGTTGTGTTGCAAGTGTTAAGGGAAAAGAAGCTTTACGCCAAATTCAAAAGTGTGAATTTTAGCTTAAGAAGGTTACATTTTAGGACATGTGGTATCCGTGAAGGAATAAGGTGGATCCTCGTAAGATTGAGGCGGTTTTGGATTGAAACCCCTAAGTCTGTGGCGAAAGTTCGGAGTTTCTTAGGATTGGCAAAGTTATTACAAACAGTTTGTAGAAGGTTCTTGTCGATCGTAGCACCTTTGACCAAGCTGCTGAGGAAGGAGGTACCTTTCTTATGGACCGATAAGCAATGGAGAGCTTTGAAAAGCTTAAGAGGGTCTTGACCAAGCTCAATTTTGATTCAACTTTGAGGTGGAAGGATTTTGTAGTGTACTGTGATGCTTCCCATACAGGATTGGGAGGTGTCCTTATGCAAGACGGGAAGGTAGTTGCTTATGCGTCTTGACAATTAAGGCCATACGAGGTTAACTACTCGACGCATGACTTGGAATTGGCGGTAGTGGTCTTTGCTCTTAAAGTGTGGAGGCATTACTTATATGGAGAAAAGTCAGTGATCTACACGGACCACAAGAGCCTGAAGTATTTGCTGACTCAGAAGGAGCTAAACCTGAGACAACGAAGGTGGGTCGAATTATTGAAGGACTACGATTGTTCCATAGAGTATCACCAGGGCAAAGCGAATATGGTGGCAGATACCCTAAGTCGGGAAGGTAGTGTTTGATCCGAGGGCCATGTTCGCACATTTGAGCCTCTATGACGATGGAAGTCTCATTAGCAGAGTTGTGTTGTCGACATGGTGAATGAGGTGAAAGAGAGTCACGGCATGATGAAGATCTAAGTACTAAGTTTCGACAAGTGCAGTGGGGAGTTGAAGGACTATGGTATTAATGGAGAAGGAGTATTGTGTTTCAAGGGTAAGGTCCGTATGTCAAGAACGAGGAGTTATATGAGAATTCTTCAGAATCGTATAGTAGTCCTTATGCTATGCATCCCGGAGGCGAAGATGTATAGAGATCTAAGGAACAGCTTTGGTGGCCTGGTCTTAAGCGGAAGTTACCGAATTTGTAGGGAAGTGCTTGACATGTCGCAAAGTTAAGGTTGAACACCAAGTTCCGTCGGGTTGCTTCTTGAAAGATCTGATTCCGATGGAAGTGGGAGAAAATTACCATGGACTTCGTTAGTGGGCTTCCTCTTACGCCTACCAAGAAGGACTCAGACGGGTGATAGTGGATAGGTGACAAAGTCTGCATTTCATTCCCTTGGGTTGACTATTCTCTCGAGAGGTTAGCAAAGTTGTATGTGGCGGAGATTGTGAGGTTGCATGGAGTGCTGGTGTCAATTATCTAGGATAGGGATCCAAGGTTCACATCTCGATTTTGGAAAGCACTACATCAGGCTTTAGGCACTAGATTGGATTTCAAGACGGCTTTTCATCCACAAATCGACCAATCAATCTGAGCGAGTAATACAAGTGTTGGAGGATATGCTGAGGGGCTGTGTGATAGACTTCAGAGGAAGTTGGGAAGAATATTTGCCTCTAGCGAAATTTGCATACAATAACAGCTATCAGGCAAGTATTCGGATGGCACCGCACTGAAGTTACTGTATGGACGAAAGTGTCGCACTCCCTACGTGTTAAGCGTAAATTAGGGAACGTGTGTTTTGGGTCCAGAGATTGTGGCAGAATCCGAGGAGAAGGTTAAGGTAATTCGAGCTCAGTTGAAGGAAGCATCTGATAGACAGAAGTCGTACGCAGATCTCAAACGGAAGGAAATAGAATTTGATGTGGGAGATCAAGTGTTCCTTAAAGTTTCACCTTGGAAGAAGGTGATGAGATTTGGTCATAAAGGAAGTTAAGTCCAAGGTTTATAGGACCTTATCTGCATTGAAGCGAATTAGACCGGTGGCATACCAGCTTGAGTTGCCTTTGAAATTGAAGTAGATGCATAGCGTATTTCATGTTTCCATGCTACGTCGATACTGATCGGATCCATCTCATGTAGTTCTGGTTGAAGAGGTGGAGCTGAGACCAGATCTGTCTTATGAGGAAGAGCCAATTCAAATTCTGGAATGAGATGTGAAGGTGCTTCGAAGGAAGTCAGTCCCTCTGGTCAAAGTGTTGTGGCGTAACCATGGATCGGAAGAAGCTTCTTGGGAGTCGGAAGAAGCAATGCGACAGCAATACCCCCACCTATTCTAGCCAGGTAATTTTGAGGTCGAAATTATTTTAAGGGGGGTAGAACTGTAATATCTGGGAATTAGGGCTTGTGCATTTTTGCCTAATTGCATGTGCCTGTATGCCAGAGTAAATTATGAATGTGTTTTATGAATTTCGTGAACTTTAAAATGTAGAAAAATGCCTTAGAAATTATTCGATTTTAAGTTTAAGAGAGGGAGCTAAGCCTAAGACGCCTTAAGAAAATTTGTAGGTGAAATATAACACAGAAATGGGCTTGATTAAGTGGCATGAAGGCCCCACTTAGGGCCTTAGAGTGTGACGCCACAAGCAAGGGGAAAGGGCCTAGGTTCGAGTCACAAGGGAAGCAAAAAGGGAACTTTTATTTTGCTGCAAGGAGGAGAGGAAGTGGGTGGCATAGGGACACTTCAAAGATGAAGTGAAGATCAAGTTAAAGACTTAAAGATTCGACTAAGGTGGAGTAAAAAGGGGGATTGAATGGAGAGAAAGAGTTGGTCACCTAAGGACTCCTTTGATGTGATATTCACCAAGTTTAGTAAGGAAGGGATAGCCAATTTCATTAAGCAATTTAGCCTCTTTTTCGCTTTTCTTTTCCTCTCTAAAGCCAACACCCTTCTTTTCTTTTTTCTTTTATCCCACCAAAACCCTCTCTAAAGATCACCATAGCAGGTTCTTGCTAGGTCTTATACACTCTCTTCTCTTTTCCTTTTGATTCCCAAAAGTCAAATACTCCTTGTGATAGTCGAATCCTCATTCTCAATTGCTCAACCCTTTTCTCTTCTTCTTTCTTCAACCCAATCAAAAGTCAATACTCAAGGGACTCTAGCCGATTGGTTCTTTAAACTCTCAAAAGCCAAAACTTGTTGATCAACATTTAGCCTATAGTCAATTCTTCGTGGTGTCAAGTGTGTGCAATGACTACAATATTAAGGGTAAGGATCCAATGCTGCCATTTTATTTCTTTTCTTAAAGTCAAATAAAGATTCTAATGCCATTTATATCTCGGTCAAACCATAAAGGAGGTTTCTGGATTTGGCGATTAATCGCACTACAAGGAGAAGGGTCTTCGGGATTTTTAAGATCTAAGGTAAGCTATGGATGATATTCGCCATAGGCCATTTTATTGAGATTAAATGTTAGAATGGATCTAACATATATCTGTAGGGATTTCGGCAGATACGGGTTAATTCGGATTTAGATCCGCAAGGTAAGTGAATCGACATTCGCCAAGACCATACTTAGTGTTTTAGATTTATTTCAGATTTATTCAAAAGCGAAAACTAACCAAATCAAGTGATCTAGTGTTAGCCGATTCCAAGGGAGAAAGACTACGAAATTTGAGATTTGATTGTTAATACAATCGGCAAAAGAAGGTAAGATTTGGTTGCAATAATCCTTCGTGATTTAATTAATTAGTCAATGGCTTTTGCTAAAGTGCTCAAGGGTGACCGAATGTAGGAACTAAGGATCTAGGACGCTAGATCGGGATTTTCGAGATTTCTATGAATTCGCTAAGTAAATCAGGTGTGTACCCCACACTAAGCCTTAATAGAGTTATGGTTATGTTTTAATAAATGTAATAATGAGAACATGTAAGATATGGCTAAAATTACCATGCAATGGTACAAAGTACCAGCACGCTACCCACCCTACTATGAGTATGATATGATCTATTATGGCATATATGTGAAACTATAAGAATGTGAATAAGAAATATGACATGGTTAAAGCATAATTGTATGACATGGGGCATATGGGTGATATGTAAAGGGAAGTGATCCGTGGTTTTATACCACAATATCTCGAATGTGGTGACTTATGTCACAAAATATTATTCGGTGGCTATGCCACAATATTTATAAGGCGATCGCGATATCGCCCGCAATGAACGCCTTCGATGATGTGTAGCGGATGGAGGGTCGACTTAATAGTCCCACGGTGTGATGGTTGGTACGGTGATGTGTAGCGGATGGTTATCTAGGTTTGGGTTCTGGTTTGCATCATTGATTATATATGTTTATTATGTATGATTTGACATGCCTAAATTGTTTGACACTTGTGTTGGTTGTTACACAATCGAGTCTGCTTGACTCACCCCATTGTGGGATTATTTTCGGTGACACACATTAATGGATCGGCCTGGGAGCTCAATGGTGGCCATGCTTAGCTCGTAGATTATTTTTATTTTTATTAGTTTTTAATATTTAAGTTTTGAATTATTTGGGTTTTGTTTGATGTAATAAGGCCATGAGTATTAAATGTTATGCATGCATTTTAATTATTTAAGTATGATACGATTATTATTAATTTAAAGTTAAAGTCGCTTTTCATAAATATAAATATTAAATGTTTTGACACCTAATCAACACGAATCAACTGCTTTTTTCAAAACACACAAGAATTTTGGCAAAGTCCAAATAAGTTTTGAATGGTTTTTCTAGAAGCATACCAGATCCTATTCGGGGCTTGTGGGCCGGGTTTGGGGAGTTTTACATGTTGTGGTAAATGCCAAAATCTCGGTAAAATGATGGAAACCCAAAGAGCATAAAAGCAGACCACCAGGTTAGTAAATAATCGATTAAATGTTATAAGTAAGTTGTTTATATGTGATTGCATGGGTGGGTGATGAAAGGAGGAAGTTATATGTATATGTGTAGCGATTTTTACCGTGATTTCTTTGTGAGCGGCTAATGCCGTGGTTCATTATAAGGGCTTCGCCATAATATGTTGATGAGCATCACCGCCATCTTGGCGTGTAGCGGTGTGGATTGATTGTAGAAATCTAGCAGTGTGAGCGGTTGAGTGCGGGGCGTGTAATGGATGGAAACCTAGGCAAGCGGGTTGGGTTTTGCATATTATTTGTTATCTATGTAAATGAAATTATCATTATGTTTTATGACGCCCAAAACTAGTGGTGCATGAGGGTTACACATCGAGTCTCGTGACTCACCCAATTAAATTAACCTTTCAGTGACAATTAGTGCATCGACCAAGGCGGAGTGGGCGCAAGGTGACCATGCAAAAGGATTATGTGGATTCTAAAAAGCCCCTACTTGATAGTTTTTTTAAAGTATTTTATGTTATGGATTCAAACTTCGTTGTAATAAGGCCATGGGCCACTAGTTTACATTTTGGTTTTATTATGGGTTTTATTATTTATTTTAAACTAAGACATGTAATTCAGTTTTGGGCTTTTGATTATTAGGGCATATTTTATATAAATTACATTTGGGCTTCTACATCAACACGATTGGTTTTACAAAAATTTTCTTAGTGACATACCAGATCCTTGTTGTTGTGTTTGGGCGAGTTTGGGGTGTTATAAATTGGTATCGAGTCCTGTTCAAAACTCGACTTTGGGGGTTTTGGGCCCAAAAGATTTTCCAAAAAAGGGTTTTTGAAACATGGATTTCTCTTAGTAAAGGTTGTTAGCTCAGCATGGCACCTGCGTCTCCGGCCAAGTTCGCCAGTAAGTATTCTGAACTCCTGATTATGATATCAATGTGGGCTTAACGGGTTTTATGGGGCGTAGACTATTTAGGTTAGAACTTGATGGACTCTAGGCTCGGACAAACAACTCCTAAAATCCATAAGACTTAACTTCATTAAACAAAACACAGAACAAGTCACAAGACTAAAGTGTGGTAACAAGCATATGCATGTCTAGGAGAAGATCCTAAGAGCTTAGTATTTAAGGAGTCCGAGTGACTCACCTCCTTTTCTTTGGAATCTTACAGTGCATAGTGATTGTTCACTTTAGCCATGACAGGTGTGGCAATAGGCATATGCATGTCTAGGAGTGGATTTAGGAAAGCTTGGTATTTAAGCGGCCAGAGTGACTCACCTCCTCTTATTTGGAATCTTACCTGCATAGTGATTGTTCGCTTAGCCATGACAGGTGTGGCAATAGGCATATGCATGTCTAGGAGTGGATTAGGAAAGCTTGGTATTTAAGCATTCCTAGTGACTCACCTCCTTTTACTAGAATCCTACCGGTGCATAGTGACTATTCACCCTAGTTACGAGTACATGTTGATGACCAAAACTTACAATTAAAACCCGAAGGGACCAAGCCAACTTGTTTTGTAAAATACTAAAGTAAACCTTAGTTCTAAAATCACCGAATTACCCTTGGTTCGTAAAAATTACCCTGGTTTTGCAAAATGACCAAAAATACCTCTTGTTTGAAAAATGACCAAAATACCCCTAATTTACAAAATGACCAAACTACCCCTAACTTGCAAAATTATCGATATACCTCTGAGTTGAAAATTACCAAAATACCTTTATTTCGCAAAATCACCCAGAACCATATTTTGAATTTTTTTTTACGAAATACCCCTGTAGGATAAAATTATGAAAATACCCCTGGGTAGTGAAATGATGAAAATACCCTTAGGTGATGGATGTTACTTGTAAGAATGTTGTGTGTGCATAATCCCTAGAATTAGGAAGACTGAAAACTGTAGATAGGTTCGAATTGAAAGAATCACTTTTAAAAACTATGTTTCATAAGATTGTCCGGGATAATTAGTGGAACAACTATTGACTCATAAAACTTTTAAAATAGATAAACGCAAACTAGAAGAATGAGTACAAGAGGTTGAGGACGTCCGCCACGTGGTCGCGGTAGAGGTAGGATGACCGTGTCAGAACCCATAGGATCGGGTCATTAGTCCGGAAGTGAAATACTGGTTCCACCAGCTGCTGAGGTGGAATTTCAGGACCAGACAGGTGGAGAGGACATGGTGTCTCAGGCTGTACTGAGGGTTTTGGAAAGAGTGGCTGAGGCTAGTATGGGTATAGGAGCCCAGAAATCTGTGCCAGAGAGGCTGAGGAACAACGGTGCAGAAGTATTTAGGGGAGTCTCTAGCGTATCCCCAAGTTCCGCTGAATATTGGTTGGAGGCAGTGGAACGTATAATGGATGACCTAAACTTCACGGTGGAGGAGAAGTCAAGGGGTCGTGTCTTCTTTGAGACGAGGCCTACCAATGGTGGCTCACGGTGAAAGAGGGTGCAGTGCGGACCGATTGATTGGGATTTCTTTAAGGAGTCATTCCAGGGAAAGTACGTTGGGGCTAGTTATATGGATGCTCAAAGGAAAGCATTCCTGAATTTGGTGCAGGGGAGTAAGTCTATGGCGGAGTATGAGGTTGAGTTTTTACGCTTGAGTCGTTACGCTCGGGGAATGGTAGCAATGGAGTACGAACGATACGTTCAGTTCGAGGATGGGCTACAGAATGAGCTAAGAATTCTGATTGCACCGCAACGAGAGAGAATTTTTGCGGTTTTGGTGGATAAAGTTAAAATAGCTGAAGAAGTGAAACGAGTGGAGAGACAAGAGAAGGATAAGGATCAAGGTAGGAGTAAGAGAAGTTTTGGACCCTCTAGAGCAACTGAAAATTTTCAGAAAAGGCCTAGGATTGATGGGCCAGCTCGTGCTCCATCGGGCTAGAGTCAAGCATGTTCTAAGTAAAAGAGGGTAAAAGCAGACCACCAGGTTAGCAAATAATCTGATTAAATGTTATAAGTAAGTTGTTTATATGTGATTGCATGGGGTGGGTGATGAAATGAGGAAGTTATATGTATATGTGCAGCAGTTTTTACCATGATTTGCTGTAGCGGCTAATACCGTGATCTGTTATAAGGGCTTCGGCCATAATATGTTGATGAGTAGCATGACTGCCATCTTAGCGTGTAGCGGTGTGGGTTGATTGTAGAAATCCCCAACGGTGTGAACGGTTGGTACGGGGGCGTGTAGCGGATGGAAACCTAGGCAAACGGGTTAGGTTTTGCATATTATTTGTTATCTATGTAAATGAAATTATTATTATGTTTTATGAGGCCCAAAACTAGTGGTGCATGAGGGTTGCACACTGAGTCTCGCGACTCACCCAATTAAATTAACCTTTCAGGTGACAATTAGTGCATCGGACCGGGCCGGAGTGGAGCGCAAGGTGGCCATGCAAAAGATTATGTGGATCCGGCAAAAAGCCCCTACTTGATAGTTTTTTTTAAAGTATTTTATGTTATGGATTCAAACTTCGTTGTAATAAGGCCATGGGCCACTAGTTTACATTTTGGTTTTATTATGGGTTTTATTATTTATTTTTAAACTAAGACATGTAATTCAGTTTTGGGATTTTGATTATTAGGGCATATTTTATATAAATTACATTTGGGCTTTCTGTCAACACGATTGGTTTTACAAAATTTTCTTAGTGACATACCAGATCCGGTTGTAGTGTTTGGGCCGGGTTTGGGGTGTTACAAAAGCTGCAGTTGGAAAAAGGAGATAGCTTGGTTGAAGGTTACACGTCGGAGCTGTGGGACTTCACTCGCATTAGCGTGATGCAAAATGAGCTTCAAGAGTTGCGAGATATTTGGACTCATTGGGAATATGAGACTAAACAGATGTTCTACCACAATTATGGTAATATCTCTTACTTACTGGATGTTAAGATAGATAAACACCTATTTAGGGCTATGGTCTAGTTTTGGAATTCTGCGTACAGTTGTTTCACTTTTAGGAAGGTGGATTTAGTGCCAACCATAGAGGAGTATACCACTTTACTTCGTAGTCCGGGGATACAAGCTGATAAAGTTTATATTAGGCCTGCTTATGTTTCTCCTTTTGCGAAGAAATTGATGAAAATTACGGGAATGAGTGAACAATGGATCTCAACTAAAATTCAACAGAAAGGCGATGGGAGATGTATTCCTTGGGTAAATTTAAGGGATCTAATTTTGATGCACCCTAATGTGAGGAGGAAAGTTGATATTTTTGCCTTAAGCATTTATGGATTAGTTATTTTCCCCAAAGCCTTAAGACACATAGATGAATCAGTTGTGGATCTATTTGACCAATTGGATAAACAAGTTACACCTGTCCCAACAATTCTTTCAGAAACTTTCAGATCATTAAACGCATGCCGAAGAGCAGGAGAGGGAAGGTTTATTGGATGTGCACAGTTATTGACGGTATGGTTTTATGGTCATTTTTGGATGATGGATAAAGTCTCTTATCGACCTTTTTGTGACGGTTATTCACCGTTAAAGGAAGAAGTAGCCATGTCAAGACGAGAAGTTATAACAGAAGAGGGATGGATGACAATTTTTCAGAATCTTCAAGAAGAAGATATTGAGTGGAGAGCTCCATGGATGGTGCTTGAAGAGATACTTTATAGATGTGGAGACTTTAATTGGGTCCCTTTACCCAGAATTTAGGGAGCCATCGGATACACCCCTTTGCTGGCAACAAGACTGTAACATCCTGATAATTAAGGGTTATGCAATTTACATAATTGAATGATGTTGCATGCTTAATCATTATTAAGTGCAATTTTGGAAGTTATTTGAGCTTCATTTATTAAGTGAATGCTTTGTTAAACTTTTAATTTCTATTAATTAGAGAGAGAACTAAGCTAATAAGGCCTTAAGAATTGATGATAAGAAGTTCTAGCATAAGTTAAGTAATTGGCAAAATGGTTAAGATGCATGGATGTGTGCTTAAGGTATAAGGTTCGAATCTCCTAGCTAACATTAGGGAGATTTTTAATTTTTTTTTTTGTTTTCTTCCTTGTATGTGTCGGCCAAGAAAGTTCTAGAGTGGATGAGCTTTCATTCATTTTTTGGCTTGTTGACCATGTGAAAAAGGAAGTTAAAAACTTAAGGCATGGGATGATAAGTTGGTGATAAGATGAAGGGGACAAAGGCTTGATATTTGGCTATGTTTTGGGGATGTGTCCATGGTCATTTGACCATGAACCTAGACGGCATGAAGGCTAAAGGGAGAGGCTTAGTTGTGTAGTAAATTCTTTGGATATGATGGGGAAGAAACAAGGAGGAAAAAGGGGGATATGTTGGCATTGATGTGGCCGAATTTATGCTCTGCCATTAGGGGGGAAAAGTTAGCCAAAAGTCTTTGTTTGTCCATCTTTTCTCATTTTCTCCAAAAATTCTCTCCTAGCCGAATTTGCCATAGAGTTTAGGTAAAAACTCTCTTTTGTTTTAGCTTTCATCTTTTTGACCAATTTTCTTCATTTTGGCCGAATGTACCTTAGACATTTTGGTACATTTTCGCTTTTGATTTAGCCTCAATTGCTTGAACCAAATACAACTTTCTTTCTCCCATTTAGTTTTCATTTTGAAACCAAAAACCACAAAGATTAAGCACCATTATTCTTCTTCATTTTCTCCTCTTGCCGAATGCATCTAAGTTCCATAGTCAATCTCTCTTCTCTTTGATCATATTCTCTTTTCTTTTCTTTTCATCATATTTTCTCTTATCTTTCTCTCATTGTCGAAATCACCATTATCATTTTCTTCTCCTCTTTCTCTTTACTTCCTTCTCTTTTCATTCTCTTTCTTCTTTTCCTTCAAAACCGAAACCATCATATTGAAACCACCATTTTTATTCTCTTTTTGTGAAGGCCGAATCATCATATTCTTTTCTTTTTTTTTTTTCAAAGTCGAACCTCCAAGTGATCAAAGTAAGATTCTATCAATTATTTTCATCATTCTTTTTTAGCAAACTTAAAATCATAATCTTTATTTCTCTCCTAGGTCAATCTCTTGAAAAGATTTTTACAAAGATCTTGTTGAGGACAACCCTTAAGTGACCATTCAATCATCAAGGTAAGACTACTAATTTAGATTATATCAATTTCTTTAGATGGATCACTAATCTAAGTTATTTTTAGGAGCAATCTAAGATCATCAAGATAGGTAAGAAAAGAGCCGTTCGAAGTGTTTGGAAGAAGGGAGGTATTCCTTTACCATCGAACTACAAACGAAGAAGCGATGTCGGGGTTAGAGACTTTCTACCCTTGTGGACCTTCGCTAATGAGGATCGATTATTCAAGTAGTCGCGCATAACCGAACCACTTTACGTTGGTGGAATATCGTGGTTTTGATCCATCTAGTGGAGAAAATCGCAAATAACTGCTATTCGTGAATCTGAGGGTAAGGATTTAGATCCATCGTTTATAAGTATAGTTTTGCTAACAATAGTTTATACTAACCGAGTGTATTAATCATTTAGGTGTGGACGAGCTAGAGGGTATTGTTCTCACTTGTTACTAGGTGTGTAACCATACATTAAAATTTCCATAGATTTATGTCTTAAAAAGTGATTATATGATAATATGTTTGTTTGTGGATACCAATCATTGGTATACAAAATTCGTATGTTACCTCAATATTCCGCTTATTTTGTTATATGCATTAATATGAAATAAGCATGACTATATTATGATTTGTAGATAAATAGCATGAAAATCTGAGTTGATATGTATGTGCATGGGCATATAGGTATATTTGATAAAGGAGGAAGTACTCTGGTGGTTTTACCACATTTCTGGTGACTTCGGTCACATATGTGAATTTGGTGACTTGGTCACATATTTGACTCGGTGGCTTGGTCACATATTTGACTCGGTGGCTTTGGTCACATATTTGACTCGGTGGCTTGGTCACATATTTGACTCTGGTGGCTTCGGTCACATATTTGGTTCAGTGACTTCATCACGTATTTGAAATTTGGACTTGATCGGTGACTTCGGTCACATTTGTTTTGGTGGCTTTGCCACAATAAGAAGCGATGTGCATGTTGACTACAAAGAATCCTTCGATGGTGTGTAGCGGATGGAGGGTCGATTTAGTAATCCCACGGTGTCTTTGGTTGGTACGGGGTGTGTAGCGGATGGATAATTAGGTTGGTAGGGTTTGCATCTCATTTCATAAGTATATCCATGTAATATTATATGATTATATTTGATCTCATTATGAAATAGGCCTTTGGGCTAAATTTGAGCTAAAATGGGCCTTTGGGCTAAATATGAATTAAATGGGCCTTTGGGCTAAATTTGAGTTAAATGGGCCTTTGGGCTAAATATTTGATTAAATGGGCCTATGGCCATATGTGAAATTATGGGCTTGATAGCATGTCATAAAATGGGCTTTTTAGTGTATGTGTTATACATTGAGTTTATAACTCACCCATTTTATGGGATAACTTTTCAGATAACTCGTAGTGCGATGGATCGGACAAGAAGGATTTCGAGGTGGCGATGCTCAGTATTAAGTATTGTGGAGATTTTCCAACTTAAACTCTTTAAGTTAAATTTTATTACTTAGACTTTAATTTGGGTTGCCAATATTATGTAATAAGGCCATTATAAACTATCTTTAATTTCGTGTTTGGATTTACTTTTATTTTGCCATGAATAAATATCCATTAAATAACTAAATTGGTTTTAATAATTATTTAAAAGGTTTTGTCTTTAATATATAAATGTTTTAAGGAAATTTTCTTAAGTTTGGTTTCCTTTTGATTTTATTAATTCCTCCTAAAATGATGTTTTAAAAGACAAAATTTCTTTACAATGAAATTCCGCTAAAGTTTTACTCGAGGAACATACCAAATCCGGTTAGGCTTTTTGGGACGAGTTTGGGGTGTTTCAAAGACAATACAAGTCTCGGCAGTTTGTGCCAGCAAGAGCGTATGGGTTGGTTCAAAGTGAATTCTCTTATACGGGAGAGAGTTATAAGAAGAAGATTAGGGAAGCTGCAAATGCTTGGAAACATACACATCGGATGAAGAGAGTGACTGTAATAGCCCGAATGTGACCTTCATCGAAATGGTGGTTTCGGGACCACGATTTCGAGTTAAAATATTTTAAATATTTTATTTGATAGTTAGATTATGCGTTCGAGTGTGTGTTAAAATATTAAGGAGTCATTTGTTTGTTTGAGTGGTCAATTTAAGAAAAGGATTTAAATGAGTAAATGAGAAATTATCTATTGTGGAAATTAGGGCTAAATTGATTGGATTTCTTTTCACATGGGATTTAAGTTGCAATTTAACCATATTTTTCCTCCTAGTGGACGGCATTGACCATGAGTAGTGTATATATTATATAATACAGTATATGTTATTATTATTATTAGTTAGTGGGGTGTTAATTAATAACGTGTTATTTGGGTAAGGAAATAATAAGAAAAACATATTTTTTTCTCCACAGTTACTTCATCTTCTCCACGAAAACAAAAAGAATAGAAGTGAATAGTTTAAACTCCATAGTCGATCCTTGCATGTCCTCTTAAGGTAAGTAATTAATCTTTATTTTTGTAAATCCTTGCATGGTTGTGTTAACTATCATGAATACTTTAAAATACATGTGGAAATTTTGGAGTTGGAAGCTTATTTTAGGTTCGGCCATGGATGAGTGCATCGATTTAGTCATGTTTGATAGAAGATTTTTTTAAGTATGAGCTAGACATAAACGTGTTTGAGTAGGAATTTGGATAAGATGGATGAGTGAAAGCTTGAAATATGAAATTTAATAGTTGAGGGTATAAATACAAAAATAAATGGCTTATATAGACTTGAATAGGAATGGAGAAAATTCGGTTCTTAAGGGGCTAATCTGAATTTCATGTAATTCGTGTGTTTTATGTTAGGGGACTAAATTGTGAGACAACCAAAACTAGAGGGGTAAATTTGTAAATTAGTAAAATTTCATGTTATGAGGTATTTTAGTGTATAAAGAGAATTAATTCATCTTGAGGAGTATTCGACATTAGCTTAAATGTGTATGAATTTTTATATATTCGAATGAATGAAAGAATTGGTATTAAATTGTAAGGATTTTGAAACTATGAATGATCAATTGAGGGAATAGTAAAATGATGTGTTTCGAATTGAGATGAATGAAAATTATTTGAATAGACTCTTTTCGAACTTTGTTTAGATCAAAGGAAGAATGAGTTGGAAAAGGATCGGGGGAAAGCTAAACTAGACGAGTAGCTGGGACATCCTTACCCTTCAACTATCAAAGTAAGTTTTAAGCAGTGGAATTAAATTGAAATAATACTTATTTACAAGTTTAAGTTGAGTGGTGATAGTTTATTTCAATGTAATGCTGAATATACATATATATATGAAATTGATAATAGATAGTCGATAGTGATGGTACTTGGTTGTTGTAATTAGATGTGTGAAATAGGAAATTTTAATAATGATATTATGATGAATCCAGGCATACTAAATGGAGTTGATGATGGCTTGATGTGGTATAGGCTGAATGCCATAGAGTATTTGGGATATTGAATACTTTGATATATAAATATATAAGTGTATGTTCTTTTGTGTAAAGTGAATGTGAATTATATATATAAAGTATGCATATCGAATGAAGTAACGACTCTATGTGAGCGATACGTTATGAGAAGTATGAAGTAACGGCTCTATGTGAGCGATACGTTACGAGAAGTATGAAGTAACGGCTCTATGTGAGCTATACATTACGAGAAGTATGAAGTAACGGATCTATGTGAGCGATACGTTACGAGAAGTATGAAGTAACAGCTCTATGTGAGCGATACGTTACGAGAAGTATTAAGTAATATCACTAAGCGTGTGAGATGTTGCTAACCATATTAACAATGTGTAGGTGTGAGGTTCGTTTTAAAGACTTCTATTATAAATGCAAATAAATATACAAGAATGATTGTTTATATTATCCTAAGTATATATAAGCATGACTAAGTTTGGGGTCGGTAAGTATACTAGAGGTAAGTATCATCTCTATAAATTTAAGAGTGATAGGGGTTGAGGTGTAAGTTGAATACTTGTTAAATGAATTATTTAGAATGTGGTTATATGTTCTACTTTTGGAGTTTTGATTATTCGGTCTAATGGTGATGAATAAATTATTTGTTTCATTTGTATAAGTTCATGTGAATGGAAAATAATTGCTTAATTCTTACTAAGCTATGAAAGCTTACTTTGTGTTTTGGTTATTTTCTAAACGCGTAGGTTACTTTTGCAAAGCTCATTTTGTGCTCGGGAATCACTTTGGAAGCTCTTCATACTGTCATATCTTTTGGTACTCTTTTGAAGTAGTGAACTTTGTCCATTATGGCATGTATAAGCTAAGATACATTTTGAATTGTTTTCAACGGCATGTATGTGTATTTATGCCATGCGAAAATGGCTAAATTATGTTAACTTGACTTTGATTTTTGTATGAGAGGTAGTTGTTTATACGTTTGGATATAGTCGGCAAATGGTGTGAATTTGGTATAACATAGATTTTATAAGCAACGTGTTGGTATATGCATACTTGGTGTTCAGGATTGACAAATTGTTTTAGTAAAGTGAATGTAGTATGCGTATATTTGGCTATTGTAATGTCAATGATCAAATGAATAGTTCCTTTGGTAAGTTTAAATTTGATCAATAGTTATGTTATAAGTGATTATGAGTTTCACCTTAGTATATTGTAAGGTATTGATATTATGTAATATGTCTTCATATATATATAGATGAATTAATTTAATAAGTTGGCAATTTATATGCTTGTGCACTTGGCTATAGAAAGCTTATAAAATGTTCGATGGTCAAAATGATATATATTATATCATAGTTTATATATATGAGAGTAAGAAGAATGAAATTGATGTATGATTAAAAATGAATTGAAATTACTTGATAGACATTTGTATTAATACCTACTACGGGTTGGGTTAGATCGGTAATATCTAAGTAACCCTAATCCGATGATGGATCTGAGTTAGGGGTGTTATTCTGGACTATGGGTGAGATGGTGACTTAGAGTATAAAGTGTGGCTAAGCAAAAGAATTAACGATAATGTTTGGGACAAACTTTAAATAACATTCGATCAAGGGAAAAATGCTTACGAGTAGTTCCGACGGAGCTAGAAATTATAAGGCAGGATTTTGCGAAGCAGAGTTCAGAACTTGGGAAGAAAATTGAGCAATTGGAGGAGGAGAAAATGCATTTGAAATTGGATATGGAAATACAGAAGTCGGAAGCAGAAAAGCTAAGAAAAGGGAAGAGTACAGTCGAAGAGGATCTGGATAGCCTAAAGAAGGACTACAAGAAGATACGTCTGTCAATGAGAACTGCGAGGCTAGGAAAGACTTCAGATCAATGGCGACAAGAGTTGCAAGAGGAGAAAGCTATGGCCGAACAATGGGAAAAGAAATTTCAAGAAATGAAAACCCAGAAGGAAATTCTAGAAAGGCAAGCATTAGAAAGCCAAAATGAAATAAATGAATTGAAATCTAGAGTGGCAGAGTTGGAAAAGTCTATTAATTATCATAGAAACTGAAATTCTGTAATGGAATTAAAGGCAAGTTTGAGTAAAATTGAAGAGATGAAAAAGAAAATTGAAGAGTTAGAAATGGCGTTGCAAAACTGTCGGGACTATATCAGGTCCTTAGAGGAGAATGAAGAGCAATGGAAGGAGGAGCTTCATAATGCCCAGAATCAGATTGAAAATAGGGATTATCCCATGGGAGAGGCCATAACCCAGATGCGAGAGATAGCCGGATATTTATAGACTTTGGCCTCACAAGCTGATGTATTGAGCATACAGTTTGAGACACGGTCAGATCGTGGACGAGAATTAGCCTCTCTACTTACAAAAATTAAAACCTTAGGTGTTAGAGCAAGGCCATATTTGTAATCTATTTTATGTAATGATCTTTATTTTCTAATAAAGTTTTCTATATGGAATTGAATCAGAGTTGAAGCCTCTTTGCATTCATGCATTGCATGTATTACATTGCATTACACAACATTCATATGCATTAAAGGTCATTAAAAGATTCTAATAAAAAAAATAATTATTTCAGCAACCTGGAAACCAACAAAACCATACCAGAGACGCATCCCTACGGCACAAGAAAGAAAACAAAAAATATGGGCCAGAAAATAGAGAAGCTTGAACAACTCCAAAAAGAGGTGCAGCTGCAAATGCAGGAGCAGCTTGCTAAGATTTAGCATGATATGATGGATCGGATGATAGAATCTCAAAAAACCATGATGTCCCAATTAACTCAATTACTAGCATATAAATGAAAAGCCCCCATGGTTAACACTATTGAAGATAATGAGGAGCGACTATCTCTCCGGGGTCTCACCCCAACACACCCTGAAGTGCATCTACGAAAGAAATCCGTCATAATTAAACCTCAACAATTTCAAGAAGATGTTTTGATACCGCCAAATTTCCAAGCTGGATCAGGTTCCAATTTAGTAGACCATCCGATTAATGTTGTTATTCCCGACCTTGATGAGGCAACAGAAGAGGAAAAGGCAAAGTCTGAATTACCAAAATAGCTAGAAGAGCGTTGCAAATGGTTAGAGGACAAATTCAGGGCTATGGAAAGTGCTAATAGGCAACGGGGAGTTGATGCTAAAGATCTAAGTTTGGTGCCAGATTTAATACTTCCCCACAAATTCAAGATGCCAGAGTTTGAAAAATACAAGGGAATTACTTGCCCCGAGGCTCATATAACTATGTTTTGCCGAAGAATGACTGGGTATATTAACAATGATCAACTGTTGATACATTGCTTCTAGGATAGCCTGGTCGGAGTAGCAGCCAAATGGTATAATCAGTTGAGCCGTACCAAAATTGGTTCTTGGAGGGATCTAGTATAGGCATTTATGAAGCAATACAGTCACGTAACAGATATGACCCCTGATAGGATTGCCCTGCAAAACATGGAGAAGAAACCAAGTGAGAGTTTCCGCGATGCACGCGGAGGTGGAGGGAGGTTGCCATCCAAGTCCAGCCGCCACTTTTGGGGAAGGAGACCACAATGCTCTTTATCAATATGCTGAAGGCCCCATTTATCACACATATTCTAGGAAGCGTAACCAAGAGTTTCTCAGACATCATAATGATCGGAGAGGTGATTGAGAATGCTATAAAGAGCGGAAAGATTGAGGTGGGGGAAAGTAACAAAAGAACGACCACAAGGAGGAAAGAAAGCAAAGTGAACAGTGCAAGCATAGGGTATTCAAAGTCGATTACCGTTAACCAACCAAAAGCAGCGACCACGGGGCATCAATGATCGTCCAAGAAAGAATTTAGCACTACAAGACAAAATAGTGAGAAACTCTAATTCACACCGATTCCAATGACGTACAAGGAGATGTATCAAACTCTATTCGACTCGCATATTGTGTCTCCTTATCATCTAAAACCAATGCAGCCTCTGTATCCCAAGTGGTATGACCCGAATGCACAGTGTGAATACCATGCGGGGATCACGGGGCATTCAATAGAAAAATGCCTTGCCTTTAAGAAATTGGTGGAAAGATTTATCAATATGGGTGTCGTGGAGTT
Organism: Gossypium rotundifolium; assembly: GCA_025506655.1. Taxonomy (NCBI): domain Eukaryota; kingdom Viridiplantae; phylum Streptophyta; class Magnoliopsida; order Malvales; family Malvaceae; genus Gossypium; species Gossypium rotundifolium. Next base: position 78,483,566 of record CP106730.1, on the reverse strand, counting down.
AGAGGACATGTCAAACACAGTAAACCCATTACCCAATCATGCTAATAATAGGTCAATGCAATTGGCGAAAGTTTGAAAAAAAGAATCAAGGCAAGTGTCGCGGAGGTTAAGACTCCCTTAAGATTGGTCTGGAAAGAAATGGTCAAGTAGGGACTAATTGTTGTGGAAAAGAGTCGGGGAAAGCTAATAAATTATTGTGAGTACCATCAGGAATTGGGGAATGAGATCCAGAACTGTGGGGAATTTAGAATTTTGATGCAAAATTTAATGAACAATAAAGAAGTTGAATTTTATGGCGAAGGCACAGAGGAGAGGAGCGTTTGTACGTTAGATTCAACATCAAAGAGTGCGAAAGTCAATCTTCCGATGATCGTTATTTTGTGTCCCAAAAGCAATGAGGTGGGGACACAGATAGCACCAAAAGTGATAATATGGAGGCTCGCTACCTTTGCTTATAAAGATAGTAAGAAGGTTTCTTGGAACTATGAGTGCAATGTGGCAGTCCTAGGGGAAGAGAATTCGACTAGTGCTTCAAAGGAGGATTTAGATGTAAGTTCCCATACTCGTAGCAGAAGACGCTATGACTTAACAAAAGGGAAAGCTCCAATGGTAGAGCAAAAAAAAGAAAAATCAGTCGAGCCTGAGTCGCTTATCAAGGAACCAGTGAAAGAAGAAGAAGCTAAGGAGTTCTTAAAATTTTTGAAACACAGTGAATATTGTGTTGTAGAATAGTTGCATAAGCAACCAGCGCGCATATCTTTGTTGGCTTTGCTTCAGAGTTTAGAGGTACACAGGAACACGTTGATGAAAGTTTTGAATGAGACTTACGTCGCCAATGATATCTCGATTAATAAATTGGATTGATTGATTGGTAACATAAGTGTTGACAACTTCATCTATTTCAATGATGAAGAGATACCACCGGGTGGTAGAGGATCCATCAAGGCTTTGCATATTACCACTAGATGTAAAGGGTACACGCTAACAGGGGTCTTGATAGACAATGGGTCAGCGTTAAACGTGTTACCCTTGTCCACTCTAAATAGATTATCGGTGGATAGTTCGCACATGAAAGAGTGCCAAAGCATAGTAAAGGCATTCAATGGAACGCAAAGAAAAGTGTTGGGAAGAATTGAGGTACCCCTATTAATTGGCCCGACCACTTACGAGGTGGATTTTTTGGTAATGGACATCAAGCCTTCCTATAACTACTTACTAGGAGATCGTGGATACATTAAATGAAGCGATTACCCTCATCATTACATCAAAAAGTAAAGTTGGTAGCGGATGGTCGGCTAATAATGATAAAGGCCAAGGAAGACATTATTGCAGCTGTGACTAGCGAGATGCCATACTTGGAGATAAACGATGAGACAACTGAATGTTCTTTTCGGTCTTTCGAGTTCATGAATGTGACTTTCATTACGGAAGGAAACAGAATCCTAATACCAAGAATATCCAAGACCACCAGAATGGGACTAAAAATGACCGTAGGGAAAGGGGCTTTACTAAGAAGAGGACTTGGAAAGTATCTTCATGGGAGAGTTGAGGCCCCAACCTTGAGAGAAAAACAAGATCGCTTTGGCTTAGGATTCAGGCTAGATGCAAGAGAAAAAAGGAAAGAATTAGAAAAATGGCAAGAACGAAGACTTGCCCATTTGAGGGGCGAGGAAACCAAATGGGAACCCATGATAATCCCACACATTTCTAAAACTTTTGTGTCGGAAGGGGTAATTCATGCTGAGTCGATGGCACTAAAGGGAGAGGAAATTGTAGAAAAGTTGGGCGATGTCTGCATTAATGCCATATTCGAGGAGGCAGTTGAGGAAAAGACCCTATCAGATATTCAACCTTATGAACCAGGAAGCGTTTTAGACAACTAGACTGCAGAGGAAATCCTTGTAGTATTTAAAGCTTATTCAGAGTAATGTTCAGAATGCACTTATTTGTTTAAGGCCAGAAGCAATAGGATTTCTTTTGTGAAATAGGCGCATGTTCAAACATTATTATATTAATGAAGTACATTTTTGCTATCATTGGAAGCAAACATTCTTCCATTCTTTTCTTTGTTTTGTGATTCCTTCAAATCATTCTTTCATAATTATTATACATACAAATAACCATTCATAAATTCATTCATTCTTTCCATATTCTTTTGAACTACAATAGGTCCCCGGATATCAATGACATGAGTGACGCTGCCAGGGACTCAGAATATCCTTTTGAGCAAGACATGTGTTTAGAAGGATCGCAGGATTTTGGATATGACATGGATAGTGACTTATCTCCTAACTTGTTAAGAATGGTAGAATAGGAGGAGAAACAACTCCTACCTCATAAGGAAACGAGAGACTGTGACATTGGAGGAAGGAAAGTAGTAAAGATTGGAACAAGTATGGTAGAAAAAATAAGATAGGATCTTGTCAAGTTGCTACAAAATTTAAAGATGTCTTCGTATGGTCATATAAAGATATGCTGGTTTAAACAACGACATTATAGTACACCACTTTGTCCATAAAAGAGGATTGTAAGCCGATTCGATTGGAAGCTTGAAGGATGAGACCGGATATTTTGCTAAAAATAAAGGAGGAAGTTAAAAAGCAGTTTAATGCCGAATTTCTGCAAGAGGTCAAATATTTAGAATGGGTAGCCAACATAGTGCTTGTCCCTAAGAAACATGGAAAGGTACGAATGTGTGTGGATTATAGATACCTAAATAAGGCTAGCCCAAAGGATAATTTTCCTTTACCTCATATTAATACTCTGGTGGATAACATAGCGGGCTACTCGTTGTTTTCATTTATGGACCAGTTCTCGGGATACAATCGATAAAATGCATTTTGAAGATATGGGAAAGACTACTTTTATAACACCTTTGTAAGTGCGTTACATTACAAAGTGATGCCGTTTGGGTTGAAAAATGCGGGAGCTACATACCAAAGAGCTATGGTGACTTTATTCCATGATATGATGCATAAAGAAATTGAGGTTTATGTGGACGACATGATTGTAAAGTGTAGAACAGAAGAAGAACATATCCGAGTTTTGAGGAAACTATTCCTGAGATTAAGAAAATTCCAACTGAAACTCAATCCAACGAAATGTATTTTGGAGCTAGATCGGGTAAATTCTTTGGGCTTCATAGTCAGCAAAAAGGGAATCGAGATTGACTCGAGATAAGGTCGAGGCTATACAAGAATTGCCTCCACCACAAGACTCAAAAAGAAGTTCGAGGTTTCTTTAGGAGGTTAAATTACATTGCTTGGTTTATGTCACAGTTAACCGAAAAGTGCGATCCCATATTTCATCTTCTGAAGAAACATAATCCAGGTGTATGGGATGATGAATGCCAGAAAGCTTTCGATAGGGTCAAGCAGTACTTATCGAATCCTCTAGTCTTATCACCCCTTGCACAGATAAGCCGCTAATCCTATATTTAACGGTGTTTGATCACTCTATGGGGTGTGTGCTAGGTTAGCATGATGACTTAGGGAGAAGAGAAAAGGCGATATATTACCTCATAAGAAATTTACTGAGTGTGAGATGAGATATTCGCCAATTGAAAATTTGTGTTGTGCCTTGATCTGGACAACTCGAAGGTTGAGGCAGTACATGTTTACCATACAACCTTGTTAATCTCGAAACTATATCCTCTTAAATATATGATGTAGTCAACTTCCTTGAATGGGAGAATGGCTCGACGAAAAATTTTGCTCTCTAAATTCGACATAGTCTATGTGAGCCAGAAGGCTGTGAAAGGAAGTGCAATAGCAGACTTTCTAGCCAGTAGAGTGCTGATGATTACGAACCTTTGAACTTCTATTTTCCCAATGAGGATCAGATGTTTGTAGCAACTACTGAAGGAGGTACCCTAGAAGATTGTCCTTGGAAGTTGAACTTCGATGAGCGTCAAATGCCATTGGTAATGGAATTGGGGCGATCATAATATCCCAAATAGAGATCACTTGCCTGCTCTTGCAAATTGGACTTTGATTGCACAAATAATATGGAAGAATACGAAGCTTGTATTATGGGAATTCGAGCGGCTATAGACTACAAAGTCAGGGTACTAGAGGTATATGGGGATTCCGCTTTGGTGATCTATCAGCTCAAAGGAGAATGGGAAACGAGGGATCCCAAATTGATCAGCTACCGAAAGTTAATTTTAGAGTTAATTGAAGAGTTTAAGGATATCAAATTCTTTTACCTCCCGCGTGATGAAAACCAGATGGTTGATGCCTTGGCCATATTAGCTTCTATGATCATAGTAAATGAGCATGAAAGTATGAAGCCCATCCAAATGAGTATTTGTGAGGATCCACCCCACTGCTGTAATATAGACGAAGAGGAGAGGAGAGATGACCATCATTGGTATTATAGCATTCTGCGATATGTAAAGAGCCGTGAATACCCTGATCAAGCAACAGAAAATGACAAAAGGACATTGAGAAGGCTAGTTTGTGATTATGTCTTGGATGGGGAGGTCCTGTACAAAAGAGGAAAGGATCAAGTACTTTTGAGGTGTGTGGATGCTATTGAAGCTAAGAAAATTCTGGAAGAAGTACATGAGGGGGTCTGTGGGACTCACGCTAACGGCTTTAGAATGGCCAGATAGATTATGAGATTTGGATACTATTAGTCAAACACAAATACTACCGTTCGAGGGGAATACATGACCCCAAGCCGACACTCTGTAAGTGGGAGGCAAAACACAGAAGTGCCCGTGTGCGGTGGTAGTATGGAAAACATAACCCCTGCATGACACTTGGTTGGTGGATGGGATATGCATATCCGTCCTTCGACATCCGATGATAGAAATACGTATTGGGGGACCTCGTCAACTTCTAGTGGTTGGCAATCACATATGATTGGGATCTTTACGAAAGATGTTTAAGGAGGGATGATGTACTCCCAACGACATCCATCGGCGAGGGGCCCTCGTTTGTTGCAGGTTATGAAGGGTCGAACGATGAATCCGATGTGGATCCACCTCGGGAGCCAGGGCCCGATGGTGCAGAAGTTGGATTATTTTCCAAACCGGAGCCCATTCTAACTGTACCTGAAGACATTGAGGGTGGTTCAGACGAAGAAGAAGAAGATCCGCTATTCGTATGCACTCGCCTCCGACCCACATGCATAATGTCGATCTATCTCAAGATGATGAATTGGAGTTTCTTGAACTACCACACCGCACGCTGCGGACTGCACAAATTCTTCATTGGATTCGGACCAATTAGAAGTTGGTAACCAATTTTCCAACAAGAATATTTTTCTTGCTATATTGAAACAATACTGACATCGAGAGCAGGGTTAACTACAATGTGGTTAAATCCAAGCTCGATAAGTACGAGGCAAAGTATGTAGTGCAAGACGACACATGTTCATGGAAAATCATGGCGTCTTCGAGGAAAAGGACAAGGTTGTGGGAGATCAAAAAGTACAAAGGTCCACATACATGTCTTGCCGGTACAGTACCACTATGTGTTCAATGATTTCGAATAACACTAATATTATGTAATGTTGCATTATTTAATGTACTTCGTTGACAGGTGTAACACAAGATCATCCGAGGATGGATTTAGACATGTTGGCTGACTTAATAATCTCGACAGTGAAGGTCGATCCCAAGACTACGGTGTCGGCCTTAATTGGCAATATTCGTAGCCAATTGGGGTACACGCCCTCTTACAGAAAGGCTTGGATAGCCAAGCAAAAGGCGTTAGAAAAGTTGCACGATTGGTGGGACGCTTCATATAATGAAGTGTGGCAGTGGTGTCAGGTGCTGGAGAGATATGTCCCAGGCAGCACAACAACCTTGAAAAGAAACCGGCGTACTGCAACGATCGTCTGCTCCGTGGATGCGCAGTGTTCAAGCGTTTGTTCTGGACATTTAAGCAATGCCGAGATGCCTTTATATACTGCAAGCCATTGGTACAAATTGACGGTACCTTTATGTATGGTGGATATACACATCGGCTATTGCTAGCTGTGGCACAAGATGGCTGTGGAAGAATCCTTCCGATTGTGTTCGCAATAACACCGAGGGAGTCAGCTGATGACTGGGACTTCATCCTATCTAGGTTAAGGAGGCATGTCTGCCCCCAACCTGACATATGCGTTATATCGGATCGGGACCCTGGAATACTTGCGGCAATAGAACGCTAGGGAAGCATGTAGCATCGCACACACCATCGATATTGCCTGAGGCATGTTTCATCCAACTACTATGGGCAACATCGATCTAAAAGACAGTGACGGTAAGTGACCAATATGGGTATGAAATATCTATTAATATAATTTCGTTTGTAATATTCAATTTATTCTCAATTGAAGAGTGATATATAATATTCGCTATCAACGATATTGGCGAGTGCGAGATCAATAAAGACCGTTTTATGAGATGTTGGCGCTTATGCCGATAACGCAAAGCGCAAACTACATGCAATATTCCTTTCGAACAATGGACACAAGCATACGACGGCGCCTACGATATGGTCATATGACCACAAACACAGTAGAATGCATAAATTCTGTTCTAAAAGGAACCCGTCATCTACCGATTACATCAGTTGTGTGAGAGAAATATTTTCGTTTAGTGGCACTATTTTCGAAGAGAGTAGCGAGTTATAGAGGGCAAATGCAAGGAGGCCATGTATGGAGCCTGAAGGTCTTACAAGAAATAAACAGTGCGAAGTCACGGGCCAACACCATGCACACAGTGTGTCACGATCGCGATAGCCTATGGTTTCGTGTCACGGAGTTTGACAGACCGAACCAATGTATTGTTGGCAGGCATTATCGTGTACACTTGACAAATAGGACCTGCGACTGTGGGATATTTGATGCATTTCGTTACCAATGCGCTCATGTACTTGCGGCTTGTCGAATTTTTGTCTTGATCCCATGAGCTATGTCGATTTAAGTGTATAAATTAGAAAACATGTACAACGTGTGGAGACACGTATTCCCACCAATCCCGATGAGCGTAAGTGGCCATCGGTATCGCTTACCTTTGTATAAGCTATTCTTGGGATAGACAATTGAGGCGCAAACCAAAAGGTCGACCTTGCTCGAGTAGAATACGCAACAATATAGATATCAGAAGCGAGCAATCAAAGTCATTCGTCTGGATGGTGTAGGAACCCGCCATACATCTCGCTCGTGTCCAAATCGAATAGTTGACCGTGTTCTTAGCTATTTTGTCTCTTGGTGGCTATGTAATTTCTATTTTTTGTAGGAAAATGGTGAATTTTTGTACAAGAACTTTTATTTTATTCAAGTTATTAAAATTAAATTACAAAATTACAAAAAAAGTAAATCATTTCTATTTTATCAAAGATATTATTAAATTAAAAATTAAATTACAAAAATAAAATTAAACTCAAATTTTATTAAATATATTAAAACTTAATTACAAAAAAAATTAAACCATTTCTATTTTATCAAAGATATTAAAATTAAATTACAAAAAAAAATTAAACTCAAATTTTATTAAATATATTAAAACTTAATTACAAAAAAAATTAAACCATTTCTATTTTATCAAAGATATTAAAATTAAATTACAAAAAATAAAATTAAACTCAAATTTTATTAAATATATTAAAACTTAATTAAAAAATTAAACCATTTCTATTTTATCAAAGATATTAAAATTAAATTACAAAAAAATAAACTCAAATTTTATGAAATATATTAAAACTTAATTACAAAAAAAAATTAAACCATTTTTGTATTTTATCAAAGATATTAAAATTAAATTAAAAATAAAATTTCAAAAATAAAAAATTAAACTCAAATTTTATTAAATATATGAAAACTTAATTACAAAAAAATTAAATCATTTCTATTTTATCAAAGCGATTAAAATTAAATTACAAAAAAATTAAACTCAAATTTTATTAAATATATTAAAACTTAATTACAAAAAAATTAAACCATTTCTATTTTATCAAAGAGATTAAAATTAAATTACAAAAAATAAAATTAAACTCAAATTTTATTAAATATATTTAAACTTAATTAAAAAATTAAATCATTTCTATTTTATCAAAGATATTAAAATTAAATTACAAAAAAAATTAAACTCAAATTTTATGAAATATATTAAAACTTAATTACAAAAAAATTAAACCATTTCTATTTTATCAAAGATATTAAAATTAAATTAAAAATAAAATTTCAAAAATAAAAAATTTAACTCAAATTTTATTAAATATATTAAAACTTAATTACAAAAAAATTAAATCATTTCTATTTTATCAAAGAGATTAAAATTAAATTACAAAAAAAAATTAAACTCAAATTTTATTAAATATATTAAAACTTAATTACAAAAAAATTTAAACCATTTCTATTTTATCAAAGAGATTAAAATTAAATTACAAAAAAAAAACTCAAATTTTATTAAATATATTAAAAATTAATTACAAAAAATTAAACCATTTCTATTTTATCAAATATATTAAAATTAAATTAAAAAATTAAATTACAAAAATAAAAATTAAACTCAAATTTTATTAAATATATTAAAACTTAATTACAAAAAAAAATTAAACCATTTCTATTTTATCAAAGAGATTAAAATTAAATTACAAAAAAATTAAACTCAAATTTTATTAAATATATTAAAACTTAATTACAAAAAAAATTAAACCATTTCTATTTTATCAAATATATTAAAATTAAATAAGAAAAGAAAATAAAATTAAACTCAATTTTTATTAAATATATTAAAACTTAATTAAAAAAGTTTAAACCATTTCTATTTTATCAAAGATATTAAAATTAAATTACAAAAATAAAATAAAATAAAACTCAAATTTTATTAAATATAGTAAAACTTAATTACAAAAAAATTAAACCATTTCTATTTTATCAAAGATATCAAAATTAAATTAAAAAATTAAATTACAAAAATTAAAAATTAAACTCAAATTTTATTAAATATATTAAAACTTAATTACAAAAAAATTAAACCATTTCCATTTTATCAAAGAGATTAAAATTAAATTACAAAAAAAATAAAATTAAACTCAAATTTTATTAAATATATTAAAACTTAATTACAAAAAAATTAAACCATTTCTATTTTATCAAAGTGATTAAAATTAAATTACAATAACAGATAAAAATTAAATTACAATAACAAAATAAAATTAGGGGTTTAGAGTTTAGGGTCGATCTTGGGGTGGGAACCCGTGCCACCACGGCAGTGATTGGCGATTCTGTATTGGATTCCTCCTTCTTCTAGCTTCCTGAGGGTCGTGAAACCTCGGACGGAAATCGAGTTCTCCGTGGTGGGTTTGGTTACAGGTGTTACGATGATGACCCACCTTGATAAAATAATGACCCCGAGGTGTTTGCATAAACCACGGCGGGTGATCGCATCCGTCTGTGAAGGAGCTGGTAGAAAGAAGTGCTCCCAGGCGGCGCCTCCTCCGATCCCACACGACGACGCGACCTCACGATCGGTGGCAGTGGAGTAGTTTGGAGCGGACTCGAACCCGACCATGCATTCCAACATGGGGTGGGGTGGGAAAAAGAAACATATATGGGTTAGGAGGATACATATAAGGGGTAGGGTGCCTTTTGGCATAAGCGGTAGACGCTTGTGATGTCGGTGTTGTCGGTTTGAATCGATGGGCCCAATGGATGTGTGTAGGCGCTATTCTTTGGGCCGGTGGTGATCGGTCTTTGTTGATGGCTCCGTCTCATCAACCCTTCTCCTTGGATTTAAAGGGCCCAACGTTCCTTCGCTCACGAAGTTGCCGTCGCCTCTCTTCTTCCTACAACAGATCTGACTTGCCATGGATCCTAAACCATGGCATGTACTCCGCACGACGCTTCTTCAGAACAATGATCGGTTCCTGGAAGGTAAAAAGTCATACTGGTTCTCCCACGTCTCGATATGACCTAACCAAAATATTGGCCAATCCGTGTACAAAAGCCGTAAGTCCACTTTGTGCCCATCATCGAGCACCTCAGGTGGCATGGGAATCGGTTGTCGGAATCAAATTACCGAGAACCCGATCATTGGTGCATCTCCACGGTCGCGTAGGTGATCAATGGGACCTTAACGTGCCAACTGCTCGGATTTTAGAAGAACTCTTAGGAATTATCGCCCAAATTTTGGATCCTATCGGGTCCATTGAAACTATATTAAAATTACCAAAATATTAGTTATATACATAATACTAGACACTACATACGAAATACTAAATTATAATAACGAAATTGAAACTTACTTGTGATTAAATAGTTGGTCCAATAGGAGCCGTATATCCTCAAGCGAGTTAGGTATTCCAACATGACTCGTCGAATGGTTCCACCTAATTAAATAAACTTTTAGCATGCAATTATACTATAAATCTACGAAATAATTGTAAAATATAATATTAAATTTACCTCGTTATCGGTTGGGAATGAATATGGTCGGTCGAGTCGAGGGGCGTAAAATGAAAATCGAAACCATGCCCATGACTGCAGTAGTGATAGGCAACCTCTGATTTTTGCTTTACTCGGTCGCGTCGCCCCGCACATCTCCCGGTACAACCTCGATAGCACGACAGACCCTCAACTCAATTCACCGGCTGCTCTGAAATCAATAAGTTTCAGGAGCCATCTCAGGTGGACGAGGTTTCTAGAGAGGTTCGGCATCAGATACCCACCAATTATCTGAAAAATGTATGCCCGAGCATATCGTATTCTTTCTACTTCGATCGAACCCTCGTTCATCTCCAGAAATGTGTCTCGTAACCAGGCCATATCGATCCGAGCTTCTTGAATTCTATTCGAAATGGCACCCAGAAGCTCGTAGCATACAACCATCCAATCGGTAGATGTTGCGGACCCGGTGACTACTGACCCGTCCACCGGTAATCCCAACTGCAACTGCACATCTTCTAGAGTGATGTTACACTCTCCGCATGGCAGATGAAAAGTGTGCGTCTTGGGTCTCTACCTCTCTATCAACGCGTTGATCAAAGGCGGCTCCAACTTGAACCACCGGCCTATCGTGGCCACGTGCCAAAAACCCGCTTCTCGCACGTAATTCTCGATCAACGGCGATGGGGGACCATGCATGTTGCGAAGATAACATTCCAATACCGATCTACTGATGTTTAAAAAATTATAAAATTAAAAATTAATTAAAATTGCATAATTGAAAAAAATAAATAATATTGAAAATTAAAATTAAAACTTACCATTTGCATTTGCTCGATTTGAGATGTGCTTGTTGTCTAGGTGAAGTAATTCCCGACCATTGTAATCCGATAAAAATTTTAAAATTTTCCAAAAAATATATTAAAAAATTATAAAGGGTTTTTTCAGTAAATAGTAAAGGACTATTTTGAAATTTGGCGTAAATTTTAAGGACTTTGAGAAAAATTGAGAGAAAATTGAGCGAATATTGAGAGAATATTGAGAAAGGATTGAAGTGTGAAAAAATAAAGGGTTGGGGGTTTTATTTTTTTTTTCGTTTGGGCCCCAACCGGTCAAAAAAAATTAATGATTAGATTTGACCGTTGGAGGCTAAAGCGCCCGAGGACGCTTTTACATTGTTTCCCAAAATGCTTGTTGGCGTGGATGCGTTTTGGGGAAACGACTTTTCCGTAAATATTCTTCAAACCGGCCCATTTAGTAAATAATTTAATTTTTGGTATATATGGGATATTTACCCAAAACTCTCTCCAAAACCAACAACTAATCAACAAGTCATTGAAATCTCTCATCTACCTTGACAATAAATTAGCTAAATAGATTCGAATGTTGAGTAAAATAGTTGTTTCAAAATTTAGGAAAATAAATTGATTTTAGAGAGTAAATGTGAAAGCGTGTGTAACACCCTGAATTAGGGGTTGTTTGTAATTCAATTAATTTCCCATGTGTGCTTAAAGAAATAAATATATGACTTTATTTGGCATGATTTAGGGTCTAGAAATAACCCCAAATTAGGTTAGATTTGGAATTAAAATCTCTTTTAAAGTACTTAAAAGAAGGGAGCTAGGTGAGAAAGGGGTTAAGGGGAAATTTGGGCGAATTATGACAAAAAAGAATAGGCTTGGCACATGTGGCTTGGTGCGCCTAAGGGGGTTGCTAGGGAGGAGGTTTGAGCCTCGGCAGTAACAAGGGGGAAATGTTTTTTTCCTTGTGGGCTTTTTGGGCGTTAGGGCTAGGAAGGCTTTATAATTAAATGAAGGAGGTTTGTGACATGAAAGATAGGTTCGGTGGAGTGGCTTGGGGCGTGGCTTAAGGGCCTTGGTATAAGGTCTCGGGTTCGAGACACAAGGGACGCAAGGAGCATTTTATTTTGGGGCTTTTTGGCGTTAAGAAGACCAAGAAGAAGGCCTTATAATTAAATGGTGGGGTAAATTGACATGAAAGTCAATTGGGAGAGTTGGTCAGGGGCGCTTAAGGGGGCTGCGGCAGTGGGTCTTGGTTTGAACCCAATGACAAATTGGGTTTTTATTTTTTTTTAGGCTGGCAAGTGGAGAGGGGAGTGATGGCTGCATTTTGGACTCTTCAAGTGACAAGATTGAGCCTATTTTTTTTCTCATATTAATTTGGAAGAGGGAGTTATTAGTGGTTTCTTTGCTTTTGAATTGTTGAAGGAGATTAAGAGATTAATTGGAAGATAAATCATGCATTATCTTTGATAATTCAAAGCTGGAATTATCACCTAAAAGGGAGAGTGTTTGCCAAAATTTGGACTCCTTGTGTCTGTCCATATTTGATTTTGTTACAACAAAAAAGTGTCAAAATTCCAGCAAATTCTTTCCTTCTTTCTCTCTTTCATTGTCTTGTTAGAATCTCCTCAATCTCCCATCTATCTCTTCTCTTCTTTTACAAGTGAAATCTTCATTGATCCCTACCTCTTTTCCTTCTCCTTTTCTTCCTCCATTAGCAGAACCTACCTCCTCCTTCACTAAAATTCTAGCCCTTCTAATTGTGCTTAGGTAGAATCTCACATCCCCAATAAGGTCTTGCAGATTTTCATAGTGTGGTAAGGATTCTCTTGTGTTAAATCTTTGTTCTTGTTATGGCTAGCGAAATCCGACATTTATTGATGGTGTGGTTAACTATTTCTCTTCTTAGGAACCGATTTCCCATAAGGTACTCCGGGATTTTGATGTACTCAATCCAACCCTCTAGCAATCGGTTTTGGTAAGTGATGGTAGGGCTTATACATCATTCGACCAAGGGCCATCTATTAAAAGTCTATTGTTAAATCAAAACTAATGAGTGCCATGATTTAGGGACTAATTAAGGCTTGAGTTTGTTTGGAAATCAAATCCGTTCAAGGTAAGAACTTTTGGTATTGAGTAGATATGGCGAATAGGCCTTTGGTATTAACTTGACAATTGGCGAATGTAGGGTCAAGTTCTAGCATCGTAGATCGGCTTTTAGGGATCTAGGAATTTCGATAGTAACAGTGTGTAAGATCTCACTACACACTATATTAATTTCATGACTTAATTGTTTGCCTTTAATCTTTTGGTTGTGACTAGCTTGTGGCATAATCACGGTATCCGGTAAGTCCCTAACTTGTGATTTTGATATCGATTTGCATACCATCATAGTATGTTAAATGCTATGACATGATATATGATAATTGATGTATAAGCATGTGATGGTGGGATTGATGAGAGGAGGGGATGATTTTATGGATATGCGTCGATGGTTTCGACCACAAGATGGGTTGGCCCCATCGATTATTTGTGACCTATGGTCATCGGTGGTTTTGACCACATCGATTGATTATTTGCGACTAAGTCCCGGTGGTTTGGTACCACCATGGTTTTGACCACACTTGATTATTTGTGACCTATGGTCATCGGTGGTTTTGACCACACGATGGGTTGGTCCCATCATTTAATTTGTGACTCTAAGTCATCGATGGTTTTGACCACAGGGGTAGTTAAGGAGTATGGATGGTTAGGTTGGGTTGCACATTTGCATGTTAATTAATATCTTGTGTATGAGTGCTTTTTAGGGTGGGGATTTACACACTGAGTCTTGGTGACTCACCCTTTCCCTTAACATTTTGCGGATGAGTAGATCGCGGAGATGGAGCCGGAGAGGACTCGAGGCGGCCATGTTTGTCATTGGAGTTATTTTTACTTTGCTTTAGTTAAAATTATTAATTTCTAAGTTTTTATTTTGGAATTGTAATAAGGCCGCTATTTATTATGTGGATGTTATTTTATTTTACTTATGTTATGTTACAAAATGGAATTTTATAAATATTAAATGAGCAGGTTAAAAGTAATTTTTCAAACTTAATAAACTTCTACGGGTTTTTAAAAGATGTTACCATCGGGTAACAAACTATACCAAGTCAATTATAACCTGATTTATTAAATGTTACATGATCGAGATGTTTTCAAAGGATTTATCAACCCAATGTATTTATAAAAAGCCCAATGAGTTTTCAAACACCCTTTTACACCTTAGCCAAATTTTATCAATTTTCACCAACCTTTCAAATTGACTCAAATTATTTTTACCTAGTAACATACCATATCCGGTCGGGACTCGTGGGCGGGTTTGGGGTGTTACATTTTAATATCGAGCTAGGTTCAAAACTTCGACTATGGGGGCCCAAGGCCCAAAATGTTTTAGTTTTTGCTAGTAGGCCTTATTATGATGTTTTGAGGAACTGTTTGGCTTGAACGACATGGCACCGAGTCTCCGCACCTATCCGCCTGTAAGTACTTCTATTCAATTTCTTTGTGAATTCTTTTGATGAGGGTAGAAGGGTAAAATGGGAGCGTAGACTATTAGAATAGAAATTATTGAACCTAGGGCTAGCATACCTCAACTATGCATAAGATTTAATAATTACCTAAACAACCACAGAGTTGTCACTAAGCAAAGGATGTGGCAATCGTTATCGCATGTCTAGGATTGGATTCGGTGGGGGCACGGTATTTAAGCGATCCTCGTGACTCACCTCCTACTCACTCGAATCCTACCTGGTGCGTAGTAACGGTTCATCCTAGCTGAGACGACGAGCTCACAGGCTAAACTTGATAACTAAAACCCGAAAGGGACTAGCCGTTTTGATTTTGGAAATAAATAAAACTTTAGTTTTTTTAAAAAAAAAAATGACCAAAATACCCCTCCGTTGAAAAATGACCAAAATACCCCTGGCTTGAAAATTTCCAAAATACCCTTCATATGAAAAGTTTTCAAATAGAAATTTTCAAAATATCCTCCTTTTGTGAAATCACTTAGAACTAAATTTTTGGAAATCATTCTTGTGAAAATGCCCTGATTATGTGAGAAATTACGAAAATACCCTTAGGGGTAAAATTATGAAAACACCCTTGATTTATGATATTCCCAAAATACCCATAGTTACAGTCAAAATTTTCATTATAGATAAAGTGCTCAAAAACCCTAAATTGCAAAAACGTCATAATTTTAGAAAATTACAAAATTACCTCTAACCTACCAAATTACCAGAATACCCTTGACTTTCAAAATTTTGCAACATCACTATTTTGGAAAATACAATTATCAAAAAGAGCCTTCAAAGTTTTACAACTTTTAAAATATCGCGGATCTACTAAATTTTACAAATTCACCCTGATTTGTGAAAAATTACCAAAATGCCCCTGAGTTTCAAGATCAACAAAATACCCCCGAATTTCAAAATTTTTCAAAAAAACCCTAGAAATTAAAAGTTTTAAAATAATTTTTGACAAAATCATCCGAGAACCTGTATTTTGAAAAATTACAAAAATACCCCTGTAGGACAAATTACGAAAATACCCCTGGGTAGTGGAAAAACAATCACAACGAAACTACAACGTCTCTCTGGAATGAATGAATGAAAGACTGTGTGCTTGGTTGATTATGAAAGAACCACTTCTAAACTCCTATCATAAAATTTCTTCGCGGATAACCAAGTGAAATACTAATGCATAAAATTCTTAAGCAGATAAGCGCGATCGTTAGAATGAGTTCAAGAGGTCGTGGGCGTCCGTGCGCGTGGCGTGGTAAAGGTAGGATGACCTTATGCGAGCCAGCGAGGTCTGGTCATGGGTCCGAAAATGTTATCTCGGATCTGCCGGTGGCAAAAATCGAGTTTCAAGACCATACAATTGGTAACGACGTAGTATCGAGCGGTGCTATGAGTGTTAGAACAGTAGTGAGGTTTGGCGTGGTGCGAGAACCCGTAAATCGTGGTGAAACGACTCAGGGCTAACTGAGAGAAGTATTCAGAGGAGTATCCAGAGTAGCGCCAGTCTTGGCGAGTATTGGTTGGAATCCTTGAAAGGATTATGGGTGATTTGGATTTCACTGCGAGAGGAGAAGTGAAGGTATCATCTCTTTGCTTGGGATGAGTCTTACCGATGGTGGCTCACTTGTAAGAGATGGAGCAGTGATGAAAAATCTTACTTGGGAATTCTTGAGGATGCCTACGGAAGAAATATATCGAAACTAGTTACATAGATCTTGATGAAAGCTTTCTAAACTGGTTTAGAGAAATAAGGCGGTGGTGAGTATGAGGCCGAGTTCCTTTGATTGAGTAGATATGCTCGTGGTATTGTGGGTACCGAGCATGAGCGCTGTGTCGAGTTTGAAGATGGCACGAGAGATGAGTGAGAATGATGATAGCTCCATGCGGAAAGGGAGTTTGTTGTCTAGTGGAGAAATCTAAGGTTCTTTGAAGGGGTAAAGCGGTCAGTTAGACGAAACGGGATAGAAATTGGAATAAGAGGAGCTCAGGACCTTCAAAGTTTTTGGGTGTCGGTAAAGAGGATAAGGTTTGGTGGAGTGCGATCAAGTCGCTAGGCCTCTTTCTTCTTCTTAATTCTCAATGGCCGCCATGGTGTGATCGGTGTGGAAAGTCTCACAAGGGGAGTGTTGGAATGGTAATCGTGGATTCTTTGAATGTGGGTCTATGAAGCATCGTGTTAGAGACTATCCAGAAGAAGGCGACTAGGCGAGGATAGAGGTCGGGGATCGTGCACCAAGCGAAGGATAATCAACAACCAATAAGGGGTCGTGGTGCGGAAGAGGAGGTAATGGTCTTGGCAGAGGTCGTGGGCACGCAGGGAAATCTGGGTGGTCTTGAGGCTAGACAACCTGGTTTGGTCTATCTTTGTGAGGCGTCAAGAGGAGGCGATGCACGGACGTCATAACCGGTATGTTCACGATCTTTGGTGTGCCTTATAATACATTGATTGACATTGGCTTAACCTACTCGTATATTGCTAGTAGCGTGGTGGAAACTTTGCACCTAGACTCGAACTTACTTCTAGGAAGATGGTATACTAAGCCCCTAGGTCACTCTATAGAAGTAAGTAGACTTTATAGGACGTACCCTAGAACTCAAGGGGTCGTATTCTTGGTGATTTGATGGAACTACCATTACGAGTTTGACCTAATTCTCGGGATAGATTGGCTAGTGAAGTATCAGGCTAGCTTGGATTGCTCGGCTAAGCACATGGTGTTAAAGACTGAGGAAGGAGAAGAGGTGGTGATGATAGGTAAAAGGAGAGATTACCTATCTAACTTGGTTTCGATATTAAAGGTAGAAAGGATGGTGAAGAAGGGTTGTGAAGCTTATGTAGTGCATGTCTGTGCCTTGGAAGCTAAGGATGTCACTGTGGGAGATGTCTGGACTGTAAGGGATTATGTGGATGTGTTTCTAGAGGAACTTTCGGGTTTACTTCTGGACCGGAAGGTTGAATTTGGGATAGATCTGTTACCCGGAACCGCTCCAGTATCAATAGCTCCTTATCGGATGGCACCAAAGGAATTGGTGGAGTTAAAGGCGCAGATCCAGAAGTTGTTGGATAGAGGATTTATCCGACCAAGTGTATCGCCTTGGGGAGCTCCAGTGCTATTTGTCAAAAAGAAGGATGGGACAATGAGGATGTGTATCGACTATCGGTAGTTGAATAAGTTGATGATAAAGAATAGGTACCCTTTGCCCAGGATTGACGACCTGTTCGATCAATTTAAAGGGGCATCGGTGTTTTCTAAGATTGACCTTAGGTCAGGGTACCATCAGCTTAAGGTGAAGGAGGCTGATGTTCATAAGGCGGCATTAGTACTCGGTATGGACACTACAAGTTTACGGTAATGCCTTTTGGTGCGATAAATGCACCGGCCGCGTTTATGGACATGATAAACTGGGTTTTCCAACCCTATCTGGATCGGTTCGTCGTGGTCTTCATAGATGACATTTTGGTGTACTCGAAGTCTGAGGAGGAGCATGACACACATCTTCATGTGGTTCTACAAGTTATAAGGGAGAAACAGCTGTACGCTAAGTTTAGCAAATGCGAGTTCTGGCTCAAGGAGGTGACTTTTCTAGGACATGTTGTTTCAGCCGAGGGAATCAGGGTGGATCCCCGTAAGATTGAGGCGGTGTTGGAATGGAAACCACCCAAGTCTGTTACGAAAATTTAGAGTTTTCTAGGATTGGCCGGATATTATAGGAGATTTGTGGAAAACTTCTCCTTGATTGCAGCGCCATTGACTAAGCTACTGAGAAAAGGTGTTCCATTTGTGTGGTCTGAGAAGAAGTAGGAGAGTTTCGACAAGCTGAAGAGGATTACGGCGAAGCAGATTTTAATTGACTGAGTAGGAAAGAGTTCATTGTGTCTTGTGATGCATCACATCTGGACTAGGGTGTGTCTTGATGCAAGAAGGAAAGGTGGTTGCTTATGCGTCACGGCAATTGAGGCCTCACGAAGCCAATTATCCGACACATGATCTGAAATTGGCTGCTGTGGTGTTCGCCTTGAAAATCTGGAGGCACTACATGCGGGGAGAAGTCGGTGAGTGTACACGATCACAAGAGCTTGAAGTACCTCGACCCGGAAGGATTTGAATCGAGGCAGCGGAGGTGGATTGAGTTATTAAGGACTATGATTGCTCAATCGAATACCATCAGGGAAGGCTAATGTGGTAGGCGATGCATTGAGCGAAAGGTGGTAGCGAATTCTGAGCAATGTTTGCTCATCTAAGTCTATATGACGACGAGAGCCTTTTGGCGGAATTGCAAGTGAAGCCGTCTTGGGTTAATGAGGTTAAAAAGAGCGGTTGACCGAAGCGAAGCTTTGAATACTCGAAGGTTGCAAGTCTGAAATGGTGAGTAGAAGGTTTCGGTTTAGGCGGTGATGGAGTATTGTACTTTCGGGGAGAATGTGCATGCCTAAGGATGATGAGTTGAGGCGTGAATTCTTAAAAAAGCTCATAGCGGTCGTCTGCTATGCACCCGGAAGTAGTAAGATGTATCGTGATTTGAGGGAGCGATTTTGGTGGCCGAGTGCAGGCGGAAGTGACCAGAGTTAGTGGGCAAGTGTTTGACATGCCAACAAGTTAAGGCTGAGCATCAATTGCCATCGAGGTTATTACGGTAGGTAAAGATCCCATAGTGGAAGTGGGAGGAGATTACTATGGATTTCGTGAGTGGGCTTCCCCTTACGCTGCCCGATAAGAAGGATGCAGTGTGGGTGGTAATAGACCGATTGACTAAGTCAGCTCATTTCATACTGGTAAGGGTTGACTACTCGCTTTAGAAGCTAGCTAAGTTGTATATAGTCGAGATAGCACGGTTACGTGGAGTACCAGTGTCCATTATCTCAGATCAGGATCCCGGTTCGTCGAGATTTTGGAAGGCCTTACATCGAGTTAGGCACCAAGTTGAATTTCAATACGGCTTTCCATCCACGGTCGATGGACAATCTAGAGGTAATCAAGTGTTGGAAGACATGTTGAGGGTGTGTTTTGGATTTCGTGGTAGTTGGGAGGAGTACCTACCTTTGGCGAGTCCGCTTATAACAATAGTTATCAGCGAGTATCCGAATGGCACCATATGAGTATTGTATGGTCGAAAGTGCGTACTCCTACATGTTGGACGGAACTAGGAGAGCGTCGGATGTTGGGTCGAGTTAGTAGCGAGAGCGAGAGGATAAGATCAAAGTGATTGGAATCGTCTTAAGGAGGCGTCGGACGGCAAAAATCCTCTGGCGATCTTAAGCGCAGAGAGGTTGAGTATCACGATGGGCGATAAGGTTTTCTTGAAGGTATCACCTTGGAAGAAGGTGCTAAGGTTTGGCCGGAAGGGCAAGGTAAGCCCTAGATTTATCGGACCGTACACGGTGTTGAAACATGTAGGACCGGTAGCTTACCAGCTCAAGTTGCCGGTGGAATTGAGCCAGATCCATGATGTCTTTCATGTTTCAATGCTAAGGCGTTATCGATCAGATCCCTCACACGTTGTGCCAGTAGCGAAAATTGAGGTGAGCCCGGACTTGTCTTTCGAGGAGGAGCCAGTACAAATTTTGGATCGGGATGTCAAGGTTCTTCGCAGGAAGTCCGTGCCTTTGGTGAAGGTGTTATGGCGGAATCATGGTACGGAGGAGGCCACATGGGAACCCGAGGATGTGATCGGACAATACCCCACTCTTGATCCGGGTAATTTGAGGCCAAATTCTTTTTAAGGGGTAGAACGTAACACCACGAATTAGGGGTTGTTTGTAATTCAATTAATTTCCATGTGTGCTTAAAGAAATAAATAATATGACTTTATTTGGCATGATTTAGGGTCTAGAAATAACCCGAATTAGGTTGGATTTGGAATTAAAATCTCTTTATAAAGTACTTAAAGAAGGGAGCTAGGTGAGAAAGGGGTTAAGGGAAATTTGGGCAAATTATGACACAAAGAATAGGCTTGGCACAAGTGGTTTGGTGCGCCTAAGGGGTTGCTAGGGAGGAGGTTCGAGCCTCGGCGATAACAAGGGAAATGTTTTTTTCCTTGTGGGCTTTTTGGGCGTTAGGGCTAGGAAGGCTTTATAATTAAATGAAAGAGATTTGTGACATGAAAGATAGGTTCGGTGGAGTGGCTTGGGGCATGGCTTAATGGCCTTGGTATAAGGTCTCGGGTTCGAGACACAAGGGGCGCAAGGAGCATTTTATTTTGGGGCTTTTTGGCGTTAAGAAGACCAGGAAGAAGGCCTTATAATTAAATGGTGGGGTAAATTGACATGAAAGTCAATTGGGAGAGTTGGTTAGGGGCGCTTAAGGGGGCTGCGACAGTGGGTCTTGGTTTCGAACCCCAGCAGCAGCAAATTGGGTTTTTTTTTTTTTTTAGGCTGGCGAGTGGAGAGGGGAGTGATGGCTGCAATTTGGACTCTTCAAGTGATAAGATTGAGCTTATTTTTTTTTGCTCATATTCGGCTGGAAGAGGGGGAGTTATTAGTGGTTTATTTGCTTTTGAATTGTTGAAGGAGATTAAGAGATTAATTGGAAGATAAATCATGCATTATCTTTGATAATTCAAAGTGGAATTATCACCTAAAAGGGAGAGTGTTTGCGAAATTTGGACTCCTTGGGGCATCCATATTTGATTTTATTCTGACAAAGAAGTGTAAAAATTCCAGCAAATTCTTTCCTTCTTTCTCTCTTCATTGTCTTTGAATCTCCTCAATCTCCCATCTATCTCTTCTCTTCTTTTACAAGCGAAATCTCCATTGATCCCCTACCTCTTTTCCTTCTCCTTTTCTTCCTCCATTAGCGAACCTACCCTCCTCCTTCACTAAAATTCCAGCCCTTCCAATTGTGCTTAGGTAGAATCTCACATCCCCAATAAGGTCTTTGCCGATTTTCATAGTGTGGTAAGGGATTCTCTTGTGTTAAATCTTTGTTCTTGTTATGGCTAGCAAAATCGACATTTATTGATGGTGTGGTTAACTATTTCTCTTCTTAGGAACCGATTTCCCATAAGGTACTCAAGGATTTTGATGTACTCAATCCAACCCTCTAGCAATCGGTTTTGGTAAGTGATGGTAGGGCTTATACATCATTCGCCAAGGGCTATCTATTAAAAAGTCTATTGTTAAATGCTGAAAACTAATAAGTGCCATGATTTAGGGACTAATTAAGGCTTGAGATTTGTTTGGAAATCAAATCCGTTCAAGGTAAGAACTTTTGGTATTGAGTAGATATGGTAGAATAGGCCTTTGGTATTTTCTTGACAATTGGCGAATGTAGGGTTAAGTTCTAGCATCATAGATCGACTTTTGGGATCTAGGAATTTTGATAGTAACAGTGTGTAAGATCTCACTACGCACTATATTAATTTCATGACTTAATTGTTTTCCTTTAATCTTTTGGTTGTGATTAGCTTGTGGCATAATCACGATGTCCCGTAAGTCCCTAACTTGTGATTTTTGATATCGATTTGCATACCATCACGGTATGTTAAATGCTATGACATGATATATGATAATTGATGTATAAGCATGTGATGGTGGGATTGATGAGAGGAGGGATGATTTTATGGATATCGTCGGTGGTTTTGACCACAAGATGGGTTGGCCCCATCGATTATTTGTGACCTATGGTCATCGGTGGTTTTGACCACATCGATTGATTATTTGCGACTAAGTCGGTGGTTTGGTACCACAAGTGGTTTTGACCACATTTGATTATTTGTGAACTATGGTCATCGATGGTTTTGACCACACGATGGGTTGGCCCCATCATTTAATTTGTGACTCTAAGTCATCGATGGTTTTGACCACACGGGGTAGTTAAGGAGTATGGATGGTTAGATTGGGTTGCATATTTGCATGTTAATTAATATCTTGTGTATGAGTGCTTTTCCGGGTGGGGATTTACACACCGTCTTGGTGACTCACCCTTTCCTTAACATTTTGCGGATGAGTAGATCGCGGAGATGGGCCGGAGAGAACTCGGCGGCCATGCTTGTCGTTGGAGTTATTTTACTTTGCTTTAGTTAAAATTATTAATTTCTAAGTTTTTATTTTGGGATTGTAATAAGGCCGCTATTTATTATGTGGATGTTATTTTATTTTACATATGTTATGCTACAAAATGGATTTTTATAAATATTAAATGAACCGGTTAAAAGTAATTTTTTAAACTTAATAAACTTCTACGGGTTTTTGAAAGATGTTACCATCGGGTAACAAACTATACCAAGTCAATTATAACCCTGATTTATTAAATGTTACATGATCAGATGTTTTCAAAGGATTTATCAACCCAATTGTATTTATAAAAAGCCCAACTGAGTTTTCAAACACCCTTTTTACACCTTAGCCAAATTTTATCGAATTTTCACCAAACTTTCAAATTGACTCAAATTATTTTTACCCGTAACATACGGATCCGGTTCGGGAATCGTGGGCGGGTTTGGGGTGTTACTGACATGTCTAACTCGGCAATTTTTTACTTGACATGTTAGAAGAAATGCATGATTAAAGCGTTTTACGAAAATTGAAAAAGAAAAATATATCTAGCTAGGCGCTTTTCCTTGACATGTTAGTAAAAAGCTCACCTAGTTGAGACGAGTTTTCTTACCAACTATGCGAGAAAGTCTTGACTAGACGTCTTTCACACTCTCCCCAAAATTGACATATTTCTTTAAATCTTGAAAAAACAACCTATTTTGGCCAATTAAAAATAATTTGCATATATTACCTATTTAGCCCAATAAATATTTTTAAGTCATAAATAAATTTTAATTTGATATATTTATATAAATAAAATTTTGATTTTATATATAAATTATTTATTTTAATTTAATTTTAATTTTAAAAATATATATTTTATTATAGATATATTTTTCTGTGTGCATTAGAAAATATATAATCAAAGATTTTTTTTCTGCCTGCGCCATAGGTAAATATATAATGGTGAGATGTGAATAACAGAATTAGTGGTTTACCCTTAATATTATAAATTG
The DNA here is from genome assembly GCA_025506655.1 of Gossypium rotundifolium. Lineage (NCBI taxonomy): Eukaryota > Viridiplantae > Streptophyta > Magnoliopsida > Malvales > Malvaceae > Gossypium > Gossypium rotundifolium. Next base: position 78,459,826 of record CP106730.1, on the reverse strand, counting down.
GACGAAAGTCATGAAATTTACTTTTAATATATCTTATAATAAAATAAGTAGCAACTTGGTTTTAAATGATTATATTTTAAATGTAGAAAATATAAAGATCAGCATTTTAAATTAAGTCAAAATTACATCACTATAACAAACTATAATTAATTGATATATACAGTTGATACAAGGTGGAAGTGTGATTATCAAGCGACTTAATGGAGTAACAGAAAATTTGGCCTTCTCTTTTTTTGGTAAAATGGACAAAAGATTCACAAGTATCAGTTGTTTCTATTTCAAGTATCCCTTCAACGATTACATAAATAAGTTCACGTGCTACCCGCCTACTTTTGGGCAGTATTTATATAATAAATTATATATAGATTCTTTTTTCTATGTTTACATAAATCAAATGACTATAGATGATCCAAAAACAACGGCACTACGCTTCCGCCATCATATTTGTCATCACTCTTTATTATAGACCATAAGAAAATGATTGGTCATATTTAGACAACAATTTTAATGTATAATAATAGTGTTTGACCATAAAAACAAAATAAGGGTCAGATTTATACAGCAGTTTTAGTGTAACGATGAGTATTCAAATATGCAAAATTTTTGGTCATATTAGTTTTTAAATTTATAGTTGTTTTAATTTGGTTTTAAATTTGAATTTTATTAATATATGATAATAGAGTATTTTGAGATTTCACTATATTATTAATTTTTTTAAAACTTAATTTTTTATAAAATTTTAATCTTATTATAGATTTTATGTAAATTTTAAAATTTTTAGATAATGGTAGAGTATTGCAACTTCATTACTCCGGAACAAAATTTAAGTTCCGAGATTAATGTGGACAAAAATCATGATTCGTACTCAATTAAACTCCTTGAATTTTTGTAAAAAACCCTTTGAATTCATTTTTCTGTTGAAACCCTTACTACTTTAAAGTGCCAATGTGGTGATTGGTGTGGCAAGCTAGTTAAAAAATGATTGGTGTGGAAGGCTTAATTAATTTTTATTATTTTATAATGATTTAATTGATTTTTAGTTATTTTATGAGGGCTTAATTTATTATTTAAGTAAAAGAAATTAAAATTATAAAAATATATAATTTTTAATTTAAATTATAAAATTGAAAAAATAGAAATTTATAAAGAATTATAAAATATTAAAAATATAAGAAAAATATAGAAAATTTTTAAATTTTATAAAATTTATATTAAAATACATAAAATTTATTCAAATTATTCAAATACTATAGAACTTATAAAAATTAAAAATTACTACACATTTTTTGTTGCTCTCACACACTCTCCTACATCATATATTAACACATCCTTATCAACTTCCCTTGCATTATCCTTCCTCAACTAAAATATTACCTATCACTAAAGGTGTTCATGGGTCGGGTCGATTTTAGGTCCGATTTCAAAAATTTTGTACGCTCGAGCTCAAGTAGACATAGCTCGCCAAAATGATTCTTTCTCTATTTTAAAAATAATAAAAATATTTTTATTTAAATTTAATTATAAAAAATATAAAATATTTATATAAACTTATTTTTATATATTTTTATTTTTTGAATAGTAAATTAGATCATTTCATGAACACCTCTACCCAATTACTCACCTTAAGTCATCAAGTATTGACCTCATATTCAAACCTCAAACTCGACGCCCATACAAGTCTAGTCATTACACTTCAATCTCCTCATTTCCTTATTATCCAAACCAAAGACTCAAAACCAACAAAATATGTCACACCTCGAAAACTGGGTTAGAAGAATCGAGTTTGTGAAAATTGAAAGTGGTCACGCCCCAATTTATAATGTTATCTTTAAGCTTATAAATCGAGAGTTTGAAACGGAGATTGAAATTAGGGTCATAAATAATTAATTAAAGTATTAAAATAATATATTAATGCATTATTATATTAATTAATCTAAAAGCGAAACTTGATTACGAGGTTTAATTTGAAAATAGTGTGTTTTAATTGAGTTAGGACCTAAGTGGAAAATGGGTAAAATGAATTGAAATATTAATAATGAGACTTGACTATGAGTATTAATTATTGTATATAAACTAAAATAGGAATGTGTTAAAATCTATAAAGTTAAATAAGTTAATATGAAAAAAATTAAGTAAATGTGTAAGCTAGTAAAGAACATGTAAGTTGAGCTCGAAATAAATATAAAGAATTGAGAGACTAAAATAAACTAGAAATAAGATATAGATTGAGTGGATAGGTGTTGGTACCTCCATCTTAGAAGCCAAGGTTTGAATCACCCTTCTCCCATTTCTTTTCCTTTTAATTTTCAACAACCTAGGATTAAAATCACATTAGAATATATATTATTTAGAGTAAAATTTGAATAAGAATGGGAAACAACTCAATTTGTTAAACACCCTTGTTTTCTTCTTCTTTACCCAAGTTTGAACCACCCCTTATCCAATTCCATATCTTTTAATTCTTTTAGTCGAAAGTAAATTGCCCTACAACCCTTAAAAATTTGAAGACCTAGATATTTAATCCCTTTAACAAATTACTCTAGGATTTTGATTTCTTTTATATTTCAACTTGAAATCTCCCTCTTTCCATTTAAATTCTTATTTTCTTTTCTCCCCCTTTTCTTTTCATCAAATTGGTCATTCCATTGCTAAAATTATTTTTTTTCTCTCGATATCAAATCAATTCTCTACCGATTGTTGAAATCATTGTTGATAGCCCCTGAAATTCCATCAAGTTCGATAAGTGGATCTAAATCTAAAGTTTAAGATCCCAAATTTCATAGAATTTCTATCCAATATTGATCTTTCAAATCAATTAGTGGATTTTTCACGGTTCTTGACGAATCTTTCGTTAATATTGTTGAATCTTGATAAATCTTAGAAAACAAACCCTAACCCGTGTGCAAATGTCATTTGAAAGACTTGTTACAGGTGCATCAGACCAGATTTGAACGTGAGGGACACCGCTAGGAATATCGACAAAAGGTGTGTGTTCTTTTACAAGCGAATCGAGGCAAATTGTGCCTTGGGATAGGGCTACGGCCAGCCACATAGGCGCGTGGGCCACCTATGTGGACCACATGACCCCTCTCACGACCATGTTCCTCTAAAACCCTAGGTTTTGTGATTCTCCTGCCTAAGACCTTCCACACTCAGTCGTGTCCCCTTGTAGGTTGGTTTTGCAATTTTCACAGTTTGATCTATTACATGACCCAACCACGGTAGTGTACCCTACTACAGTCTAAGGCTTTCCACACGATCCGGTCACATGGTCATATGTCCTCTATTTTTGATTATATAGTTTTGCCCATGTTTTTCATATTTTACAATTTTACCTATTTTTATATTTTATAAATTTATCCTATTTTTCAAAATTTATAATTTTTCCCCGCTTTATAAATCTTACAATTTTACCCAAAATTTTATGATTTGTTCGATTTAGTCTCGATTAATTCCGAACTATTTTAGTATATTATATTATTCAATTAAGTCCACGATACAATGGATTATGTCGAATCCATGAATTGGTATTTAATAATATCGATGATTATATAAATCGTGAATTGTGAATAATCGTGTGACTATTGTAACACCCCTAACCAGAGTCAAGCCTTGAAACAAGGTTATGGAACATTCTTGGACTTACAATCGAACAAACAAATATTTCATTTACATCTCACATTCAAATCAAAACCAATCACAATTAATCAATTAGTCCTGTCTGAGCCCACGAGGCCAAAATAAATATTAAAAATAGTTCAAGGCTAAATCGTGTACTCAAAATTTTTTTTTAAGAACATGGAAATTTTAAAAAGGTGTAGGGGACACACACCCGTGTCTTAGGCTGTGAGGGCATTCGAAATAGAGACACACGACCTTATCCCAGCCTATGTCCGTGCCTGTGTAACTCACTGACTTGGGTCACATGGCCAAACCACACGCCCATGTGCCGGTACAGGTGCCGCCACATGCCCGTGTGCTAGGCACCTGCTAGGTCATATGAAAATGGAGGTATCTTGACTTGTGCCACAGTAAAGCCCACGCCTGTAACACCCCAACTCGTATCCGTCACCAGATTAGAGTTAAAGGCGTTACCAGACAGATCGAAAACTTTTACAGGCATTTCATATTACAATTCATCAATCACAATCAAAGTGTCCCTTTTATAGGTCAATGAGACCTTAATCACGCTTTAGAATAGGGTCGGGACTGAACCAGAACACATATAAATTTCTCAAAATTTAAAACTTTTCTAAGTTCTGAGAGGTTACACTTTGTGTGCCTCCCATGGCTACCAGACACACCCATGTGTCCTGGCCGTGCCAAAACAGGGCATGTATACTGACTTATCCACACGGCCACCAGACACGCCTGTGTGCCATGGCCGTGTAAAATTAGGCTAGCTACTGACTTGTTCACACGGCCACTAGGCATGCCTGTATGCCATGGCCGTGTATGTAAAACAAGCTATTTGCAAGGCCAAAATGTCACCCACACTAGGGTCAACCCTACAAGCAACATACCAATTCATTTCATGAACATTTGACAACTAAAAACATGTCAAATAATCAACAAATCTCCACATTCAGTTTCATTTCCAATCATGCCAATTTGCACAACTAAAACACATATATGTTCAAGCATGATTCATCTACATTTACCTTTCATATAACCATTCCTTTGATCAAGCATGCATACTCAATTTTCATCCATTACTTACCATAAACTTGACCATTTCATAATCATGGGATCATACCAAAACCAACATCATATAGCACATTCACAATTGCATATTATCAACATTAAACTAGCCACATCACATGGCTAATTCTATATCTCAAACTTATACCAAAATGACTATACTATGCATGCCATATTTAGCTATATACACATTTTCAAAATACCAAAACAAGTTTGAGTAGTGTGATGACAATCCTCGACAGTCCCCGAGCCTCTCGTAGCTTTAACGATCTATAAAACAGAGCAAACACACATAGAGTAAGCTTTCAAAAGCTTAGTAAGCCATATACAAATAAACTTAGCATAAAAATGCACATAACCATATTGATACAATGACATTTATAGTTCTCATAGCAAGTTCATCACATATTCTTTGGCTCATATGCTTAGCCATATCTTACCACATCCTTCAACTCAAATATCACATATACACATAACTCATTCAAGCATATCTTCACATATTATCTCATCATTTCAATACACATATTCATCTTAGTAAGTTCATATAGACACTTACCTTTCATACACTCATAGTGTACTTTTCAAACGTACCTGAAACAGATAAACAACTCACATAATCGTTCATTTCTCAGATTTTCCCATTGAACCGTTCGAAACTAAATAAGATATTCAGAAAGCTTAGAATATTCGTACAATGCCAACGTTCCAGACGTGGTCTTACATGTAATCAGATATCGATGCCACAGTCCCAGACAGGGTCTTACATGAATCAATACGATGCCAATATCCCAAACATGGTCTTACATGTAAATCTTATATCGATGCTAACGTCCCAGACGTGGTCTTACACGAAATCTCGAATCAATGCCAACGTCCCAGACGTGGTTTTACATGATATCACATAACAGACACCTATGTCATGACATATGCAATCCTATCTATTCCTAGGCTCATACGGGACTTCTCGGACTTAAACAACTTGTCGACTTATTCGCAAACTCAGATTTCACATACATTCGATCTCAATGGATATTTATATCAATTCAAATTTCATATATGCACAAATGGTTTAATTCAAATACATTTATTTGTATATCGACTTACCTCGGATTCGGATATTTGATCGAATTCGGTTATTCGACAACTTTTGTCTTTCCACGATCTAAGTTTGTTTTCTTCGGTTCTTGATCTTGAATTTGACCACAAGCTAGCGAATATTTGAAGAATTCAAACCCTTTATTCCTTTTGATTTTTGTGGTGAAACATAAAAGATGATAGCATTTTAGCCTTGGTTTTGTTTAATCATCTTTTATTTATCAAATTACTAATTTAGCCCTTTTAATAAACATATTATAACATATAATTCAAGGCCATTATTGACTATTAATCAACCACTTTATTATAAATGGTTTAATTACCTCATAAGGCCAAAACATTTAAAAGCCACAACACATAGGCACTTTTACAAATATCATGCTAGTTTTGCATTTAATGCAATTTAATCTTTTTCTCAAATTAAGCATGCAAACGATCAAATTAATTCACAGAAATTTCTCACATGCTAAATCATATACTGCAGAAACAGAAAATAATATACAAATATTTTTCAGACTCGAAATTGTGGTCCAGAAACCACTTTCCGACTAGGTTCTAAACTGGACTGTTACAATTCTCCCCCTTAGGGATTTTTGTCCCCGAAAATCTTACCGTTAAACAGGATTGGATATTGCTGTCTCATTGAATCTTCAGGCTCCCACGTAGCCTCTTCTATTCCGTGTCGATGCCATAACACTTTTACTAATAGAATTTTCTTATTTCTTAATTCTTTCACTTACCGAGCTAGAATATAGATCGGTTCTTCCTCATAAGTCATATCAGATCGGATTTCAATCTCAGACGGAGTAATCACATGAGACGGATTGGATCGATATCTACGGAGCATCGATACATGTAATACATTGTGAATCTTTTCTAGCTCAGATGGCAATAATAATTTGTACGCAATAGGTCCAACATGCTCGATGATTTCATACTCTCCGATGAACCTCTGACTCAATTTGCCTTTACGTCTGAATCGAAGTACTTTCTTCCACGAAGACATTTTCAAAAACACTTTATCGTTGATTTCAAATTCAATATATTTACGTTTCAAGTCCACATAGGATTTTTGATGATCAAACGCTGCTTTCAGACTGTCACGGATCATTTTCACTTTCTGTTCAGCGTCTTTTCAATACAGAGGTGTTCGACATTTGCGTCCGTATAAAGCTTCATAAGGTGCCATTTTGATACTCGACTGAAAACTATTATTATATGCAAATTTAATCAGTGGTAAGTACTGTTCCCACGTACCATTAAACTCAAGAATGCAGCATCTCAACATGTCCTCGAGAATCTGAATAATCCATTTAGACTGACCATCCGGTTGCAGATGAAAAGCGGTACTGAAATGCAATTTCATGCCTAAAGCTTCTTACAATTTCTTCCAGAACCTTAATGTAAACCTCGGATCTCAATCAGACACAATGGACAACGGTACCCCATGCAATCTCACAATATCAGAAATATAAAGCTCGGCTAATCTATCAAGTGAGAAATTAGATCGTACCAGAATAAAATAGGCGGATTTTGTCAATCGATCAACTACAACCCAAATTGCATCTTTCTTTCTAGGAGTCAAAGGCAGTCCAGAAACGAAATCTATTGTCACTCCATCCCATTTCCATTCTAGAATCAGAATCGGTTGTAACAACCTAGATGAAACCTGATGTTCAACTTAACTTACTGACAGATTAAACATTTCGACACAAAGTCAGAGATATCTCGTTTCATACCAGACCACCAATAGTGTTGCTTTAGATCATGATACATCTTCGTACTACCCGGATGAACAGATAGATGACTGTTATGTGCTTAATTCAAAATCAACTAAATTAATTCCGAGTTTCTCATAGCATAAATTCGATCTCGAAACCTTAAGCAATCATCATCATCAACTCAAAATTCAGAATCAGAGTTCGGATCACATTGAGCTCATTTTGCTAACAATTCATTATCAATCTTCTGAGCATCACAAATTTGTCGTTAAAAACAATTTCGCTTCCAATTCAGCTAACACTGAACTATCACCAGACAAATCAAAATGGGCATTCATTGAACGCAAAGCAAACAATGTTTTCCGACTTAGTGCATTGGCAACAACATTTGCCTTACCCGGGTGATAATCAATTACAAGCTCGTAGTCTTTCAACAGTTCTAACCATCTTTTCTGTCACAGATTTAAATCTTTTTGGGCCATCAGGTATTTCGAACTTTTATGCTCTAAAAACACATGACATTTCTCACCTAACAGATAATGTCGCCAAATCTTTAATGCGAACACAATCACAACTAGCTCAAGGTCATATGTCAGATAATTCTTTTCATGTGTCTTCAATTGCCTCGAGGCATAAGCTATAACTTTGCCTTCTTGCATCAGTATGCATCCCAGAGCATTCAACGAAGCATCACTATAAATTACAAACTCTTTGCCTGATTCTGGTTGTACCAAAATTGAAGCTTCAGTCAATAGAGTTTTCAACTAATCAAAGCTTTTTTGACATTTTTCGGACCATTCATATCTCATATCTTTCTGAAGCAATCTAGTCAACGGAGTTGCAATCATCGAAAAGCCTTTTACAAACCTTCGATAATAACCAGCAAGTCCTAGAAAATTGTGGACTTGAGACACATTCTTCGGAGGTTTCTATTCGAATAGCGAAATCTTGCTCGGATCAATAGTATACGGATCTTAGATATAATATGTCCCGGAAAATTGACTTCATGCAACCGAATTCACTTTCTTTGAATTTCGCATACAATTTCTTATCTCGCGAGTTTGCAACACAACTCTCGGATGTTGTAACACCCTAACCCGTATCCATCAAGGTGTAACACCCCAAACCGGACAAGACACCACGTCGAATCGGTATGTTCGGAAACATGTTTGTGAGAGGTTAAATTTTTCGCTAAAAGCCGAAAGTGAAAACACGGTGTATTTCGAGGACAATTTGAGTAGACTTGTTTGAAATCAAATGGAGTATGTGAAACCCGGAGATTTTTGAAATCTTAACCAGAATGTGTGGTTAAACGAGTTTAAACCATTTAGACCTTAGTAGTTTCTTAGTGTTACTTAAAACTTTTTTTAGACTTAGGAGTAATAGAAGTTTGATTTGGAAATCACTTGTATTTGCTTACTATAAAGACATAGTGTGATACCCGATGGTATGGTTTAAAAACATATTGTGTTATCATTTTGAAATCATTATCTTTCCAAGTTTTAAAAAAAATTCATACCAACTTGTTTTGTTAAGGCATATTAAAAATCTAATTAAAACATAAACATCACCAAAACATAAATTAAAGGCCTTTTACAAATCAATATAAAACCCCAAATAAAGTAAATAAGCTAAAGTACCCAAATTCAATAGTCCTTTATTAAAGCATGGCATGTGCACCCAAGTCCATCCGGCTCCATGTCCGCGTCTGAGTCACTGAAATGTCAAAGGAGAGGGTGAGTCGAGTGACTCGATGTGTAAACCTCGCTCCCAAAACAACATGCTAACACACATCATACAAAGCAACATAATTAATGCAACCCGATCCTAACCATCCATATCGCCTTTTCTACCCGTGTGGTACCAAACCACTGGTGGTGCCAAACCACTGTGACATATAGTCACAATGTGTTACCAAAACACCGGTGTCCCAAATACACAATATCCGTCAATGTGGTGCCAAACCACTGGTGTCCCAAAGACACAATTGTGCTACCAAAGCACCGGTGACCAAAGTCACAAATCCGATGATGGGCCAACCCATCGTGTGATACCAAATCACTAGCAGAGCGATCCCATATCTCATGTGGGGCCAACCCATGGTGGTTAAACCACGAGGACAAGTCGCAATGAGGTGCCAAACCTCTGGTGACCCAAAGTCACAAAGTGTGCTACCAAAGCACGGGTGCTCGTCGACACAAAATATCTTTGCTCCCTCCACTTCAGTATCACCCATACGTGTCATCTTGACTCATGTACAATATGCAATCATGTAACTCATGCAACCATGTCCAACATTGCATCTCATAGCATATATATATAGTATAGATCATCATATTCAAAGTATCCATAATAGGACTTGTAATAAAATGGACTTACGGGATCCGTACACATACCCCATTTGGGTATCAATTATCCATCATCTTGGTATCGTTTTTAACGAGCAAACAGGTTTATTAATAACATTACTAGGTATCGGTGTGTTAGTTTACACACAGTAAATCTGAGTCTAGAAATCGACAAAAGCAATCTAAGTCCCTCGAGTACTAGCTTCTACAATCGGCCAAAACATAGGGTTGAACATCTACACATTAAGCCAACACCATTTAGACCAAAGGGTTTGTCGAAAGCCCTTACCTTAAACTTCTTTGGTTTCTACCAACCCAACCCAATCAATGGTTCAACCAACAATCGGCCTCACCGTTTGCTTATCGGATAACAAGGCTCTGCTCCACTTCCTACAATCGGCAACCAACCAAAGATAATAGCTCTCGGCTTAAACAAATACCAAACAATTAGACTTGTTAACACAATCCCTTACCGCCACTTACCACGATCAAGGCAAGGGCTATGCTTGGCTTTGAAATCTGAATGCCTACGATAAAGCGATTTCCAAATAAATGGTTACAACACTTCTAATCGATCGCCAAAACCAACTCTTACTTTGAAGATACCGATAGAGAACAGAAGCCTTACCCAAAAAGCATTCGGCCAAACCCAAGAACCTCCTCCAAGGCTTGAAAACGAACTACCAAAAGCAATCCACACCACCCTTAGATTCGGCCAAAGAACAAAACAAAAAGGAAGGGAAGATTAAGGCCAACACAAGGAGGATTGACTAGCGGTTTTGAAAAAGAGATGAAACGAAGAGAGATGAGTGGAAGGGTCACTTTCGGTTTTGATGAAGAAAAAGAAATGGATGATGTAGGCTTTTGGTGAAATATATTACGGTTAATAAGGGAGAGAAGAAGGCTGGTTTTGGTTTACAAGCAACAAGAGAAGAAAGGGTCTCTAGTTAGGCTTTGCACAGGAGGAGAAGAAGAAAGAAACAAGGTTTACTTTCAATCAGTGCTAGAGGTTTGACAACTAAGTTGAAAAAAAGAAAAGGAGGTAGGAGGGCATTATTTAACAATCAAAGGGAGAAAAGAAATGATAATGGAGTGCTTGGTTCGGCTAAAACAAAGAGAAGAAGCAAAACAAAACAGCAAGCAATTTCGGCAACACCCGGGGCTTCGGTTTCAAGGATGAATGGCAAAAAAAGAAGATGTGGTTTCGGCTTAGGCTATGGCAAGAAGAGAGCTCTTTTACTAGCTTTTGACTAACAACAATCAGCTTGTAGACACAAAGAAAAGAAGAAAAAGAAACTTAATTGACCCCTCCCCTAAACCGAAAATACACCCTAAGAGGCCAAGGGAGTTTCGGCACTTCCCAAGCTCCCCCAAACACTCCTCCAAACCGGCCAAATCCCCCCATTTACTCACACACCACTCAATTCAAATGAGCTTACCAAGTCTTCCTCCTACTTTCACTCTCCATCCACCGTTTGAATATGTTGACCAAGTCCATGGTAGAGTTCAAGTTGCCCACAACCTCTTCCTCCATGCCATCCAAAATGGGAGCCAAAAGGGGTGGGATTCTCGCGACTTGAACCCAAGACCTCCCCCTTGCAGATGGCGCCACACACACACTCCCCATATAGGCGCATGCTTGCCACTTTGCTAGCTCCTCTTTTGTGCTATAATTCCATTAATTAATTTATAAACCCCATCTCCTTGACTCCTATCCCTAAAGCTCAAAAATAAAAACTTATCCACCTACCGGGCACACTCTAGTCTCTGCTAAGCCCCAAAACACCCAAACAACATCATAGCAAGAAATAAACATGCAACAATTGCTAGAAATAAATTAACCCTTAACACGGATATTACGGTTCTACCCTTAAAATAATTTGACCTCGAAATTACAGTGAGAAGAGTTGCGGGTATTCTTGTCTCATCATATCCTCGAGTTCCCGTTGCTTCTTCCGCCATGATTACGCCAAGAACCTTAACGAGAGCACAGACTTCTGCGTAGAACCTTCACATCCGATCTAAAATCATCAGGGCTCTTCCTCTATGGACACATCTGGATTTACCTCGATCTCCTCTCTGTCACCACATGTGATGGATCGAGCGATATCGGCGAAGCATCGAAGCGTGGAACCGTCGTGAATCGACTTAGCTCATCGGCAACTCGGTACGTCATAGCTGGTCCCACTCGTCTTAGTACCTTATATGACCCAATAAACCTCGGACTTAGCTTGCCTTTCCTCCGAACCTTAGCACTTTCTTCCATGGTGAGACCTTGGAAAACTTCGATCTCCACAAATTCAATATCTCTCCGTTTAAGATCGGCATAGGACTTACCGGTCGGAAGCTTCCTTCAATCGAGCTGAATCAACAACCTTGTCTTGGTCTCGAACCAACTCTGGTCCCAATAGCGGCGTTCACTTAGCTCATCCAACAAGTAGGTGGCGACACTTCCTACCATCTAGCGCCTCATAAGGTGCCATCTTAATGCTCGCTTGGTATTTGTTGTTGTAAGCGAATTCAGCTAACGGTAGATACTCCTCGGCTACCCTGAAGTCAAAACACACCCTCGAAGCATGTCCTCCAATATCTGTATAACTCTTTCCATTGCCCGTCGGTCTGCGGATGAAATCTTAGTCTTTGAAATCTAACAGTGTACCCGAGCACGATGCAAAGCCTTCGGAACCTTGGCGTGAATCTGGGGTCCCTATCAAGAGATGATCGTCGGGCACCCGTGCGATCTCACAATCTCGACACATACTGACTTCGCCAACCTCATAGTGAGTAATCCACCCTCACCGGAATAAAGTGAGTGATTTAGTCAGTAGATCCTGATTACCAATGAATCCTTCTTGCTCGGTGTAGCGGTAATCCAGCAGCGAAATCCATAGTTATTCTTTCCCACTTCCTTTGTGGAATCTTCCTTTGGTGAAGCAACCCAGAATGATGGCGATGCTCGACCTTGACTTGCGACAAGTCGGGCACTTCCTACAAACTCTGTCACCTCCTTTTTCAAACCGGCCACGAGCTGTTCTCTGAGATCCTATACATTTTGCTACCTCCGGGATGCATAAGCGTGAAACTTTCTATGAGCATCTGAAGAATCTTTTGCCTCAATTCGGTATCTCTCGGCATACAAGCCTTCCCTGAAACACGAACCCCATCACTAGACAAGCTATACCCCTTCAAACCATCATTACTTTGAGGTCCTCTGCTTGAAAACCTCATCTAACAAGCTGCTTTCTCGATCTGCTCCAGCCAAGTAGGCAACACTGCGTTACGCGAGAATACTCCGTCATCGTACAAACTCAAGTGGGCAAACAATGCTCTTGGATCAAGAAACAACCTTACGGCTCAGCGCGTACGCCCACGGCGTTAGCCTTGCCGAGATGATACTCAATTGAGCAATCGTAGTCTTTGACTCAATCCATCGGTACATCTCGATTCAAGTCTTTACGAGTCGGAAGGTACTTGAACTCTTATGGTCCGTATAGACTATCGATCTTTCTCCGTACAAGTAATGCCTCCATATCTTTAGGGCAAATACTACGATATAAGCTCCAAATCGTCGTGGGATAATTAACCTCATGTGGCCTCGGTTGTCGGGATCGTAAGCCACAACCTTCCCTTCTGCATCGACACACAACCCAAGCACATATGTGATGCATCGCGATTGCTTGTAATTCCTTACCGACCTCGGGTTGAATCGAGCCGGAGCTTGATCAAAATCTTCTTTAACTTATCGAAGCTCTCCTGCGCTTCCGGTCAAACAAGCGGAACTCCTTTCTCAACAATTTGGTCATCGATCTTGCAATTAACGAAACCCTCTACAAATCTTGGTAGTATCACCCAACCCAGAAAACTCAATTTCCGCTCTTGACTTAGGCGGCTTCCAATCCAAAACCGCTTCTATCTTACGAGGTCCTCTAATCCCTCGGTAGAACCTACATGACCCAAAATGTCACCTCCTAAGCGAACTCGCATTCTTGAACTTAGCATAGAAATTGTTTCCCTTAGAATCTGCAATACCACCCGTAAATGGCGTCATGCTCTTCCTCGATCCTTGAGTATACCAAGATGTAAATCGATAAAACTACCACAAAGCGATCCGAATCTTTTGGAACACCTATTCATCGGATCCATGAAAGGCGCGGTGCATTAGTCAACCCGAGCGGCATAACCAAGAACTCAAAGTGCCCATCTGAAGTCTGAAATGCGTTTTCTGAGATATCGCCTCTTTTACCTTCAATGGTGATATCCGGACCTTAGGTCAATCTTGAGAAAAGCGCCCCTTGGTGATCAAACAAGTCATCTATCCAAGGGTAGTGGATACTTGTTTTGATCGTCGACTTATTCGGTTAAGCGGTAGTCTATGCACATCCGCATAATCTAGTCTTTCTTCTTTACAAAATGCAAAGGCGCTCCCAAGGTGAAATACTTGGCACGATAAAACCTCGGTCCAATAACTCTTGGATTTGAGCCTTAAGCTCCACTAATTCTTTAGGTGCCATCACATGCGGAGCAATGAATCTTGGCGCGATTCAAGATATGATCTATTAGAACTCTACCTCCGTCTGGTGGCAACCGGAAGCTCCTCGGAAACACATCCACAAATTCCCTAAGCGTCAAAGCGGTCTCCACAATGAGACTCCTTAGTTTCAAGGCATACACATGAACCACATACCTTCCGACCCTTCGACCATTTCTCGACTTTGAGGCGAGATACCACATTGGACGGATAGTTTCTCCTATTACCGTCGAACTACTTCATCACCCTCGGTGTGTTGAAACCATGCGCTTAACCACATGATCCAACCGCTGATACTTACCGGCCGGTCCATTAGAAATTAGATCGAACTCCCGAATGGCGGTTCCATCGGATCGACCTCAAACACTACCCTTGGAGTTCTAGAGTGCGTCTCTCTCGGTTTATCTACCACTCTGAGTGACCTAGAGGGCTTATTACGGTCATGCGCCTAGAAGATATCTCGAGTCTAAATCCATTGTTCCTACTATACTCACGGCAACATAAGAGTGTAGACCCACCTCAATTAAAAGCAGTTATAAGGAGAACCAAAATCAAAAACATCTGGTGATGACGTCCGTCGTCGCCCTCCTCTCGGCGCCTCATGACATATACTAAACCAGTGCTGGCCTCGAACTACTGCATCTCTTGCGGTGCTCCACGGCCCCAGGCAGGCTGTTACCTCCTCTGCCATTACCTCGGCCCCTCTGCGGTGGTCCATTATTTACGTATTGATTACGCCCGATTCTCGGTGAATTCTAGCCAACTTGCGGACGGTCCCTCACGGTGGTCCAATGAGCCACCTCAAAACAACCTCACCATCGGTCCAACATCCTCCCGGTGAGCCTTTCCTACAGCGATTACAATCGGCGGTCCACGCCTGCAGACAACAAACCTACCGTGATTTGGCCCTCGGTCTAGCCCTCTTCTGCGATTACGATGACCCGAAAGACCCAAAACTCCTTTTATGGCGGTTCCTATCCATACCACCCTCCACGAGACTCTTTAATGCCCTCGACAACCTTCGCCTTTTCAACTAGAACCGCAAATTCACGCTCTGGCTGGCGCAATCAACAATCTTAACTTCGTATCATGAGCCATCCTCGAAAGCGAGCGCACCTTTCCTCTTGATAGCCACCATACCCCAGCATCCCGGCTCGGCCTCGAAACTTCGGCCTCATACTCCGATCTGATTTGCTCCCTGGACTAACCCGAAATGCCTTCCGTGCTCATTTATGTAGTTAGCTCAAGCGTACTTTACGATAAGCGGCGAAAATAGTCCCATGTCAAGTCTTGATTTGCGGTATTTATCCGGACCGTGAGCCACCTTGTATGACTCACCGGGAAGTGATCGATCCCTTTAATTTTTCTTACTGCGGTCGGTCTAGATCATCCATGATCCATTCTGTCGCTTCGGCCCGATCTTCGGCGGTCTTTGGGAGCAACACCGAGACACCTCGAAGAATTCACCCCATTTGCCCGAAATCGCTCAGACGCAGATTTCTAGCTCCTACACCCCACACCGCTCGGCTACCCTCTCTAAAACCCGCACATCGCTTTGTGATCTTGCATCATCGCGATCATTCACGGAACTCACCACCTCCAATTGGTGGCGGGCAGGTATCTCATTCTCTGAACCACCCGGAACCTACGGGCTCGAAGCAGTCATCCTCTGCGACCACGTCCACGACCACGTCCACCTCGGGTACTCATAACTAAATCTAAATGCAGATTAGAGAATTTTATGTATCGAGTCATTATTCCTTTGTGTTTAAAGCAAAGTTTTATGAAATTTTAAAGAAGCTTTGTTTCGCGAGTCCACAGTCCTATTAGTTTGATCTCTAAAGTAGTCTTACTAGCCATCCAATCATGTCAATCACAACAAATAGTGCGGGTGCTTACAGGCGGCCAGTGCGGTGACTCGGTGCCATGCCCTTCAAACCATACTTTAAAAAAGCGAGAATACTTGAAAATTACGGTTTTAAAACATTTTAGGCCTCGGGTCCACAGGTAGAGCTTTTGAACTTAGCTCGATACCACAAATGTAACACCCCAAACCGGACAAGACACCACGTCAGAATACGGTATATTACGGAAACATGTTTGTGAGAGGTTAAATTTTTATTAAAAGCGAGGTGAAAACACGGTGTATTTCGAGGACAATTTGAGTAGACTTGTTTGAAATCAAATGGAGTATGTGAAACAGGAGATTTTGAAATCTTAACGAGAATGTGTAGTTAAGCGAGTTTAAACCATTTAGACCTTAGTAGTTTCTTAGTGTTACTTAAAACTTTTTTAGACTTAGGAGTAATAGAAGTTTGATTTGGAAATCACTTGTATTTGCTTACTATAAAGACATAGTGTGATACAGATGGTATGGTTTAAAAACATATTGCGTTATCATTTTGAAATCATTATCTTTCCAAGTTTTAAAAAAATTCATACCAACTTGTTTTGTTAAGGCATATTAAAAATCTAATTAAAACATAAACATCACCAAAACATAAATTAAAGGCCTTTTACAAATCAATATAAAACCCCAAATAAAGTAAATAAGCTAAAGTACCCAAATTCAATAGTCCTTTATTAAAGCATGGCATGTGCACCAAGAGTCCATCCGGCTCCATGTCGCGTCTGAGTCACTGAAATGTCAAAGGAGAGGTGAGTCGGTGACTCGATGTGTAAACCCGCTCCCAAAAACAACATGCTAACACACATCATACAAAGCAACATAATTAATGCAACCCGATCCTAACCATCCATATAGCCTTTTCTACCCGTGTGGTACCAAACCCTTGGTGGTGCCAAACCACCTGGTGACATATAGTCACAATGTGTTACCAAAACACTGGTGTCCCAAAGACACAATATCCGTCAATGTGGTGCCAAACCACTTTGGTGTCCCAAAGACACAATTGTGCTACCAAAGCAGTGGCCGAAGTCACAAATCCGATGATGGGGCCAACCCATCGTGTGATACCAAATCACTAGCAGGGCGATCCCATATCTCATGTGGGGCCAACCCACGGTGGTTAAACCACGAGGGACAAGTCGCAATGAGGTGCCAAACCTCGGTGACCCAAAGTCACAAAGTGTGCTACCAAAGCAGGTGCTCGTCGACACAAAATATCCTTTGCTCCTCCACTCGTATCACCCATCGTGTCATCTTGACTCATGTACAATATGCAATCATGTAACTCATGCAACCATGTCCAACATTGCATCTCATATCATATATATATAGTATAGATCATCATATTCAAAGTATCCATAATAGGACTTGTAATAAAATGGACTTACGGGATCCGTACACATACCCCATTTGGGTATCAATTATCCATCATCTTGGTATCGTTTTTAACGGGCAAATAGGTTTATTAATAACATTACTAGGTATCGGTGTGTTGGTTTACACACAGTAAATCTGAGTCTAGAAATCTGACAAAAGCAATCTAAGTCCCTCGAGTACTAACTTACAATCGGCCAAAACATAGGGGTTGAACATCTACACATTATTAACACCATTTAGACCAAAGGTTTGTCTAAGCCATATACAAATAACAGCATAAAATGCACATAACCATATTGATACAATGACATTAATGGTTCTCATAGTAAATTCATCACATATATTTCTTTGGCTCATTTGTAGCCATATCTTACCACATTCTTCAACTCAAATGTCACCTATACACATAGCTTTTTAAGCATCTCTTCACATATCATTCTATCATTTCATTTCACATATCCACCTTAGTAATTTCATATAGATACTTACCTTTCATACCACGATGTACATAACAAGCGTGCTTGAAGCGAAAATATCAATCACATAGTCGTTCGTATCTCGATTTGCTGTTGAGCTGTTCAAAATCTAATAGGATACTCGAGTGCTCGAATTAGTCGTACAATGCCAAAGTCCTATCAT
>CP106730.1:77076183-77233368 GCA_025506655.1 Gossypium rotundifolium | reverse complement strand
GTATCATACGTAAACATACACAAATAAATTAAAAGAACTTACAGCGAACTCGGCCGAGAACTCTAAAAGCCATACTTCTATAAAACCATTTTAATCAAAAATTTTCAAAAAGTTATTTGGGCCTAATTTTGAAAATAGTGTGGGCTTCAAAATCGAAGGCCGAGTGTTTATAACTGGGCCCTGATACCAAGTTGAAACACTCCAAACCTGGCCCATAAACCCTGATCGGATCTGGTATGTTCCTCGAGTAAAACTTCAATTAAACCTTATTTTGTTTTATTAGATAATATGTTGGTTCAGAGAAAATAGGTCTATTTAGTGATCGCGTTGTAAATGGTGTGTAGATAAGTTGGTGTCTCATTAAAAACGTTATCTTTATAAGAAATATTATAAGTTAAAAGAAAACCAAATTTAAAACTTATTATTATTATTAAAACCATAGGTGTTTAGGTGTCAAAACAGTTTAAGTTATTTTTCAAATCATTTAATTATTTAGTAAATATTTGATCGTAGCATTAAAAATCTAAAACGTAAAAAAAAAAAAAGCATCCATAGCGGCCTTATTACAAAAACATAACCCGTAATAAATCCTTAATAATAAAAGAAAACGTAGTAGGTTTAATTGAAAGAAAATCAAATACTAAATTGAGCAAAGGCCACCACGTAGTCCTCACGACCGATCCATCACACTAAGTGTCACCGAAAAGATATCCCATAAAGGGTGAGTCAATGACTCAATGTGTAATGAGACACTAAAACCCAATTAATTATAGCCATTAAGCCCATTTAAAACACATTTAGCCATAAGCCCATAATATAGAAAATTAGATAATAACCGATTAAATCACATGTACATATAAAATGAAATGCAATCCCGAGCCCACCTAAATATCCATTCGCTACTCACCACCCGTACCTACCAATCACACCGTGGGGATTTCTAAATCGACCCTCCATCCGCTACACACCATTGAAGGCGATCATTGCAATAAGCGCACATCGCCCTTATAAATTGTGGCATGGCCACCGGATAGTTGTGACAGAGTCACCGGATTCATAATATTATTGTGATCGAAATCACCGGATAATGTGGTAAAAACCACCAGAACACTTCCCCTTTATCAAAATTACCTATATGCCCATGCACATACATATTATTCAGATTTTATGCAATTTACCCCCAAAATCATAACTGAATCATACACATTTCATATCCATGCTTACAGCATTGTTAACGAAGTATTAGGGGGTTAACGTACCTGAATATCATGTACCACTGAATGGTACCCGCAACCATTATCATACATATTATTCTTAACACATGCAAATCATTAATATTATCGATCTATTGAAAATTTAGTGTAGTGCTACACACCTGATAATAGTGAGAACTATACTTTCCTGCTCGTCGATACCTAAATATTTATCACGCTTGATTAGAACACTAATACTTATAAAACTATACAAATGATAAGTAATCTAAATCCTTACCCTCGAAATCTCGAACAATAACTATATGCGATTTCTCTCCGATTGATGGTTCGTAACCCGATAAAAACCACGAACAAACAATGGCTCGGGGGTACATACGACTTCAAATAATCGATTTTCACCGGCAGTGGGTCCACAACTCGATGGAAAGTCTCGGATTCTCGATACAGCCCTTCTTTTGAAATTTGAGGGTGTAGTAGAACCACCCCTCTTCCAAACACTATTTACCACTCTTTTCGAACCTATTTTGTTTGCCCCAAAATCTTACGTTCACGGAAAAATTAATAATAATCGAGCAGTAGAGTCCCCTAAAATGAAATCGATTAGTAGTCCATCTAAAATGATATAACAAGTAATATAAAAATCCTTACCTTGATTGTCTAGATCCTGAATATGTCACTTGTCCTTGGAGATGTCGAAATCCCTTTGATATTTAAATCTCGAATGATCTCTCCTTAATCGTTGGCTACCAAAAAGAATCCTGAAATCCTCCTTCAAGATTTTGGCCAAAGAGAATAAAAGGATTAGATTCCTAAAATCGACTATCCAAAAGAAAAAAAAAAGAAAAAGAAAAACAATAGATAGTTAATCCTTACCACTAACGCTGAAATCGTTTGCACCCTTATTTGATACTACAAAGAGATTCGACTATATAGGAGAATGATTGACTTTGAAGAAGAAAGAGAAGAGAATAGGATGTGATGAAATTAGGCTTGGTGACAAGAAGAAGATTCAGCCTTTTCAAAAGAGAAAAGAGATGGGAGATTTTAGGTGTTGCGGCAATGATGAATATGGAAGGAAGGTTTCGGCTATTACAAGAGAAAGAAGAAGAAAAGAAAGGGATGAAAAATGACCTTTGTGTTATGGTGATTTCGGCAGAAGAGAGGAAGAAAAGAAAAGAGAAAATGTATTCAAGGCTTTTGGTGTTTTCGACAATAGGGGAAAAGAAACTTGAGGGAATAGGCAATTTAAACCAAAATGGTCAAAATGGAATGACCAATAGAAAAGAGAAAAGAATAAAGATGCTTACCTAATGCTAAGAATGCATTCGCTAGGAGAGGAAAGGTGGAGAGAATGAAAATTTGCTTTAGAGAAACACAAAATAACCCAATTGTCAAAATGACCAACTAGCTACTAACCTACCAAAACCTTCATCAAAATTCAGTCACCCCCCTAGGCTCCCAAACCGTCCAAATACATGGACTCCAAAGTCAAAGTTTTCCACACAAAACTTTCCATACCAATCACCTTACAATATGCCTTGTGTTCCCTCATCATTCCTTAATCAAAATGATCCCTTTCCCCAAGTTCATACTTACCTAAACTATTAATCATCTTGCCATAAAAATTAAAGTCCAACTTACCACATATAAAGCTTGGCCGACACTTGATGTAAAGATGCAAAAAAATAAAGTCTCCAAAAATGCACTCCATGTTGTTCGAACCACTCCCCTCAAGCAACCATTCATGCGCCAATACCACCATGCTACCAACTCCTCTTGTGCTAATTTTAGATGCTTAATTTAGCTTAAGTATTAGGGTCACTTGATTCACTTCACTAAATTCTCCATATTTAAAATTTATTCTAGATCCGAATAAATTCCAAACCTTCACAAAACTATATCAGGCACATAATAAAATCATACCCGAGCTAACATAAGCAACAAGATGATTCACAAATTTTTAGGATGTTACACTCACCACCTCAGCAATATACAACTTGGCCAACTTATCAAGAGCATAGTCAACAAGCACCAGTATAAAGTGAGCTAACTTCGTTAGTCTATCCACAATAACCCACACAGCATCTTTCTTTCTCGAGTTATAGGCAACCCCATTACAAAATCCATAGTAATTCGATCCCACTTCTACTCAGGAACCATTATCGGCTGATGCAATCTCGAAGGTACTTGGTGCTCGGCTTTCACTTTTTGACAGGTCAAGCATCTTGCCACAAACTTAGAGATGTCCCTTTTCATACCCGGCGACCAATAATTTTTTTTCAAATCATTGTACATTTTCGTGCTATCGGGATGTACTGACAAGTAACCACTATGTGCCTCCTTTAATATCTTCTAAATCAACTCATCATCCTTAGGTACACAAACTCTGTCATGGAACATTAAACAATCATCCAGACTCACCCGAAAATCTGTATCAGTTCTCAATTCACACTGGGCTCTCTTAGCTCGTATCTCACTATCATTCTTTTGAGCTTCACAAATTTGTTGAATAAATAGCAGTCTAGCCCTCAACTCGGCCAATATGGCACCATCATTAGACAATGCTAAGTTAGTACTCATAGCTTTCAAAGCATACAAAGATTTTTTGCTCAAGGCATCCACGACCACATTCGCTTTCCCTGGATGGTAATCAATCACTAACTCATAGTCCTTCAACAATTTGAGCCACCGTCATTGTCACAAATTCAAATCCTTTTGATCCATTAAGTACTTCAAACTCTTATGATCCGTAAAGATTCGGTACTTTTCACCATATAAATAATGGCACCAAATATTTAAGGCGAATACAATTGCAGCCAACTCTAAATCATGAGTCGGATAATTCTTCTCATGCGATTTTAGCTGTCTCGAGGCGTAAGCAACTACCTTACCCTCTTGCATCAATACACAGCCAAGACCGTTAAATAAAGCATCACTGTAGACCACAAATTCTATCCTCGACTCAAGTTGTACTAAAATCGGTGCCTCAGTGAACAATGTTTTCAATCTCTCGAAACTTTGTTGACATTTTTCAGTCCATTCAAACTTAACATCTTTATGCACTAGTTTCATCATCGGGGTAGCAATCATGGAGAATCCTTTACGAAGCGTCTGTAGTACCCCACTAAACCCAAAAAGCTTCTGACTTCTGATACATTTCTTTGCTGTTTCCACTCCACTATAGCCGAGATCTTACTCGGGTCAACTCTAATACCATCACCTGACACAATATGTCCTAGGAATCTGACCTCTCGGAGCCAAAACTCACTCTTGATAAATTTAGCATGTAACTGCTTGTCCTTTAAAGTCTACAAAATAATTCTCAGGTGCTCTGCATGTTCACTCTCATCCTAAGAATAGACTAATATGTTGTCGATAAAAATGACTACAAACTTGTCCAAGAACGGTCGAAGTTGCAATTCATCAAGTCCATGAAAATCACAGGAGCATTCGTTAGACCAAATGGCATGACAAGAAACTCATAATGGTCATACCTTATCCGAAATGCAATTTTCGGCACATCTTGCTCCTTAACCCTTAACTGATAACAACTAGACCTTCGGTCTATCTTAGAGAACACCGTAGCTCCCTTCAGTTGGTCAAATAAATCATCTATCCTTGGCAAAGGATACTTATTCTTCACAGTCACTTTGTTGAGCTGTCTGTAGTCTATGCACAATCTTATCGACCCATCTTTCTTCCTCACAAAAAGTATCGGAACACCCCACGGTGAATAGCTCGATCTTCCAAAACCCTTGTCCGTCAACTTTTACAACTAAACTTTCAGTTCTTTCAAATCTAATGGTTCCATCCTATACAGAGCAACCGAAATGGGTGTCGTTCCCAAAACTAACTCAATCCCAAACTCGACCTCTCTAACTGGAGGTAACCCAATATTCACATACCACCAATACTGATTCAATTTTGCCTCTGACTCTTAAGTATTTAACACAAAGGCGAGATAAGAATCGTACCCTTTTCTTAAATATTTCTCAGCGACAATGGAAGAAATCATCACCGATAAATTATCTGACCCACCTGATTCAACCCGAATGACATTTCCATTTTCACATTTCAATTCAATAAATTTACTACCACAGTTCACTAAAACACTATGGGTAGTTAACCAATCCATACCAAGAATCAAGTCAAATTCATTAGACGGAAACAACATAAAGTTTGCTAGAAAACAATAACCTCTAATTGTCAAAGGACAATTCCTACACACGTTGTCAACTAACACATGTTTGCCTAACGGGTTTCACACCTTTACCACAAATTCTGTAGACTCAACAATTATGCTCATACTAGATACCAATCTCATGTAAATGTAAGAATGGGTAGACCCCAGATCAATCAAAGCAATAACAAAGGTGTCATGAAGATAAAAGCACCCTTTATCACATCTAGAGATGATGCCTCTTCACAAATACGAATGGCATAGGTCCTTGTAGGTGCCCGAACCTCCGATCTCACAGTAGAATCTCGAAGCGCACCTCTACCACTAGTCCCACCTCTCGGGTTCTTTTGTAGCCTACCCCTCAAAGATACATTGCTTGATTTTACCTCTTGCTTCCTTTCCTTGTCATCCGTCTCAGGGAAATTTTGGATGAAATGGTTGGGGGAACCACACTTATAACAATTTCAGTTGTTTCCCCAACACTCCCCAATATGATGTCTACCATAACTTGGACATTTTGATTTGGGCTTTAGATTGCCCACACTTGCCATCGAAGGGGCTTGAACTCTAGAGCCCGAATAGGTGTTACCTTGATCTCGATGTGAATATCCATCTGATGTAGTCATCAAAGGTTTGTTTCCTTGGACCTCTTCGATTGAGCTTGATACGATTTACTCATCAGCCTTTTTCTTGCATCCCGGCATCACTCACGGCCTTCTCTCTTTTTCTTATTTAGTTTTTCACCTTACATGCCCTATAAACCAACACTACACAACTCTTTTAACTCTAAGATCCCAATTAAAAGTTTGATATCCTCATTCAGCCCATCTTCTAACCTCTTACAAATGATAGCTTCTATAAACACACACTTTTATGCATACTTGCTGAGCCTAACAAACTCGAGTTCATATTCTACCACCGTCATTTTTCCTTGCTTCAGTTCAATGAATTCATTTCGTTTCTGGTCCACAAACCTCTGACTTATATACTTCTTTCGAACTCTTCCAAGAAGAAGTCCCACGTCACTCTCTCCCTTGGGACCACCGACGTCAACATTTTCCACCAATGGTATATCGAGTCCTTAGTAAGGACACGGTGCATTTTAAGCTCTCCTCATGTGTGCAGGAGAGTTCATCAAACACCCTCATCGAGTTCTCAAGCCAGAACTCCGCCCTCCTAGGGTCATCATCTATATTAGCTCTAAACTCCTCAGCCCCTTGCTTTTGAATCTTGTCTATCGAGGGCATAGTTATTCTCACTTCATCTACACCTTGAGGTGGCTAAGGAATAGGAGGGGGTGGAGGAGGTTGAGCATTAAGGTTTGCTCGTATGTACTTCATGTACCAATTACACATCATTTGGAGAAAGCCTTCCCAGACCTTTTCTCCTTGACCCCTAGCCTCAGGTCCACTTTCTATAGGTACGATCCCTTGCACGGGAGCCGACGTGTTACTAGCTACGTCATCAGTAGCCGTTTGATCGGGATCCATTTACTATATAAAAAAACAAAGTTTAGAATTGTTAGAAGCCACCACACTTGTAACATCTCAAAATTGGGCCTAGTAGGATTGGGCCCAATAGGCCTTGGGCGTAAGAATGTTTAAAATTTTTGAGAATATGAGAATGGCATGGTTGCAAATTAGACTTATTAGTTAAGTGAATTTAGAAGGTTACGGGGTTTCTATGAAGTCTCGGGTTTAATTGGGCCTTAGGAAAAATTTGGTATTTTAGCACTTTCAGGAGAGATGGTAAGTAGCTTCAAGGCTTATAGAAATAAATGAGTAAATTGTTAGCATAAATGAGCAATTAGTAAAGAGGTTATGGCATCATGTGAAGGACTTTAAGGGAAGAGGTTCAAATCCCATTGTGTGCAAATTTTGACTATTATTTTTGCATGCTCTCCTTAAGTGTAGGCCAAGAGGTATATATGGCAAGGTGGACTTCTTTATTTTTGGTAAGGTGGCTAAGGAAATAAGGAAAAGTTGAGGTTGGGAAAAGGAATCAAAAGAAAAAGACAAGTATGGGGGACATGTTGGCACAAAAAGGGGAGAATGTTATGGAAAGTGTGGTTGGCCAAATGTTTGACCAATATTGTAATGCATGTGGACGGTTTTGGAGGTAGATAAGTAGCTGAAATTTTTACTTTGGCATTTGGTAAGGTCTTGGTATTGTTTTGGCCAAAAATCCTATTTGCAACTTTTGTGTCATCTTCTTCCAATTTGCTATTCTCTTTGCCGAAACCTCCTAGCACAATTGTGCATCTTTCTTCTTTTTTGTTTAGTCAAATATTCATCTTTTGTTCATCTTCTTTTGATAGTGAATTTCTATCACCTTTTATATTCCCCATTTTTGTGTGTTGGACTTCTCTCCTTGGCTGAATCGGGTAAGGGCTTCATTTCTAATCCTTTCATTTCTTCTCTTTCTAGCTGAATATGTATGTTCATCACTATACGGCTATTCCAATTTGGTTCTTATCGAAATATCACTCTCTCCATCACTCTCATAATTGATCAACTCTTTTTCGTAGAGTTCTAATGGGTGGCCTAATACCAAATCCTTGTCGTTTCATTCGTAGTCATAAGCTAATTGGTGGGAATCGAGATTATCATCGATTAAGGTAAGGAGTCTTTTCATAGTCCATTCGATATCGCTATTCGGTTATGGTGTTAATCGGATTGAAAGTTTGGCTAATCGATTATATTGTTGGTACAAAATCACGCGATACTCTTTACTTGTGGATTTTTCAGAAATAGTGGTAAAGTCGAACACCTATCTCTCGTCATAAGAGACTTGAATTGTTGGTGTCGTGGAGAATATCGTGTTACGGATTCTGAATAAGGTGTGTAATCCCGTACTTTCCTAATATATATTTGAAATGGTGTGTGATCTCACACTTCTCTAAAGGCTTGCATGAAATATTCTATGATTCAGTCAAAATACCGAAGAAAAAATCAGAAACCAGCAACCGTAATCACTCGGGCGTGCGTATGATCGTATTGGTAATCATAATTGTAATAAAATAGTTCCGGTTAGAAACAGTGACGTGTTTTTTGAAAAATCATGAAAAATAGGATAAAGGGAATTAGAAAGTGAATGAGAGATCAAATTAAATCTTACTGTGTCTATTTTGATATGGACGAAACGAAGAAGGAAAACAAATTTTATAATCTAAGATATCTTAATTTTACTGAGACTAGTTCGATTAACTTTGTGGTTCCCTGATCTATTTTGGAAAAATTGTATAAAATTGTACAAAGTGAATTATGGGTTATAATTTATATGTATGGAATCCTTAGTGAGCCTATTTTCAATCAAAACTAGTGGGAGTAATATATGAAAACTGTACAATGAGATATTTGAAATTAAGTTAAGAGAGTTTAGAATCATTGGACAGTGTAACAAGGGAAATTTTAAGGAATAACCTATACTAAATGGTTAAGAAAAAAATTCTGAAAAACTTTTAGTAAGAGGATATATGAGTTTAGTTTCAAGTAAAATTTACGGATTTAGGTTTCGAGTTTCCTAACCCAAGTTATAGTCAATTTAGTCAGTATGACGCAGATGGACAGTTTCAAGTTTTATGTCCAAAATTAGTAATTAAGTCCGGGGTTACGAAATTACGAAAATATCCTTGGAGGGTAAATTATCGAAATACCCCTAGGTTGTGAGATTACCGAATTACCCTTAGTGGGTAAAATTATCGAATTACGAAATGCCCTTATGTGCCAAATTACAAAATACCCTTATGGGTCAAATTACAAAAATGCCCCTAATGGGTGATTTGATAGATTGCCTTAATGGGCCAATTTTGATATATTGCTTAATGGGCCAATTTGATATATGGCTAAATGGGCCGAATTTGATATATGGCATAATGGGCCGATTTTGCAAAGTGTTAATGGGCCAAATTTTTTGTAATAAATCTCTGATGTTATTAATTATCGTTGTTATATTGTGAATATCATAATTTGCTATGAATGTTGCATTCACATAATTCTGCATGGGTTTGGGATATTGATGATTGGAGGAAGCTATTTGGTGGCTCTGCCACATATTTTGGTGACTCTGTCACAATTTGTCTGGTGGCTATGCCACGTATATTCTGTTATTCTGGTGGCTTCGCCACAAATTCTGATATTATAAATGGCTAAATGCCTGTGATTATAAATGGCCATTGGCCTGTGAATTATTATATTAAATGGCAATTTGCCTGCGTTTTGGTGTGTTGGCGGGGTGGGTTGACTTGATCCCCACAGGTGTGTTGGTTGGTACGGGTGGTGTGTAGCGGATGGATTATTAGGTTGGTTTGGGTTGCATTACATTCATTTGATATATTCTATTTTGTAAATGGGCTTTGGCCCAAGATTATGCTTAATGGGCTTCGACCCAAGTTATTGTTAGATGGGCTCAGGCCCAAATTTTTGCTAAATGGGTTCAAGCCCAGTGAACAACGGTAAGGGCATTCTACACTAAGTTCTTGTAACTCACCCCATTTTTCTTTCTTAATCCTTTCAGGTAATGCTCAGCAATGTGGACTTGGGCCATGGATGACTCAATGGAGGCCATACTTCAGAAATGGTTCATATTGAACTTTAGATTTCTATTTTCGTTCACTTTACTATTTTGGGTTTTATGTTGTAATAAGGACTCTGGAGTATTTTATTATTTTCTTTATGTTTGATATACTAATTATTTTGCTTAAATTGTTTTAAAAGGGAATTTTCTAAAAAATTAAATAAAGGTTTTCCAAAATCAATTAACAAATGGATTTCAAAATAAACTTTTACAAATATTTTTAACACGAAAATTGTCTTTTGAATTATCAACAAAATTTTCAAAAGACTCAGATTCTCTTTCGAATTTTCAAACGTCGTTTTCAAAAGTCACGATTTTATAAGAGCATTAGTTCAAATTTATCGATTTATCAATCAATCTTCGAGGTCAGTAGTATTTTATCAAATATTTCAAATCAAACTTGTTTTCTTGATTTTAACGAAGCAATACCTCTTTTTGCGTACGAATGGAAAGGACTTAAATGTATTTTTCTCATGTGACATGTCAAATCTGGCCTTAACACCTGGGCCGGGTTTAGGGTGTTACAACACTATCATTATACGCTTATGGCATGTATAGCTAGACCTTAACACACGCTACAGTATTCTTAGAACCGACTAAACCATAACTCTGATACCACTAAGTGTAACACCCCTTACACGTATTCTACGCCGGAACTGAATACGAGGCGTAACCAAACTTAATTCACATGGTCATACAACTTTAGGCTATCAAATTCTATTCCAAAATAAATTTTTTCCGTACACACCTCTATTATCTTTATAATGGGCCTACAAGGCCCTAAACAGGCTTCCAGAAGGTTTCAAGAATTAATCAGAAACTTTTACACACTTAGGAAAATTTTTCTTGAACAGGGGCCACACGCTCGTGTGGAGGGAATGACACACCCGTGTGCCATCTCACACACCTGTGTTCGACACCCATGTGCCATCTCACACGCCTGTGTTTGACACCTGTGGTCGACATTGACTTGTATCACATGACCTAGCACACGCCCATATGGCTAGCCCGTGGTCGCATCTGACTTAATCAACACGGCCTATTGCACACCCGTGTGTTTCAACCGTGTCAATTTAAATTCCAAATACAAGGTGCAGACTTCACACGGCCTGGGCACACACCCATGCCCATGGCTGTGCCTTCCACACGGCTAAGACACACGGTCGTGTCTCTGCCCGTGTGCTTACTACAAAGCTTACTGACTTGGAAAAACTAACATGAAGGGGACACACGGCCTGGCCACACACCTATGGGACTGACCGTGTGTCACACACGGCCTAGACACACGCCCGTGAGCCTACCCGTGTGGACAAGAACAAGGTTATTTGCCAAGCTCTTTTCACCACCCTAACTCATATAATATAAATTCATCCATCCAAATCACTAAACAACTAAATTTTTGTAATACACCTTCATGAATAACTTCATCTTTTCATATATAACAATGAACCATCAACAATGGCTAAATATAAAAGAGTTCATCATTAAAGGGGCCAACACACTCTTGGCCAAAATAACAAAACAAATTATCTAGTCTAGCCCCTATACATGCCATACTCAAAACACTAAGTCTAGATATACCGAGAGAAGCTAATAGTGTGGGTGATCTTCCAATTATCTTCATATCCCAACCCGGCTCTTTGACTTTATAAAATAAGGGAAGGGAAAAAGGGGAGTAAGCTTTAAGCTTAGTAAGTTTACATGTAAACAAATAATTTTGTGGTATCTACTAAACAATAAATAACATTACAATTTTGCCCCTAGGCTCGTAAATCATTTTTCAACACATTTTCTCAATAAACAAGCCTAGATAACATTTAATTCTCTTTCAACTACTCACAAATCTAACTATCTCAGGCATTTATTATAAAATCACAAACTTTACAACTTGGTCCCATTTTGGTGTTTTCATGACTACACCTTTCACCAAAGTTGTTTCTCATCCCTTTAACATTCATCTTCTTCCATAAAAACTCAGTAAACAACATAAAAATTCTCATGTCAAGTCCTTATACTTTCAACCATTTTGCAAATTAGTCCCCTCATTAGCTATCTTAAGCTTTGGGGACTCCAAAAGTACAAAAATTATCAAATAAAACCACCAAAATCACTTACTTGTAGAGAAGATGAGTTGCTAAAATTTTCAAGCTTTCAAAACCCCTCAAAGCATGAAATTTTTGGTGGAGATGAAGAGTTTATAGTGAAAGATGATAGTTTTTCTTTTTACCATATTTTATTCATCTTTTCTCACCTAATTCACCCAATTTTGACCAAAAATTAAATGCTCTTGTCTCCCTATACCATATGGCCGGCCAACACTCCTCTGTTGGCTTAATTTCATGTTAAAGACCTCCATTTTACATTCTATAGCTATTAGGTACCTCTACCTTGTAAAATAGAACTTTCTCACTTTATGCAATTTAGTCATTTTTCACAATTACACATACAATTGTTAAAATTAAAGCACCAAAATTTTCATATAGCCATATATTAATGCCATAATACATAAAATAACTCCAAAATAATTTTCCTCAACCTCAAATTTAGTGATCCCGAGACCACTATTTTGACTAGCCCTAAAATCGGGCTGTTACAGACTAAGGTGATGGTAGGTTCGGCTAAGAAAAAAACAAAGAAGGTGGCTATTTGGATGGGCTCAGTTTAACAAGAATAATAAAGATAGATACTTTGGGATAAATGGTGGGGATGGAAAATGATCTTAAACTTCAAAAATGATTCAACACTAAAGATTGTCACCCTGATTCCTATATCGTTTAAGGTTGATTTGTAGAATGGTAGATTGGTGAGCACCACACCGGGTTACGATGATAGGTCCGAAAACAAGTCAGAATATGCCACTAGCTCGCTAGATAAGTCAATGAGACTTGTACGAAATATAAGAGGAGATTAACTCACTCAAGAACACAAAGTTCATTAATCAAATTGGGAAAAGTCCTTTTACAAACAAAATGAACAACTATTTATAGGCCTCAGCTACTAGCTAGTCGAATGGTCATCTACAAAGCTTAATAGCTAAGCAAATTCAGCTAGAATAAGCTAGAAAATCTTGGAAGTAATCCAGTAATTTGTTGTAGCTAAATTTGGTTGAATGGGACTTTAAGAGGTAGCTTCATACTTAAGCAAATTAGATTGCATGTAATTGGAATGTTGAGAAATGCAAAGCACAAGTCTAGGTTCGTCCAGGGGATTTTATGAGCTCATTTAAGTTGCAATCTTTGGCTAAAAGGTTACTAGCATTAAAGTGAGTCTTTGAACAACCTATGATGTGTGAACATCCCAATCTGAAAAGTCTTCATGGTGTGAAAGGGTTAGTCGAATGGACATGGTGTGTAACACCAAATGTGAACACATAAATGCTGCCTTGGGAAGACAATCGACCAAGCTTGGACTTTAAGTTGCTAGACACCTTTTGGCTAAATAAGTGCCTTGGGGAGCCAAATGGATCAGCCTCCATGCATTTGAGCTAACCGAACATGCATCTTTCCTTACATTGAACCTTCATGCATGAACCTTGTTAATTGCTCTCCAAAATGCAACTGCACCTAATAAACATATAAAACCAAATGAAATTAAGCTAATTTCAGCTAGGCATAATTAAAACACAATTTTGACACATTAAATAAACACTAGACAAATTAAATAAATACTAGACAAGACACATTAATATTCAGCTATGACCAAGACATATAGAAAGCATATTAACAATATGTACTAACATAAAGCATATTTATAAGCTGTATAAATATTAACTAAATTAATGAAATATTTAATTTATTAAAATATTAAAGTCAATGAGTTGAAAGGAATTAAAGATCAGCTCAACGAGCTAAAGTGAACTCATGTGAGCTGAATCGAGCTAAATTCAGCTTGCACCAAGGTGAACAGATTGCTCAAAGTTTGGGCTCGAGCTTGTCCATTGTCTTCGGATTGGTCTTTATTCCAAAACTGACTAATTAAAGTCGCAACAGCCTCTTGCATTCGTCTAGCTCGAGCTCGAGTCATAGGGCCTTTAGAAAGCTCGAGTGGATCAACAATTGCATTCTTGGGAGCCCCGGGTGTTCTCACATCATTCCCCCTCTTCAAAGTGAGTTGTCCTCAAGTCGAGTCACCCGCTCATCTCCAAACTTATGTTCTCTTTTGGCTCACTAAAGACAAGTGGGGTGAATGATCTCGCATAAATCTGTTCATATGAAATCTCAACATTTAGCAATGAATTATGTGTATGAGTCAATTCAAAAAGCGTGCAAAAATTATCACCCAATTGATTCATACACGCATACATCACACGGTCTAGCTGAACATCAGACAAGGTTTCACCAAAAAAACTATTCAAAAGAAGTGTAGGCAAAAAGAATTTAAATCATTCACTCACCTTGAATTGGCCATGGTCCAAACAAATTAATGTCTCATAACAGTTCATGAAACACACATTCCAATCAAAATCAGGAAAATGGAAAAATATTGGCAACGGACATTTGAATATGGACTCTCTAACAAACGCATTAACATCATGTTTTCCAAAAGGAAAGTCTTTTTGTCACCATTCAAAATAAACAAATTTTCACCAATCTAAGATGAGCAATTATCTTCAACAAAGTACTTTACCTTTCCAAAATTCAATTCGTGAACAAAATCATCAATTTGAACCCAATGGAGCTGTTTAGGAATTTGAGAAATCTCACCTTGCTTACCATTAGAGTTGAAAAGATGAGGATCGCTTTTACCTTGTTCATTTAGCACAAACTTCGTCTCCTCGGGAATGTAATGCAACCGAAGCTCTTTAGTGTAATTAACCTGAAAAGAATAACAAACATGAAGGCATCAGTTAATTAAAACACTTTTTTTTCTCACTCAATTTTCTTTCTTTTTCATTTTCATTTTCTTTTCTTTTTTTATCACTCTTATTTTCTTCACAACTCAAAAACTTTTCAATCGAATTTTTCTCTTTTCTCTCTTTTTCTTTTTGATTTCTTTCTTTTCCTTTTGATTTCTTTCTTTTCTCTCATGCACTCCATGGATTGTTTTAGGCGTTGTTGATCTTCCAAAACTTGCTAGGGCGATAAAGGGGCCAAAGTAACGCTTTTGCCATTATGCTAGAATGAGCATTGATTGGCAAATTCATCGTGTTTGACTCACCGGTCAAACTGCCATGATCTTCCAAGCAGTAAGTGGCTTACATGCGTGGGCACTACATCACATAGTACCTCATCGTGGTAGTTTCAATTGAAAATGAAATCAAGGCTTACTTGGTCACCTTAAGTTTGATTCCTTCTTTGAGCCATTACAACTTGTATGGGCTAGGGTGTTTGATAGTCGGCAAAGCAAGTTTCTCCACCATAAGCATACTTACGACATTCGTGCAACTTCTGCCATCGATCACAACGCTGCAAACTTTTCCATGGATATAATGTATATGAAACAAGTTCTCGTGTTGTGGTTCACTTACAGAGCTTTGCGTACTAAGGCTTCTTTTTACGATGAGCATCTCGGATTCAACAAAGAAATTCTATCTCGTCTTCATTATCAGATGGATTTTTGACATCATCTTCGTTCTTGTCTATTTCCTCCTGTGATTCAATCTCACCATTAGGAAGAATCACCACTGTATTCTGATTTGGGCATTGACTCGCAATGTGCCCTCTTCCTTGGCACTTGAAACACCTAATGTCTCGGGATCGGGTTTGAACATTTTCAATGGCTTTACCTTTGCTAGATTCGGCCAAAGGCTTGGTGGACTTCACCGGAACCACGGGTTCTTTTGCTTGATTTGCTGAAGGAGTCTTATTCGCACCCTAACTCTATTTTGGCATGTTTGAAGTGGAGAAACTCTAGGTAGAGCCTTTCTTCTTGAGTTTCTTCTCAACTTTGATCACCATATGCACCATGCCAATGCTCTCCACATGGTGTTGCAACTCAACAATGTTGGCTATCTTGTGATTTAGTCTGGCTAGAAATCGAGCAATAGTCACCTCACGATCTTCTTGCATGTCCACATGAACCATAGCAACTTCCATTTCCTTGTAGTAATCTTCCATGCTTTTGGATCCTTGGGAGAGGTTTTGGAGTTTTTGATACAACTCTTGGTGATAATAAGATAGGATAAATCGTCATCGTATCACGACCTTCATTTCGACCCAAATGCTAATGGGTCATTCGCCTTTTCGCCTCTGGCTCATAGTGGGTTGGTTTCACCAAATCATTGCATAGTCAAAAAACACAATAGCAGCCAACTTAACTTTTTTGGACTCGAGGTAGGATTCTAGATCTAAACGGCTTTGGAATGAGAAAATTGACAACTTAATGCTTTTAAGGTCATCATCGAACCTCTCTCGATCTCATTGGCCTCGGTTGTATTGGCCTCTCCTCCGATCACTTACATTGAAACCTTGATTGCTTTCGAGATCTCTTGGCTTAGAAAGTTCATCGTCTTTAACTCATCGTCGTCCTCGATTTCTCGGAGGGCTTAAGAGAGTCCTTTCTCGTTGGGCTCTTCCTTCCACATGATCGAACATTTCTTGAATTGGTTCTAACTTTCGGTCGAATAGTTATTCAACCTCGCGTAGCAAACCTTGTAGGTTCAAACCCGGATGTTACGAATAGGTTGCCTCTCGTTTCTCTCAGCCATGTTCCTTTTGGGACTTCTTGACATAAGAATTTTAAGACCTCACCACAAATTATCACAAAGTCTCTCGAAAAGGAAAATAAGAATTTATCACTCTCGCTCGTGTTTTACACTCGTTTAAGGCTTTTCCCTCACTCTAATAGGCTCACACTCTCTTACCTTTTACCGCTCTTTCTCACTCTTGTAACTTCGTATTTTGTCTTGTATAAACCTATTTGCGGCTTTGGGTCAGCTTTAAAAAGGTGGCAATGGATAAAACGTATGGTGTAGGGTAGGCTGAAACAAAATAGAAAATATCAGTTCAAGTGTGGAGTCAGGGTAGGGAAGAAATGAAGGTAGATAGAAGAATTTTGATAAAGGGAGTAGAAGAGAATGAACACAAAAAATCTTTCAAAAATTTCACACTTTTTTTAACTCGTATTTTTTTGTTTTTTTTTAATTATCGTATTTCCTTTTTTTCACTTCAATTATAATATGATGAAATACAAAGAAAACTAAATACAATTTTTTTTACTTCACGAACCTACACCGGCTTGATTCGATTGTCGGTGCTTCTCGTTTGCAAGCTCTGATACCAAATAATGTGATTCAGCCTGGGTTAATCAAGTCGTTTCATGTAGTTTTTCCGATCGTCGATGAGGAGAAGATTAACTTATTGAAAAGGGATAAATTAGGCTAAGGGATGCAGAAGCTTTCAAATGGTATTAAAAGTTGGCTAAGGTGATGGTAGGTTCGGCTAAGAAAGAAACAAGGAAGGTGGCTATTTGGATGGACTTGGTTTAATAAGAATAATAAAGATAGATAATTTGGGATAAATGGTAGGGATGGAAAATGATCTTAAACTTCAACAATGATTCAACACTAAAGAGTGTCACCCCGATTCCTATATCGTTTAAGGTGGACTTGCGAAATGGTAAATTGGTGAATGCCACACCGGGTTACGTGATAAGTTCAAAAACAAGTCGAAAGACGCCACTAGCTCACTAGATAAGTCAATGAGACTTGTACGAAATATGAGAGGAGATTAACTCACTCAAGAACACAAAGTTCATTAATCAAATTGGCAAAAGTCCTTTTACAAACAAAATGAACAACTATTTATAGGCCTAAGCTACTAGCTAACCGAATGGTCATCTACAAAGCTTAACAACTAAGCAAATTCAGCTAGAATAAGCTAGAAAATTCTAGAAGTAATCCATTAATTTACTGTAGCTAAATTCGGGTGAATTGGACTTCAAGAGGCAGCTTCATACTTAAGCATATCAAATTGTATGTACTTGGAATGTTGAGAGATGCAAAGCACAAGTCTAGGTTCGGCCATGGGATTTTATGAGCTCATTTAAGTTGCAATCTTTGGCTAAAAAGTTACCAGCATTAAAGTGAGTCTTTGAATAGCCTTTGATGTGTGAACATCCCAATCTGAAAAGTCTTCATGGTGTGAAAGGGTTAGCCGAATAGACATGGTGTGTAACACCAAATGTGAACACATAGATGCTGCCTTGGGAAGACAATCGCCAAGCTTGGACTTTAAGTTGTTGGATACCTTTTGGCCAAATAGTTGCCTTGGGGAGCCAAATGGATCAGCCTCCATTCATTTAAGCTAGCTGAACATGCATCTTTCCATACATTGAACCTTGTTAATTGCTCTCCAAAATTCGGCTGTACCTAATAAACATATAAAACCAAATTATATTAAGCTAATTTCAGCTGGACATAAATAAAACACAATTTTGACACATTAAATAAACACTAGACAAATTAAATAAATACTAGACAAGACACATTAATATTCGGCTATGACCAAGACTTATTAAAATCATGTAATAAACTAAGACAAATTTAATTAAGTTAGGACAGAATTAATTCGGCTAGGACAAAGCATATTAATAGTATGTAATAACATAAAGCATATTTATAAGTTGTACAAATATTAACTAAATTAATGAAATATTTAATTTATTAAAATATTAGTCAATGAGCTGAAAGGAATTAAAGATTAGCTCAACGAGCTAAAGTGAACTCATGTGAGCTGAATCGAGCTAAATTCAGCTTGCACCAAGGTGCACGGATTGCTCAAAGTTTGGGCCCAAGCTTTTCCATCGTCTTCGGATTGGTCTTCATTCCAAAACTGACTAATTAAAGTCACAACAGCCTCTTGCATTCGTCTAGCTCGAGCTTGAGTCATAGGGCCTTTAGGAAGCTTGATTGGATCAGAAATTACATTCTCGAGAGCCCCGGGTGTGCTCACATCACAGATGGAGTTGTGAGTAGGTGTACTAGCTACACTAATGCAAGTGATTTGTTGCATGATCATTGTGGCAACTCGTTGGCTGGATTAACTCAGAGTATTAGATACACCACAGTGGAGGAAGTAGAATGGTGGGGGATTCATGATGGTTTGGAGATGGCCCAGTTGTTAGGCTACGACAAAATTATTTTGGAATATTGATACGAGCTCGCCTACGATGCCTACGATGGAAGCCAACAAAAACGCCATCAAGCTACCTATTAGACCAATTAAGTGAGCCTGTCCTAAGCAATTTAAAGATGCTATTTCAGCTTTGGTGGAACAAACTTGGAATGAAGATAGAAATGAGTTCAAGGACGTGCTGAATATTTACCATTTAATTGAGACCAAAATTTGCTCAGCTAGCTAGCTCAGCTGCTAGCTCAATAAATACTTTATTTTGCATTATTTCTTTAGTTTTACTATAGCTTAATTAGTTAATTAATTATGTCTTAAACTTAATTTAATTTGTCTTAGTTTATTACATGATTTAATGATGCCTAGGACTTAGCCGATTTTTAATATGTCTTAGTTATTTTTTATTTAAGTTGTCTATATGTTAATTATTATGTCCAAAGTGTGTTTTTAATGTGTCCAGCCGAAATTGGCTTGAATTTAATGGGTTTTTAACTCTTTTGTAGGTTTAGTTGAATTTGGGAAGTACATCAGGCTAGGTTCATGCATGGGACGGTTCAAGAATGAACCTTTTTAATGCTTGTTTGCTGCACCATTTGGCTTCCCCAAGGTGACCATTCGGCCAAAGGGTACCAGCCATTAAATCTTTCAAGTTTGGCCGATTGCCTTCCCAAGAGAGCATCCGTGCATTCACACTTGCTGTTCACACAAGGGGACTACTCGGTTGGCTTAGTTCACATGCCAAAGGCTCTTCAAGCTTCATGTTCACACCTTTGGGGCTGTTCAAAGACCTCCTTAATTGCTCCTAACTATTCAGCAAAAGGTGCCAATTCAATGAGCCAATTAAGGCTATTGCTGAACCTAGACATGGCTAGTGGGCTGCTAATGCATTCATCTTTTAAAGATACATTTGCTTAAGCCTTAAGGAGCTACTCATCCAGCCGAATCTTGATGGACATTTTAATGGTTTATTTCTGGAAATTTCTAGTTGATTCTAGCTTAATTTACTTAGCCATTAAGCCTTGTTTGTGGCCATTCAGCTAGCTAAGGGTTTAGGCTATAAATAGTTTTTTAAATTGTTTGAGAAAGAACTTTTGATTCTAAATAAAATTTTCATATTGTGAGTTATTCACTCTCCTTATTCTTCAAGGTTCAAATTGACTTATTTGGTAACTAGTAGCATCAATCTAACTTTGTTTTGAACTTATCATCCAACTGGGTGTGGCATTCAAAACCAATATCGTTGGTTCCTATCTTGCTAGATAGTGGGTCTCGGTTCTTTCAAGCTTTCTTCTATTCATTTTGAAAAATATAAGATTCGAGTCCTTAATTTTCTATTAAGGGTTCTTTCTTATTTCAGCCGACAAACAATATCCTTCAACCAACTTTGTTTAACTTTTAAACCCGATGCCATTTACTTAAATTCCTAAAACTTTCCTTTTTGTTAAAACTAACCAAAAGCTACCTAATTTACGACCGGGTGACTTCACAAATCGTTTTCAATTCTGATACGAGTTCGTATCATTTTTTATATCAAAGCTATTTAAATTAGGTGCATTTCTGTTATTTCTGAACTTTCGAAAAAGTTGAAAAAATTCAAAATAAAAAAATTCAAAGTTGTAATTTTTTATTTTTATTTGAACTCAGCCTATTGTATTTGAGTTTAAAAAAATTATGAAATTGTAAAAAAAATATGAATATATTAAAAAAAGGAAGTGGAAGTTATTGCAAGTTTGTTGTTTCATTCTTCTAATTCCCGATCAACGTATTCCTCTTCCTACCCTCATCTTTTCTATCCCAACGCCACACATACCAAATTCTCTTTTCTTTCAGCCTACCCTTACCTACGACATTTTCCTTTGCTTCGCCCCTTGAAGCTGACCCACGAGTGCTAATAAGTCTAAGGTAACCTTCCAAAATTTCGAGAGGTGGATTTTAGTGGTAAAAGGCACGAGTGAATACATTAAAGAAAAATTTGATTTTGAGTGAAACACGAGTGTGAGTGATCATTATTCTGCTTTTCTTTGTGAGTGACTTAGTGAGATTTGTGGTGAGGTTTCTTTACTTTCTTCATTCAATATGTCTAGAAGTTCGGAACGACGAGTAGTGTAACATCTCGATTTAGGGCCTAGTCAGAATAGTGGTGTGAGACCACAAATCCAAGGTATATGTATGAGCTTTTAAGGTTTATGCCATGTTTGCATGTTAGTGTGAAAGTTTCATGAAGCAATCTTATTAAATTGCGGTTGAATTTTCCAAAAGGACTAAATTATAAAAGTTGCAAAATGTGAGATTCTAGAAGCTATTTGTGTGAAATAGTTTTGAATTATCAATTAGAGGTCTTTAAATAGTAATTTTCCCAAATTCTAATGTTTGGACAAAATTGGGCATGAATGGGTTAAAATTTGAAAGTTTGACAAAAAGGGCATTTTGGTCATTTGTCAATTAAATGATTAAAATGGGAAAAGATGATAGAATTTCATCCATCTTCTTCTCCAAGTTGCCAAAAATTGAGAGAATCCATTGTTAAGGCTCTTCAACTTTTCAAGCTAGCTAGTAAGTGTATTCTAGCTCCGTTTTTTTATATTCTTCGTATTTTTGGAGTCCTAGTAGCATGAGTAAGCTATTTTTAGCTATATGTTGAGCTAAGATGGATGTTAAAAAATATACATATGTATGACATGCATCTATTTTGTTATTTTATGGAAGAATATGAAAGCTTGATATAGTAGAAACATCTTTTGCTAAGTGAATTCGATAAAAAAAATGCATGTAAGGACTAGTTTGTGAAAGTCTTGAGATTGGTCATACATGT
This sequence comes from Gossypium rotundifolium, assembly GCA_025506655.1. Taxonomy (NCBI): domain Eukaryota; kingdom Viridiplantae; phylum Streptophyta; class Magnoliopsida; order Malvales; family Malvaceae; genus Gossypium; species Gossypium rotundifolium. Next base: position 77,211,519 of record CP106730.1, on the reverse strand, counting down.
GTGATTTAGTGAGAATTGATGACTGCTTTAGTTGAGTAAATGGTTCAGCTATGCATGAAAGGCTAAAAAGTTGAAGGAAAATCACATTACGATCCTTGGGCCAAAAGTGTAAATATGAGAAAGTTTTAGGGCAAAAAGGTAATTTTGTTAAAGTATGAGATAAGGGCCAATTTAGTCAATGTGTGTATTGAATAATTTGATTTATTCATTATAGATCAAGAAAGATGAAGCCAGCCCGTATCGAAATCGAGGCAAGAGCAAGGTGGTGCACTAAATTGCACATCTCTATACTTTTGATTGCCGAGGTAAGTTATACGTAAATAATGCATTCATACTTACAATTTGTTGATGCTAGTTAGTGTATAGCATGACTGAGAATGATTGAGAACCGATGTGGTTCAAGTGGAATGGATGTAGTATATATTGTGAATGGATGAATGAATTGTAAAATAGACAAGTGAATGTGTAGTGATAATACTTGATGGTAGGCTAAGTGCGATACCACCCTAATACTTAATGACAATGAGCTAAGCTATGTGCGATGCTAACGTTAAGTATATTATCTAGTGGCTAAGTGTGAAACCACTATGATTACTTTGTTGGTAGGCTAAGTGCGATACTACCCTATAATTTGATTGTGGTGGGCTAAGTGCGAAACCACCGAGAAAATAGATGTGTGGATGTATTATTGAGAAATAACAATGTGATGTATTACGAGTAAATGTAATATTGAATGCAGGGGTGCATATCAATAATTATAAGTATGCGACTCATAATGTGTTAGAATTGTGGTAAGGGATAGAAAGAATAAGCATAGTTGTGATGTGAATTTATTTGATAGTATAATGCTAATTGTTGTTTAGCTTATACTAGAATGCTTAAATTGTTATGTGTAAACTTATTAAGCTCAAAGCTTACTCCCTTTCTTTTCCCTTGTCTTATAGAGAAAAAGGGTTGATTCGAATACGTGGATCAAACGGAAGATCGTCCACACTATCAACACACTCCGGTATATTAGACTCAATGTTTTGTATATGACATGTATAGGGGCTAGACAAGAAGTGAATTTTGTTGTAATGGCTAAGATGTGTTGGCCTTTAAATGGATAATCTATTTTGTATAATGCATGGTTATTGGCTATCTTATTATTTGAAAAGATGTAGATAACCATGTAAGATTATGTTTTAATATGAATTGCTTATGGATGAGTTGAATGAGTATATGTTGTATGAACTTGAGGGGTGAGAAGAGCTTAGCACATAGCTTTATTCTTATTCATATAGAAGACACACGCATGTGTCTAGGCCATGTGTGACACATGGCCAGACCATGGGCGTGTGTGTTAGCCGTGTCTCTTTGACAGTTTCAAGTAGTATAGGCCACGAGCTAGCCACATGGGCGTGTGTCTAGTCGTTAGGCCGTGTAAGGTAGTCAGTGTACACCACGGGTGGTGAGCACGGGCGTGTGTGCTAGTCGTGGGGCATTGGCAGTATGCTTGGGTTTTCATGCATGGGTTGAGGGCATGGGCGTGGGTGACCTCCACGGGCGTGTCTCACCTTCCACGGTCGTGTAGTCCCTGTTTAGGTGGAGAAATTTGAGAATCGTAAAAGTTTCGATGAGGCCTCGAGAGCACTCGTGAGTTTTAGTGAGGCCTCATAAGTAGAGAATGAGGTTGTTGAGGTGACTTAAGAGAGTAGTCACGATGAGCCTAAGTGGCGACCATGTGGTTTTAATATAGTAATGCCTCGGGCCCAGTTCTAGCAAGAATTACGGGTAAGGGGTGTTACATTTAGTGGTTTCAGAGCTATGGTTTAGTCAATTCTAGGACTACCGTAGCGGGTGTAAGAGTCTAGCTATACATGCCATAAGTGTATAATGATAGAGTGGTGGCTTCTAATGATTTTAAACTTGTTTTTATATAGTGTATGGATCCCGATCAATCGGTTGCTGATGACATAGCTAGTAATGCACTGGCTCCCACGCAAGGGACCGCGCCTATGCAGAGTGAACCCAAAAATAAGGGTCAAGGAGACGAGGCTCGGGAAGCCTTTCTCCAGATGATGAGTAACTAGTACTCGGAGTATGTTCGAGCAAACCCTAATGCTCAACCTCCTCCACCTCCTCCTATACCTCAACCAGTTTCAGTGGCTCCTCAAGGTATAGAAGTAGTGAGAGTAACGAAGCCCCTGATGGATAAGATTAGGAAACACAGGGTTGGGGAGGTTAGAGCTAAGGTAGATGATGACCCTAAGAGGGTAGATTTCTGGCTAGAGAACTCAATAAGGGTGTTTGATGAACTTTCATGTACACCTGAAGAGAGCTTGAAGTGTGCCGTATCTTTGTTGAGGGACTTGGCATACCATTGGTGGAAAACATTGACGTCAGTGGTCCCGAGAGAGTGGGTGACGTGGGACTTCTTTTAGAAGAGTTTTGGAAAAATTATATAAGCCAACGATTCACTGATTGGAAAAGGAATGAATTTCTTGAGTTGAAGCAAGGAAGAATGTCAGTAGCAGAATATGAGCGCGAGTTTGTTAGGCTTAGCAAATACGCACAAGAATGTGTGTCGACGGAGACCATTTTATGTAAAAGGTTCGAAGATGGATTGAATGAGGATATTAAACTCTTGGTTGGTATTTTAGAATTGAAAGATTTCATAGTGTTAGTTGATAGGGCAAGTAAGGCCGAAGAACTGAGTAAGGAAAAGAGGAGAGCGGTGAATGAGGCCTGAGATGTGAGAAAATAGCCTATGGGAAAATCACACCAAGCTTAATCGAAAAGATCCAAAGAGGTGAATCCTTGGACCACTACATCAGTGGGATATTCACCTTGAGATCAAGGAAACACTCGTTCGGGTTCAAGAGTCCAAGCCACCTCGATAGAAAGTGTGGGCAATTCGAAGAACAAGTCGGAGTGTCCAAGTTATGGTAGATATCACACTGGAGAGTGTTGGGGTAACAGTCAAAACTATTATAAGTGTGTTCCCCTGACCATTTTATTTGAAATTGCCCCGAGAGGGATGACAAGGAAGAGGAGCAAGAGATAAGATCTAGCAATGTACCTATGAGGGGTAGGCCACCAAATAACCCGGAGGAGGAATTAGTGCTAGAGATGCGTCACGAGATTCTGGTGTGAGACCGGAGGGTCGGGCACCTGCAAGGAAGTATGCCATTCGCGCTCGCAAAGAGGCATCCTCCCTAAATGTGATAACGGGTACTTTTTCTTTCTATGAAACCTTTGTTATTGCTTTAATTGACCCAAGGTCTACCCATTCCTATATTTTCATGAGACTGGCATCTAGTTTGAGTATGACCATTGACTCTATGGACATTGTGGTTAAGGTGTCAAACCCGTTAGGTAAGCATGTGTTAATGGACAAGGTGTGTAAGAATTTTCCTTTGATGATTGAGAGTCATTGTTTTCTGGCAAACCTGATGTTGTTACCGTTTGATGAGTTTGATTTAATCCTTGGCATGGATTGGTTGACTACACATAGTGTCTTAGTAAATTGTGGTAGTAAGTTTATCGAGCTAAAATGTGAGGGTGGAGATGTTATTCGGGTTGAATCAGGTGGATCGAATAGTCTACCAGTGGTGATTTCTTCCTTAGTGGCTGAGAAATGCTTGAGAAAGGGATGTGAGTCCTATCTCGCATTTGTATTGAATACTCAAGAGTCTGAGGTGAAGATTGAATCAGTGCCGGTGGTATGTGAGTATCTGGATGTATTTTTGGAAGAGTTGCCCGGATTACCTACAGTGAGAGAGATCGAGTTTGGGATTGAGTTAATTTCGTGAATGGCACCTATTTCAATTACTTCATATAAGATGGCACGTGTAGAGTTGAAAGAACTGAAGGTTCAGTTGCAAAAGTTGACGGATAAAGGTTTTGTGAGACCGAGCTACTCATCGTGGGGTGCTCCGGTATTATTTGTGAAGAAGAAAGATGGGTCGATGAGATTGTGCATAGATTACAATCAACTCAACAAGGTGACGGTGAAGAATAAGTATCCTTTACCAAGGATTGATGATCTTTTTGATCAACTGAAGGGAGATTCAATGTTCTCCAAGATAGACCTAAGGTCTGGTTATTATCAGCTGAGAGTGAGAGAGCAAGATGTGTTGAGAACTACATTTCGATCAAGGTATGGCCATTACGAGTTTTGGTCATGCCGTTTGGTTTGACGAATGCACCTACAATTTTTTTATGGATCTGATGAACCGTGTCTTCAGACCGTATGTGGACAAGTTTGTGGTTGTCTTCATTGACGACATATTGATTTATTCTCAGAATGAGAATGATCATGAAGAACACTTGAGAATTTTCTTGCAAACTTTGAGAGATAAGTAGTTGTATGCTAAGTTTAGCAAGAGTGAGTTTTGGCTCTGAGAGGTCGGATTCCTAGGACACATTGTGTCAGGAGATGGTATTCGAGTTGATCCAAGCAAGATTTTGGCTATTGTGGATTGGAAATCGCCGAGGAATGTGTCGAAAGTCAGAAGCTTTTTGGGACTAGCAGGGTACTACCGATGCTTTGTAAAGGGATTTTCTGTGATTGCTACCCCGATGATGAAACTGTTACATAAAGATATAAAGTTTGATTGGTCTGAGATTTGTCAACAGAGTTTCAAGAGGTTGAAAACATTATTGACTGAGGCACCGATTTTGGTTCAACCAAAATCGAGAAAAGAGTTCGTGGTTTATAGTGATGCATCGTTTAATGGTCTTGGTTGCGTGTTGATGAAAGAGAGTAAGGTAGTCACTTACGCCTCGAGGTAATTAAAACCATACGAGAAGAATTATCCGACTCACGATTTGGAGTTGGCTGCGATTATTTTCGCGTTAAAGATTTGGCGACATTACTTGTATAGGGAAAAGTGTTGAATCTTTACGGATCACAAGAGTTTAAAGTATTTGATGGATGAAAAGGATCTGAATTTGCGACAGAGGCAGTGGCTTGAGTTGTTGAAAGACTATGAGTTAGTCATTGATTACCACCCGGGAAAAGTGAATGTGGTTGCGGATGCCCTGAGTAGGAAATCCTTGTGTGCTCTAAGAGTTATGAACACGAGTTTGGCATTATCTAATGATGGGACTATTTTGGTCGAGTTGAGAGCTAGACCACTATTTGTCCAACAGATCAGTGACGCTCAGAGAAATGACAGTGAGATACAAGCTAGAGAGTTAAGTGTGGATCGGGAAGTGATTCAAATTTCGAGTGGGTCCGGATAATTGTTTGTTGTACCATGATAGAATTTGTGTACCAAGAGATGAAGAGTTAATCCTAAAAGTTTTGCATGAGGCGCATAGTGATTATTTGTCAGTACACCCGAGTAGTACAAAAATGTACAATGATTTGAAAAAGTTTTATTGGTGGCCGGGTATGAAAAGAGACATTTCAGAGTTTGTGGAAAATGTCTGATTTGTCAGCAGGTGAAAGTTGAGCATCAAGTGCCTTCGAGATTGCTTCATCCAGTGATGGTTCCCAAATGGAAATGGGATTGGGTTACCATAGATTTTGTGACAGGGTTGTCGATGACTCCAAAAAGGAAAGATGTTGTGTGGGTTGTTGTGGATAGGTTGGCGAAGTCGGCTCACTTTATTCCAGTACGTGTTGATTATTCACTGGATAAGTTAGTTGGGTTGTATGTGACAGAAATAGTGAGATTACATGGTGTGCCAGTGTCTATAATATCGGATAGAGATCCAAGGTTTACTTCAAGGCTCTAGAAGAAGTTACAAGAAGCCATGGGTACGACGCTAAATTTTAGTACTGCGTTCCAACCGCAAACTGATAGTCAGTCTGAAAGAGTAATTTGAAGACATGCTTCGATGTTGTATGTTAGAATTCGAAGGTAGTTGGGAAAGATATCTACCTTTGGTCGAATTTGCTTACAATAAGGCCTTGTATGGTCGTAAGTGTCAGACTCCTTTGTATTGGACCGAGCTTGGTGAGAAGTGAATCCATGGGGCCGATCTAGTGAAAGAAACTGAAGAGAAAGTGAAAGTGATCTGTGATGGTCTGAAAGCTGCTTCAGACCGACAGAAGTCGTATGCGGATTTGAAAAGAAAAGAAATTGAGTTTGATGTGGGTGACAAAGTGTTTTTGAAAGTATCCCCATGGAAGAAGATCAGGAGATTTAGACGAAAAGGGAAATTGAGCCCAAGATTCATAGGGCCGTCTAAAAATACTGACAGAATTGGACCAGTAGCTTACTATTTGGCCTTGCAGGTGGAATTAGAAAAGATTCATAATGTGTTCCATGTGTCGATGTTGCGACGATATCGCTCTGATCTTTCACATGTGATTCCTTCAACGGAAATTGAAATAAGACCAGATATGTCTTTTGAAGAGGAGTCATTAAGATCTTGGCTCGAGAAGTGAAACAGTTGAAGAATAAGAACATATCCCTAGTGAAAGTGTTATGGCAAAAACACGGTGTGGAAGAGGCTACATGTGAGACAGAAGAAGCTATGAGATAGCAACATCCAAACCTTTTTACTGGTAAAATTTTCGGGGGCGAAAATCTCTAAAGGGGGGAGAGTTGTAACGTCCTGATTTAGGGTATAGTCAAAATAGTGGTGCGAGACCACAAATCCAAGGTATATGTATGAGTTTTTAAGGTTTATGCCATGTTTGCATGTTAGTGTGAAAGTGTCATGAAGTAATTTTATTAAATTGCGGTTGAATTTTTCAAAAGGACTAAATTGAAAAAGTTGCAAAATGTGAGATTCTAGAAGCTAGTTGTGTGAAATAGTTTTGAATTATCAATTAGAGGTCTTTAAATAGTAATTTTCCTAAATTCTAATTTTGGACAAAATTGGGCATGAATGGGTTAAAATTTGAAAGTTTGACAAAAAGGGCATTTTGGTCATTTGTTAATTAAATGATTAAAACGGGAAAAGATGATAGAATTTCATCCATCTTCTTCTCCAAGCTGTCGAAAATTGAGAGAAGCCATTGTTAGGGCTCCTCAACTTTTCAAGCTAGCTAGTAAGTGTATTCTAGCTCCGTTTTTGATATTCTTCGTATTTTTGGAGTCCTAGTAGCATGAGTAAGCTATTTTTAGCTATATGTTGAGCTAAGATGGATGTTCAAAAATATAACTATGTATGACATGCATGTATTTTGATTTTTTATGGAATAATATGAATGCTTGATGTAGTAGAATCATCTTTTGCTAAGTGAATTCCATAAAAAAATACATGTAGGGACTAGTTTGTGAAAGTCATGAGATTGGTCATACATGTGTGATTTAGTGAGAATTGATGATTGCTTTAGTTGAGTAAATGGTTCGGCTATGCATGAAAGGCTAGAAAGTTGAATGAAAATCACTTTACGATCTTTGGGCCAAAGTGTAAATATGAGAAAGTTTTGGGGCAAAAAGGTAATTTTGCTAAAGTATGAGATAACGGCCAATTAAGTCAATGTGTGTATTTAATAAGTTGATTTATTCATTATAGATCAAGAAAGATGAAGCCCAGATCGAAACCGAGGCAAGAGCATCTCTCCCAACATCCTTCCACAAATCATTCAACCATCCAATTTGAACTTCATTCAAATTCCTCCATAATCCTCTCCACAACCTTCTCCTTGACCAATTCAAATTCCAACTTTGCAGAGTTCTAGTCGACTTCTGCTTCTCACATGGCAAGAGAGCAAAATAAATACTCTTTTTACCTTGCCATGACTTGAACCTTAGACCTCTAGAGAACTCCACACACCACCTTGCCACTAGACCACAAGCTCTTTTTGTGTCATAATTACAACAGAATTTCTTTTAAAGCCTACAGTCCAGAGTCAAGGTTTACTTAAAAGGAAAAACTAAAATTTTGCTAGAGTCAAGACTTGAACCTAGGCTTCTCAAATACTCTCATACACACCCAAATCACTTAGCCATTAAAGTAAACAAGCAATTTGTGTCATTTTCATGCACACATCAATATTTATGTGCAGTCTCCTAGTTGATCCCACGCTCAAAGCCCATTCTTTCTAGGCCCAAATTCGGGGCGTTTAATTCCCCATCTAAGTTTTAATAACCTAAAGCATCTTTCAATAACATTACACGCTGAAGCATTTTTCATATTGAAAAATTCTTCCGGAGTACTTGGCTGGTAACCCTAACATCACTCATTCAAATGATATCTTTGTCCTCTAAAAGACACAAGTAATTCCTTACAATTTGTGTATCCAACATTAACTAGATAATAAAAACCTATAAAAAAACTATTTATCATGATTAATTTCCCAAAAAAGTATGATATTAAAAATTAATTCAAATTCCTCTAATTTTCCACTTTACCATGATAAACTTTTAGTCCATGTCTCCTACTAATGGCATCTTGAAGAACCCATCCATCAGCAACAGAACCTTACCAACCAGGAAGAACATAAACAAAATGCATATCAGGTGTACAAACACCTAACATATTTGTTGCTATGTCACCTTTTCGCGTTCGATATCTAAGTTTATCAACTGTTGGAACCCTAATCTTGATGTGGGTTCCATCTAAAGCACCTAAGCAATTCTACATCACATGTATAAAACCTTGGGTTAGGATACTATATTGAAATCTAAATAAATTAAATTACATATGAGCTATATATAGAACTCACTCCAATACCTTGAACCATTTCCACCTTGGGTCTGTAGAATTAGCTATAATTGGCTCTGCCTTTTTACATAACACATATTGTAAGCGTTTGACAACATTTAAAACATTGTGAAATGATCTACTAACAATTTCCCAGACCTATTAAAGTGATGCTTGATAACTCGATTTTTAAGGTGAGGAGAAATGATATGTAAAAACATTGCCACTTTTTCATCAACAAGCATGTTCTTTGACGACTTTAATCCCCCTAAAGTTTGTAACATCTCACATAGTTTAGAAAAGGTAATTCTATTCATCCTAACTTGTTCAACACAGGTCTCATCACTAGCATATACAAGTCTTTTCACATAATTTCGTTGTAACACCCAAAAACCCGACGTAGAAGTTGAGACCGAATCTCGGAGGTTACATTGATCACTGAAATAATCGTAGGTAAAAATTGAGTTTAACTAGCTAGAAAACATACGGTATTTAAGTTACGTAAGACTCTCCATTATAAAATCTCAATATTACAAAAATTTTAGTCCAAAAGTCGCTTACGTGCGTAAAACCCCAAAATTCATACCAAAATATTCAAAATAAAAATTACAGTTCAAACCATTTATTTATAAATGCAAAATTTATGAAAATACTTTTAAAGTTGATTCTAAACGTGGTTGTCCGAGTCCTCTGACGTGCTGAGTCCAGCAACAACATACGAAAATACCTAAAAAAGGGAAAATGAGGGGGTGACCTACACGAGCTCAGTGTGAGATCGAAATGATAGAAAAACAAAAATTAAGTGCTACAATAAAGAAAAAGAATATCACAATGGCAATCCGATATCCAAATAATCATCACAACCATAATAGAACCATCAGTACTAAACTCATCGATTTGTATACCATTAATCTCACAATCATATAGATAGATAGACAAAATGAGGAACAAATACATTAATATGAAACCCACCCATCTAGCCAAACACCTCTTCGTCCCCAGTGCACACCTCAAATGAACTATAAGAAACTCAACCAGCCCTGCACACCACATAGGACCTCTAAAGGCCCATCCAACCCTACATACCATGCATGTGGAACAAAGCCACATAAATAATAGTATGCAACTGAGCTACCAAAAGTATTGTACTGTGCGGTAAATCGCTATACAAACGTATTGCAGTTGAAACTACCAAATTAGATCAGTTTCCTTCTCTTCATATCCCAAGCCCAAAATCATAATGCAAATGTAAGAATGCACTCCAAAAATTGACAATTACATAGACGCAGAATCTCGTAATCAGTCAATCAATTACAGAATCAATGTACACAGTTTCTAGACAGTCACACACACACACCTACATCACTTAAACACTAAAGCAAATATTCATTTATTAGGCAATATCACACTAATGAGTCACTTAAGTAATGCAACGATTGCATATAACTGATATGTCCGAGACAAAACAGAGTCTCAACTACCCTTGCTAAGGCCTAACCATAGGTTGGAACACACAGGATCACAAACAAGTCAAAAATAGACACAATACAAAAATTAGTGACAAAAGGCCACACGGCCGTGTGCCTCGGCCGTATAGAAGTGCCCAAGCCGTGTGGGGGTTTTCACACCCATGTGAAGGCCACACACACCCATGTGAAGGCCACACACGCCCGTATAGAGGCCACACACACCTGTGTTAGTAGCCCGTGTAACTCACTGTTCAAAAGTGCTAAAAATTAAGAGCAAAGGAGACACGACCGTGTGGAGATCTCACACGCTTGTATGGACAGGCCGTGTGGCACAAAAATTCACCCAAAAATCCTAATTCCCAATTTCACACGGCTGTGGGAGCCACCCATGTAGGGCACACGCCCGTGTGGCCACTCATGTGGTCATGAAACCACACCGAAACAGCCTAGAAAATACGAAATTTGACATCAAAAGATCTTTAACCTTTAATAGTATAGAAACACACCCTAACTAGTCAAATTTTACGCAATTTATGAGCGATACAACATTACGATTATGCAATCATCGGACAACTCAAAATTACCAAATTTCACAAAATTGATTCAATAATTCACGATAAAATTAAAGAGTTATGAAACCCGCACCTGAATTCACGATTCCAAGCATCAATAAAGATCGAAACGCCTCCTCAACACAATTTCTCCCCTCTCGATTCCTTGAATACCCGAACACCAAAAAGTAAAGTCCAACAGAACCCAATGATTTTAAACAAAATTAAAAAGAAAAAAATAGAAGTGACGTCGAGGAGAAATCAATGGCAGAGGAACACAAAATATCTTTTTTTTGTGGAAACTCAAAAGAAGAGCAAAAAAGAAAAGAAAACTGACATGAAAAAAAAAATAGAGAGGAAGAAGGAACGTGCCAAGAATTTTTCAAACTACTTTTTTTCTAAAATGAAAATACAATTAAATAAATAACATAAATAAATATAAAACTTAAAAAAACAAAACTCAAATAAAATTAATTCCTCAAACACAAACATGAGGATTCGAACTCGGGTCCTAAAGGCACACTAACATACTATCAACCACCAAACCAGCAGGCCAATTTTGACATTAAAACATAGAAACCAACCCAATTGCTCAACCTACTCACTCACTCTAAGAACAAATCTCAAAACTTCTAACCCCAACTTTCAGGGTGTTACAACTCACCCCTCCTTAAAGAAATTTCGTCCCTGAAATTTCCCACTAACAAAACAGTTGTCTAACACAAACTCTACCATTACGCTCCTACCGCGCACTCTAAATTTGAGCATTACCATACTATACTTTAACGTTAAAAACTCACACACATACCCAAACACTTAACCACTAAAGCAGATACAGATTTATCCATCACACACAAACGTTATCCAACAAATAAACATCAATGTCATTCAAATAAATCACACACAAAGTCACAACAACCTACACCCATACCTATCTCAATGTCGTCACGGACACTCCCTAATTTGATGCTCTGTGGACCTATATCTAAGACATGCTCCCAACTTCTTCCAACAGTCGCCCGAATGGCACTTCTTACAGTGCCCACAAATCAATACGCTCGCCCCATCAACTATATAAATCTTAGATTTGTTTCTTTAAATACAAACTTATGTCATTGTTTTTGGCTTTTTAATTAGTTAGGGATATTATTTGCTAGTTTTAGATATTTCTTTCCTTCACTCATCAAAACATAAAACTTCAAAGCCCTTGCAAAATTAAAAACAAAATGAGACTTCTCATTTATTTAATCTTCTTAAGTGGTTTTAGATTTGATGTTATTGCCACCATAAAACAATGGCATCTCAACTAAGCAATGAGAGAAAGAGCATTATATATACACACTTAAGATCTATCAACTTTCCAAGCATAAAACAAAATTTTTCATCATGATCTAGAGAGAAACTTGTTATACCACTACACCAAAATAGACTTTTAGTGGCGTTTTTTTAGGCTTTTAGCGGTGTTTATAAGCGCCACAATAGTATTTGCGGCGCTTCTGAAAGCACCGCAAAAAACGTCGTTAAAATAAACACCGCAAACTTTAGCGGCACTTTTCCCACAAACGCCACTAAAGGTCAGGACCTTTAGCGACGCTTTTCCACAAACGCCGCTAAAGATCAGGACCTTTAGTGACGCTTTTCCACAAACGCCGCTAAAGATCAGGACCTTTAGCGGTGCTTTTCCCACAAACGTCGCTAAAGATCAGGACCTTTCGCGGCGCTTTTCCCACAAACACCGCTAATGATCAGGACCTTTAGCGACGCTTTTCCCACAAACGCCACTAAAAGTCAGGACCTTTAGCAGCGCTTTCTCCACAAACGCCGCTAAAGATCATGACTTTTAGCGGCGTTTTTCCCACAAATGCCGCTAAAAAACATAACCTTTAAAAAAATTAATTAATTAATATTTATTTCTATGATAAATATTATATTATGTTTTATTCTTGAAATTTGAAATTAAACTATATACTTTTTAAGGATAAATTGAAAAATATTAATTAAATTAAATTTCTACTAAAATTATAACTTTAAAACTAAATACAAAAATTAATGAATTCAAGTTCTGACTAACACAAAACCCTATTTCAATAACACAAAATTCAAGTTCCGACTAAGATGAATGTCCATGGAATGCAACATTAAATAACATGCCACTTGAAGAAATGCTATGCCTTGGCTTTTCTAGCTTGAAGAGATTGAATCCTCTGCTGCACCTTCAATATCTAAAGGATGCAAAACCAAATGCACCTATATATATAAAAAACAAAAAAAAATATAATTAGTTACCACTATGACTAAATCCATAGAGCATTTATTCTCCAATGCATACAGGGACAGAGTATTGCAAATGTAGTTTGATATAGTGAAACATACATGATGCTGAACCATGTGGTTTGTAATAATGAATAAAAGAACTAATGTTAAAATCAAGCACACACCTGGATGGAGTAAGTGTGAAAAGCAATGTATGATAATGGATGCGTCCACACAGGTCCAGGCAACTCGCTTCAGATTCTGAAATAGCCCACCGCGAGCATCAGTACATCATGCATTTTGATCATAAGGTTCCAAGGCTTTGTAAAAGCTAAAGGCTAGAAATGAAAATAATTATAGAGGCATGAAAAGATTACTCATCTTTTATATAGTGAAAGCTTACATGTATGGTTACAAGTGTTAAGGCACTCGGAAAATATTTTTCCACAAAGAAACAATGACCATCATCAATCCTTCATTTACTAAGAGGCGATGAAGAAATTCAGCACAAAGTACATCAACAAGTTGAATCCATCTCGTAGTCCTATTAAGAAATAGAAGACAAGACTTGATGATATTGAGATGAGGAATAGGAAGGAATGCTTGAGAGTAGTTGCCCAAACAGAAAAGGCTAAAGCTCACGAATGTTGGTTTGATTCCTCACTTGCATATATCTGAAAAATAAAAAGTAAGTACATTTTTTTATTCATATAAAAGAAAGCACAATTTGAGCATGAAAGAAAGGACCAATCATGCAACTTTGCAAATAGCCATCATAATCGAACAAAAATGATAAGGATCACCTCGATTTCTTTCATTAGCATAGGTACTCCAAAGAATGCTTAAAAGTGAAGTAAATGATACAAATACAAAAATAGCAAAGAACTCTTGTCTACAATAAGAAAAATAAATAAAATTTAGAAATGCACTCATGCTTCATAAGCGATTTAGTTATCGCTCGAATACAAATCCAAACCGTTAAAACTCAAAAGCATGATAGAGGAAGCACTTATTCATGGATCAAAGAGGTGAGGAAAGAATCATTATGATGAGCTCTCGTGTGTGAATCAATCTACATTTTCTACTTTCTTATCACAAAAAGTTCATACCCTAATTTGCTACAAGCATGCCCATGAAATGCATCTCTATGACTATAATTACATCAATGGATAAAGCGAATTGACAAAAATGTTTGGTACCACAAAAATGATAGTTTTTAAATTATTACTTGAGAATATTCCAAATTCACAGAAGAAAGTAGTAGAAGAACTGAGCAGCTCATAACTATCAACAACTTACCACAAAAGCACACATTAGCACATAATGACTATGGCAAACCAACTATAGACAAAGTAAGCATATAACTATAAGAAGAAATATCAATAAACAAGATGCAACTATAACAACTATAGATATGTGCATACTGCATAATATCCATATAAATGCTTGTCAAGTTTACCAAAAACATAACAGCAAAGATATTTTGAATCTTATACAATGGATTTACTCACCACGACTGAGGACAAATAATGGCCCAATCCAGAAAATATAGTTCCAATACACAATGTAAGAAGTATATAAAGAATTAGACGAAGCCAATAGTATTTGAATTCCCTTGACATGAGTAATAATGATCTCCAAGTCAATACTAGAATTCGTGTCGCATTGCTAGCTTTGCCCTTGCTCTTGAGAAGTGGCCCTTCCTGTGGAATGCAACAAAAGTGAATGGAAATTGTAAAGGCTAGCCTATAGCCACCACAAAACTTTGAGGAAGTCATGCATGAAAAATGCTAAGATAGAAAGTAAATATATGTCAGCCAGCTACACTCCCTCATCCACTTACCTTTGCTTATGCTAACCTTTAATTTGAGGACATGATGTAACATCCTGAATTAATGGGCCTTTGTATTTGATGTGTATTATGTTCAATGTGTTAATTAGAGTATTTAAGGGGCTCAGATTGGGCCGAGGCCTTGGGTAAATTTTTTGCTTGGACATTAGAGGGTTTAAAAGATGTTATTTGTGTTTTAATCACAAGTGGGCTTGTGGCCCAGTGGCAAATGGCGCCACTTAGAGAGCAAGGAGGTGGCGTCAACTAAGGAGGCCCAAATGCAAGGGGCATAAAGCCCAATTCCTTTAATTGTAATTAGCTAAATTTTGGCATATAGGTGGGTAAGATTGGATGATAACAAGGCTTAAAAATAGGGAAATTTATCTGATGAATAATATAGATAATTGTGTTGATATTAGTTATGAGTAGATTAAGGAGAAAAGGTGGGAGTTATCTGATGTAGGCAGAGTTGGCCGAAATACCAACTTTGAGGGAAGGAGATGGCTGAAATCCCAACTCTAAAGGGAGGAAGAATCGGTTTTGAAGTGGCATAAGGGGTGCCAAAATTCCCCATGTTTGTCAATTAGTCTCGATTTTCAGAAGAGGGCAATCCCGGCATTTGATAGGTAAGTGTCGAAATCCCCTATAAATAGGAGTGTATCTCTTCAAATTCCAGCATTTGAACCCTAGTCTTTGTGCCGAAATTTTCAGTCCCTCTCTACACTTTCTATTCTCTTTTCTTTTCCAAAAAACCAAACCTCTCAACTTTCTTCTCATCTCCATAACCGAATACCTTTGATTATTCTTTCTTTTTTTCTCTCTGTCGATTACCCTACTAAAAGTCGAAACCTTTTTAATTCACTTTCTTTTTCCATTCTTTTCCTCTTGTGTTGATTTCTCCATAAATCAGAATTTTCTTGAAGTGCCGATTTCTTTGTAAAGGTAAGAACCAAATTCTTTTCTCTTTCGATTTTAAGACTATAGCCGAATGGCTAGTAGTTTGATAGGCTATCTTTAGTTTAACTCTTTCGTTAATCGCATGTTCTTTTGGGCCGTACTCTGGGAAATCGTAGTAGATCGAATCATCCAGATCTCAAAAAGCCAGAAACCAATAATCTCTAGTATCCTATCGATTTCAGGATCTCAATGTAAGGGATTTCTTTAGATTTCCATTAAGATTCGCCATCATAATTGAGTTATTAACTCATATGATATGGTTTAACCCTATTTCGCTATAGTAGTTTTGACAAGGACTTTTTGGATGGAATCAAATATGGATCAGGCAAAGGAGAGGGTTGGGTTCGTAATCCCTAAGTTTAAGAAATGAGCAGTGTCTGCTATTCGAGATTGGCCGCCGGGATGTGGACCAGCTTATGAACAGCATCTTAGGCAAATAGCAGTCGTATCGACTTCTGATAGTGTCGACATAAAGGGTGTCGTCTTAACAGTAATAAGGTGTGTAGAATCTTAACATATAAGCATTTATATATTATATGTATGCTAAGGGCTAAAAGTCAGAAAGAAAGGCTATATGAACGATCGTATTACCCAGAAAGGGTAGGCATGGGATGCCAGGTACGTACCCATAGAAACTTTTCTATGTGATTCGTAGCATGTAAAAGTATGAGATCTGTTTGATGGCTTGATGACTTGTTTCTTGTATGTATGCATGCATGGGATGGGAATGATTGATGGATTTATGGTAGGGGAGCAGGGTCGTGAGGCGATCGTGGCTTTGCCACAGGCAGTATAGCTATCGAATACTATAATGTATTTCTAGGTTCGCGTAAGTGATTGGTCTATATGACAGGTAGCATAGCTATCGAATACTATAATGTATTTCTGAGGTTCGCATAAGCGATCGTTCTAAATGACAGGCAACACAGTTACCGATGTGGTGTGTAGTGGATGAAGGGTTGATTGTAGAAATCCCCACGGTGTAAAGGTTGGTACGGGGGCTTTTAAAGGATGGACTCTTAGGTTTTGGGATGGGCCATGATGCATGACATAATCTGTTACCATTGTATGCAGGCCAAGGCCCATAATGTGTTTGTGGGTCCTAGGCTTTTATGTGTTTTCAAGTTTTGCACACTGAGTCTTGGTGACTCACCCTTTTATTTTTTTCCCACTCTACAGATGAGCAGTAGACCGTGGACACGGAGCCAAGGCAGACTCGAGGGGCCATCAAGACTTTCATTACTATTATGGATTATTATTATTTTTTGGGAATATATTTTTTGTAATAAAGCCCCATAACTTAGGTTTCGATTTATCTTCTTTCTTGTTATGTTGGTTTTTACAACTTATGTTTTGCTTCAAAATCTCAAATATAAAATAAAATGGAAAATGGGCTTTTCAAACCCAATCAACGTATCTAATGGATTATTCGGCTATAATAAACTAGTTTTTTTAAAACCCATCGAAGCAAAGTTTTCAAGATTTAAACCCATAGCATATCAGATCCGGTGATGACGTATGGGCCGAATTTAGGGTGTTACATTTTTGGTATCAGAGCTCAGTTCAAAACTCGGGCTGTGAAATGGGTCCAATAGGAATTTATGAAAGTAATGTAAGTTGAGAAAAGTTTTGAAAGATATGGCCTTCGAGTCTACCGGCACCCGATCCACCCAGAAAAGTATGCTAACCTTTGATGTGATATATATGATGGGTTTGATGGGCCTTATGGACATAGACTAGTATGATAGTGTTAATAGACCTTAGGCCTAGATTAAACAATTCTTCAAATCTCATAAGACTTAATTTTTCTTGATTAAGCAGGTCTGTGAACAAGTCACAGGGTTAGGGTGTGGAAACAGGCATACGTATGTGTAGGATTGGATCTAGGAAGAGCTTGGTACTTAAGCAGTCCTAGTGACTCACCTCCTCTTTTTTGGAATCCTACCTGGTGCATAGTGACTGTTCGCCTTAGCCACGAGGACTTGTTGACAGGTCAAAATTCATAAAATTCATAACTAAAACCCAAAAAGACCAGTACCCTATTTTTGTAAAATAACTTGTATGTCCCTGATTTTGTAAAATTATTCGCAATACCCTAGGTTGAGAAACTTTACCGAGATACCCTTGATTTTGCAAAATGACCAAAATACCCTTGTTTGGAAAATTACCAAGTACCCCTATACGAGAAATTACTGAATTACCCTTAATCTATGAAAATTACCGAAATACCCTTGGTTGACAAAATTATCGAAATACCCTTATTTTGTAAAATTACCAAAAAACCCTTATTTTGAAAAATCACCAAGAAACCTTATTTTGGAAAATTATGAAAATACCCCTGTTAGTAAAATGACAAAAATTCCCCTAGGTGATGAATACAAGTTCGTGGATGTTTACTTGTGTGTTTGATGCATGTATGTGGTGCTCTGCTTGATGTTGATTGAATGTGAACTCTAGAATTAGGGAATACAGACTTGAGAACTAAACTTATAGATAGAATGCGAATTCGAAAGAACTACTGTTAAAACTACTTTCCATAAGACAGTCAGTTATTAATCAGTGGAAGAAAGAATTATTAATTCATAAAATTTTTAATCAGATAAATCGTGAACGGTAGAATGAGCACTAGAGGACGTGGTGTGCGTGGCCGAGGTAGAGGCAGGATTGCTGTGTCAGAACCCATGGGGTCTGGTCACGAGTCGGGGAATGAAGTTCCAGTGCCACCACCGTGGAGGCGAGTTTCAGATCGACGGCGAGATGATCTTGTATCTCAGGCTATGTTAAGGGTTTTAGAGAGAGTTACTGGAGCAAGCATGGGCACAAGAGCCCGAAAGTCTGTGCCAGAGCGACTGAGAGCCAATGGGGCAGAGGTGTTTAAGGGAATTTTGGGTGTAGCTCTTAGTACAGCTGAGTATTGGTTGGAAGAAATGGAGCGGATCATGGATGATCTCGACTTCACGGATGAAGAGAAGCTGAAGGGAGTGGTGTCTCTTCTTCGGGACGAAGCTTATCAATGGTGGCTTACGGTTAAGGAAGGTACCGTAGCTGACCATATCACCTGGGATTACTTCAAGGTGGCATTCCAGAGTAAGTATATTGAAACGAGTTATGTGGACGCGCAGCATAGAGCGTTCTTGAATCTGGTTCAGAGAAGTAGGTCGATGGCGGCGTATGAAGTAGAATTCTTACGCCTTAGTCGTTATGCTCGAGGGATAGTGGCCACAGAGCATGAACGATGTGTTCGTTTTGAGGATGGCCTGAAGGATGATCTACGGGTGTTGATAGCTCCACAGCGGGAGAGGAATTTGTTGTGCTTATGGAGAAAGCTAAGATAGCTGAGGAGGTAAAGCAAACGGAGACGCTGAACCGGGATAGAGATAGGGGTGGAGGTAAGAGAAATTTTAGAGCATCAGGAACAACTAGGAGTAACCAGAAAAGACCTAGGTCGGATGGACCGAGATGAGCTGAAAGACCTGCTGCTAACCAAACACGAAGGTGTGCTCGATGTGACAAATTTCATGCAAGCGAGTGTAGGGCAGGCAGTGGGAAGTGCTTTAGGTGTGATTCTTTGGACCATCAGATAAGAGATTGTCCTCAGCCACGGGACGAGGAAAGACCCGCAGGGCAGGGAAATGCTCAGCCGGGTAAAGGAGGTCAGTAGCCACAGAGAGGTCATGGTCCGGCCGGAGGTGGTAATGGTTTTGGTCGAGGCCGAGGGGCACCAAGCCGAGGGGCAGGAAACACTGAGGCAAGGCAGCCGGGGTTGGTTTATGCTACCAGATGTCGGGAGGAGGCTGATGCACCAGATGTTATAACTGTACGTTTTTAATTTTTGGATTGCCTTATGTTGCATTGATTGACATTGGGTCGACACATTCATATGTTGCTAGTAGTGTGTCTGAAACTTTAAGTTTAGATTTTGAAGTTACCCCTAGGGCGATGACAGTAAAGCCCATTAGGACAATCTGTGATAGTAGATAAACTTTATCGGAAGGTACCCTTAGAAGTTCAGGGAATAGTTTTCCTGACGGATTTAATGGAATTACCGTTCGGGAGTTTGACTTAATTTTAGGCATGGACTGGCTAATGAAGTATCAAGCCAACTTAGATTGTGCAGCCAAGTGGATGGTGCAAAAAACCCCTAGGGAGGTGAAGTGTTGGTGATAGGAGAAAGGAGGAATTGTCTGTCAAACGTGGTAACTGCCCTAAGAGCAGAAAGAATGGTGAGAAAAGGGTGCAAGGCAGTCCTAATGTTTGTACGGGCGTTGGAAGCCAATGACCTAACTGTTAAGGACGTTAGGACGGTGAAGGAATTTCCTGATGTCTTCCCCGAAGAGCTTCCAAGATTACCTCCGGATCGAGAAGTGCAGTTTGGAATTGATCTTCTTTCGAGAACAGCGCCGATATCTATAGCTCCATGTAGAATGGCGCTGAAAGAGTTGGTAGAATTGAAAGCACAAATCCAAGAGTTGTTGGATAGAGGGTTTATTCGACCAAGTGTGTCACCTTGGGAAGCACCGGTGTTATTTGTTAAGAAGAAGGATGGTTCAATGCATATGTGCATTGACTATCGTCAACTGAATAAGTTAACCATCAAGAACAAATACCCGTTTTCAAGGATCGATGACTTGTTCGATCAATTGAAGGGGCCTTAATCTTTTCAAAGATAGATCTGAGGTCTGGGTATCATCAGCTTAAGGTCAAGGAGGCGGACATTTATAAGACGGCTTTTAAGACTCGCTATGGTCACTACGAGTTCATGGTGATGCCATTTGGGTTGACTAACGTACCAGCAGCGTTTATGGATATGATGAACCAAGTGTTCCAACCCTACTTGGATCGGTTTGTCATGGTTTTTATTGATGACATCTTGGTCTACTCAAGATCGGAAGAGGAGCATGATTCACATCTACGCGTGGTTCTACAGATTCTGAGGGAGAAGCAGCTTTATGCCAAATTCAGCAAGTACAAATTTTGGCTGAAGAAAGTTACTTTTCTAGGTCACATGGTGTCAGCAGAGGGGATTAGGGTTGACCCTCAGAAAATTAAAGTATTGTTGGATTGGAAGCCACCTAAGTTGATGGCGGAGATTCGAGTTTCCTTGGTTTAGCCGGATACTACAGAAGATTTGTGGAAGGATTTTTTCTGATTGCGGCACCGTTGACTAAGTTGTTACGGAAAGGAGTTCCCTTTGTATGGACTGATAAGCAGCAAGATAGTTTTGAGAAGTTAAAAAGGATATTGATAGAGGCTCCGATGTTAATTCAACCGGAGGTTGGGAAGGAATTCGTGATTTACTGTGATGCTTCACACACGGGATTAGGATGCGTGTTGATGCAAGATAGAAAGGTGGTTGCGTATGCATCACGGCAGTTGAGACCGCACAAAGCAAACTATCCCACCCATGATTTGAAGTTGGCGGCGGTGGTGTTTACCTTGAAAATTTGGAGGCATTATTTGTACGGGGAGCAATCTGTCATTTATACAGATCATAAAAGCTTGAAGTACCTCTTGACTCAGAAGGAGTTGAATCTGAGGCAGAAAAGATGGATCGAGTTGTTAAAGGATTATGACTGCTCAATCGAGTATCATCCGGGTAAGGCCAACGTGGTGGCAGATGCTCTAAGTCGTAAGGTGATCTCTGATTTGAGAGTGATGTTTGCTCACCTTAGCTTATATGATGATGGAAGTTTACTAGCTGAACTTCGAGGGAAACCCTTATGGGTTAGTAAAGTTAAGGAGAAACAGCAAATCGATGGATTACTTAGGGGAAAGTTGTAGTTTATTTCAAGTGATGAGCCAATGCGAAATTGATGTGAATGAGGAAGGATTATTATGTTTTCAAGGGAGAGTGTGCATGCCAAAAGACCCTGAGTTGAGGCGAAGGATTTTGCAAGAAGCGCATGGTAGTCCATACACTATGCATCCTGGAGGGAGTAAGATGTATCGAGATTTACAGAATGATTACGTGGCGGGCTCAAAGCAAGAGGTGACTGAATTGGTAGGGAAGTGTTTAACCTGTCAGCAGGTAAAGGCGGAGCATCAGTTACCATCAAGATTATTGCAGCCGATAAAGATTCCTCATTGGAAGTGGGATCATAATGGACTATGTTAGTGGGCTACCTCTCATGCCTACTAGGAAAGATTCAGTTTGGGTGATCATTGATCGGTTGATGAAGTCTGCTCATTTTGTACCGGTTTGAGTCGATTATTCCTTACAAAAGTTGGCTAAGTTGTATATAGCGGAGATTGTAAGGTTGCATGGACTACCTATGTCGATTATCTCAGACTGAGATCCTAGGTTTACGTCAAGGTTTTAGAAGGCGTTGCATCAAGCGTTGGGTACGAAGTTGGACTTCAGTATAGTGTTTCATCCTTAGACCGATGGACAGTCTGAGCGGGTGATTCAGATCTTGGAGGACATGTTAAGAGGTTGTGTCATTGATTTCAAAGGTAGTTGGGAGGAGTTTCTACTATTGGCGGAGTTTGCTTACAACAACAGCTACATGTCTAGCATTCAGATGGCGCCCTATGAAGCATTGTATTGGCAAAATGTCGTACTCCTACTTGTTGGACGAAATTAGGGAACGTCTGATTTTGGGTCCGGAGTTGGTTACCGAGACGGAGGAGAAGGTTGAGTTAATTTGGGCTTGACTAAAGGAAGCGTCGGATAGACAGAAGTCCTATGCTGATCTGAAGCTTAGGGACATAGAGTTTGCCGTGGGTGACAAGGTGTTCTTAAAAGTGTTGCCATGGAAGAAAGTATTAAGATTTGGACGGAAGGGTAAGTTAAGTCCCAGATTCATCGGACCTTATCAAGTGCTAAAACGAGTTGGATCAGTAGCGTATCAGCTAGAGCTACCTCCTGAGCTAAGCTAGATTCACGATGTATTTCACGTCTCCATGTTAAGACGATATCATTTGGATCCATCTCATGTGGTACCTGTGGAGGAAATCGAGGTAAGACCTAACCTATCTTTTGAAGAGGAGCCAGTGGAAATCTTGGATCGTGATGTCAAAGTATTACGAAGGAAGAAGGTTCCGTTGGTGAAGGTTCTATGGCAGAATCACGGCTCTGAAGAGGCTACGTGGGAACCGAAGGAAGCAATGCGACAACAATACCCGCATCTATTCGGATCAGGTAATTTCGAGGACAAAATTTCTCTAAGGTGGGTAGAACTGTAACATCCTGAATTAATGGGCCTTTGCATTTGATGTGTATTATGTTCAATGTGTTAATTAGAGTATTTAATGGGCTCAGATTGGGCCGAGGACTTGGGTAAATTTTTTGCTTGGATATTAGAGGGTTTAAAAGATGTTATCTGTGTTTCAATCACAAGTGGGCTTGTGGCCCAATGGCAAATGGTGCCACTTAGAGAGCAAGGAGGTGGCGTCAACTAAGAAGGCCCAAACGCAAGGGGCATGAAGCCCAATTCCTTTAATTGTAATTAGTTAAATTTTGGCATATAGGTGGGTAAGGTTGGATGGCAACAATGCTTAAAAATAGGGAGATTTATCTAATGAATAATATAGATAATTGTGCTGATATTAGTTATGAATAGATTAAGGAGAAAAGATGGGAGTTATCTGCTGTAGGCAGAGTTGGCCGAAATACCAACTCTGAGGGAAGGAGATGGCAGAAATTCCAACTCTAAGGGGAGGAAGAATCGGTTTTGAAGTGGCATAAGGGGTGCTGAAATTCCCCATGTTTGACAATTAGTCTCGATTTTTAGAAGAGGGCAATTTCGGTATTTGATAGGTAAGTGCCAAAATCCCCTATAAATAGGAGTGTATCTCTTCAAATTCCAGTATTTGAACCCTAGTCTTTGTGCCAAATTTTTCAGTCCCTCTCTACACTTTCTATTCTCTTTTCTTTTCCAAAAAAATCGAAACCTCTCAACTTTCTTCTCATCTCCATAACCAAATACCTTTGATTATTCTTCTTTTTTTTCTCTCTGTCGATTACCCTACTAAAAGCCGAAACCTTTTTAATTCACTTTCTTTTTCCATTCTTTTCCTCTTGTGCTGATTTCTCCATAAACTGGGATTTTCTTGAAATGCCGATTTCTCTGTAAAGGTAAGAACCAAATTCTTTTCTCTTTCGATTTTAAGACTATAGCCGAATGGCTAGTAGTTTGATAGGCTATCTTTAGTTTAACTCTTTCGTTAATCGCATGTTCTTTTGGGCGGCTCTCCAGGAAATCGTAGTAGATCGAATCATCCAGATCTCAAAAGCCGGAAACCAATAATCTCTAGTATCCTATCGATTTCGGGATCTCAAGGTAAGGGATTTCTTTAGATTTCCATTAAGATTCGCTATCATAATTGAGTTATTAACTCATATGATATGGTTTAACCCTATTTCGCTATAATAGTTCTGACAAGGACTTTTTGGATGGAATCAAATATGGATCAGGCAAAGGAGAGGGTTGGGTTCGTAATCCCTAAGTTTAAGAAACGAGCAGTGTCCGCTGTTCGAGATTGGCCGTCGGGTTGTGGACGGGCTTCTGAACACATCTTAGGAGATACCGATCGTGTCGACTTTTGACAATGTAATTTACATAGAGGTGTCCTCTTAATAGTAATAAGTTGTGTAGAATCTTAACACATAAGCATTTATATATTATATGTATGCTAAGGGCTAAAAGCCGAAAAGAAAGGCTATTTGAACGGTCGTATTACCCAGAAAGGGTAGGCATGGGATGCCCGGTACGTACCCATAAAAACTTTTCTATGTGATTCGTAGCATGTGAAAGTATGAGATCTGTTTGATGGCTTGATGACTTGTTTCTTGTATGTATGCATGCATGGGATGGGAATGATTGATGGATTTATGGTAGGGGAGCAGGGTCGCGAGGCGATCGTGGCTTTGCCATAGGCAGCATAGCTGTCGAATACTATAATGTATTTCTGAGGTCCACGTAAGCGATCGGTCTATATAATAGGCCACATAGCTGTCGAATACTATAATGTATTTCTGAGGTTCGCGTAAGCGATCGGTCTATATGACAGGCAGCACAGCTGCCGATGTGGTGCATAGCGGATGGAGGGTTGATTGTAGAAATCCCCACGGTGTAAAGGTTGGTACGGGGGCATTTAGAGGATGGGATGGGCCATTATGCATGACATAATCTGTTACCATTGTATGCGGGCCAAGGCCCATAATGTGTTTGTGGGTCCTAGGCTTTTATGTGTTTTCAAGTTTTGCACACTGAGTCTTGGTGACTCACCCTTTTATTTTTTTCCCACTCTACGATGAGCGATGAGACGTGGACACGGGAGTCGAGGCAGACTCGAGGGGCCATCAAGACTTTCATTACTATTATGGATTATTATTATTATTATTATTGGGAATATATTTTTGTAATAAGGCCCCATAACTTAGGTTTCGATTTATCTTCTTTCTTGTTATGTTGGTTTTTACAACTTATGTTTTGCTTCAAAATCTCAAATATAAAACAAAATGGAAAATGGGCTTTTCAAACCCAATCAACGCATCTAATGGATTATTCGGCTATAATAAACTAGTTTTTTTAAAACCCATCGAAGCAAAGTTTTCAAGATTTAAACCCGTAGCATACCAGATCCGGTGATGACGTATGGGTCGGGTTTGGGGTGTTACGCATGAGGTATATTAAACTGTTTCTTCTAATGTATACCAAAATAGTAAGATTTGGGAGCATCATTAGTTTCAAATCTAACAAATGCCTCATATAAGAAGTAGTCATACAGGTAATTAAAGCTTCCTATTAGTCAAGGCCGAGAAATTATAAGTGATTCAACACATATAAGACTCAAATTGTACCTTCTCAGTGAGTCTTAGTATCATAGTTTCAACTGCAGCAGCATCAGCTGATGATTTATATGTTGCCTCAAGAGTACATATTTCAACGGCAGTATCCATTGTCGGTTTCAACGATCTCTGCTTCGAAAATCTCACCACGATGAAATCTTTTGCACTGTCGTTCATGGCGTTTTGCGGCAGGGACTTAGCTTCAAACGGGCAAATGCAAAACTCATTAAAAACAAGTAAAATCTTCCCAATATTAAAGCTCGTATGTTTCAACGCCTTATCTACCTTACAACTGAGGCAACTCGTTTCCTCTTCCGTCAGCACCGAGTAAAGCAATTCCATGGGAAGAAGGAAATAAAGTCGTCGCCGTTCCAACTCTTCATCTGCCATCAACCCATGAACCTGAAACCCACTTTTAAACCGCCAAAATCGCACATGAACTGACTCGAATTCTCGACCATTAGATCCGCCGCTTTGACTGATTTCGTATACATCTGAATGTTCCCATTTGGAAACACCACT
This sequence comes from Gossypium rotundifolium, assembly GCA_025506655.1. NCBI lineage: Eukaryota > Viridiplantae > Streptophyta > Magnoliopsida > Malvales > Malvaceae > Gossypium > Gossypium rotundifolium. The sequence goes on along the minus strand of CP106730.1, from coordinate 77,185,551 downwards.
TCCACTACTCCACTGCCGGAATTATAGGAATAGAGGAAGTTGCTAAGAAAATGAGAAACCCTTATGAAATTAATGATGAAGAGATGGATGATATATGTGCATGCAAAGATGATGGTTGAGTGATGAAGGATTTTGGGGAAAAATTTAGGAATTGGGAGGAAATTTTAGGGGGTAAAATTAAGGATTTTGGGGGTATATAGGAGGGGAAAAGTTGAGAGCAAAACGTCTATCCTTTTGTGGCGTTTATAAAAAAAACGCCACTAAAAAAGCTAACAGCACAGTAGTTTTGATTAAAATAAAATTATTTTTTGTGGTGTTTTTTGATAAAAACGCTATTGCTTACCTTTTGTGGCGTTTATAAAAAAAACGCCGCTATTACTTACCTTTTGTGGCGTTTGAAAAAAAACGCCACTAATGTTTTTGATACTAATATATATTTAAAGATTCAATCCAATTTTTTTTCTTTATTTTAAAGTTTAAGTAATATTTAAAAGAATTAGATAAAATTTGAAATTTTTAAAATTTAAAATTATTTAATATATAAATTAAATAACAATCACTCATATACCCAAAAAATTTTAAATTATTTTAAATAATAATATTTTAATTTTTTCATTTAAATAAATACTTTTTAAAATTTAAGTAATATTTAAAATAATTAGATAATTTTGGAATCTTTAAAATTATTTAAAATTTGAAATATTTAGAATTTAAAATTATTTAATAATAAATTAAAAAATAATCATCAGATACCTAAAAAATTTAATATTATTTTAAATAATAGTATTTTAATTTTTTATTTAAATAAATAATTTTTAAAATTTAAGTAATATTTAAAATAATTAGATAAAGTTTGAAATCTTTAAAATTATTTAAAATTTAAAATCTTTAAAAATTGAAATTATTTTATATATAAATTAAAAACAACCAGTCATATAGCCAAAAATACTTTAAATTATTTTAAATAATATTATTTTAATTTTATCATTTTTAACATATATTTTCTATGCTTTTATTTTCAAATTTTTTCTATATGTTGAAAAGAATACATGATAGGTACTTGGATGATGGGTGAGAATATAGAGAGCAAAATGGCGCCGTTTAGTTTAAAGTAAAATGATTTTCTACGACGTTTTTATCAAACATTAAACATTAAAACCCTAAGTCCTAAACCCAAACTTTAAACCTCAAAATCATAAACCCTAAAACCAAAACCTTAAACTTCAAAACCAAAAACCCTAAAACCATAAACCTTAAATCTTAAACCTTTAAACCCTAAAACCCTAAACGCTTGTCATGACTATAGAATCTAACACCGAAATTTAAAGTTAAACTTACATCGCATTTTAACCTTAAAGTTAAATTTATTTTAAATAATAGTATTTTTATTTTTATTTTTTAACATATATTTTTCTATGTTTTTACTTTTAAATTTTTTTCTACGTGACATTATTTTTTTTGAAGAATTTAAATATTTAATTAAAAATTGTATTTTAATTAATATAAATAGTTAGGGTTTAGAGGTTTCGATAAAGTAAAACTTCTAAATAGTTTAGTTATCAATTTGTAACTTTTCATAATTAAATAATTAAAACGAAACTTTCTCATAGCTAAGGCTTCCTTTGGTTCACCGTTTAACGCCAGTGAAGTCCAGTTAGATTACCAATCTCACTACATCGCTATTTGGTTCAAGATTCGGTCAAAGAAAATTGGTTTCAATCTCATTCTTTGTCTTTGAAAGAAATGGAAATGAGAATGCGGCAGCAGCTTAAGGCAATTGGGGCGAGGGTATTTTTAATGCATAAAAATACCCATTTTGAACATCTTCTTTCTTCTCCATCCAGGTACTTTCCTCCTACTTCTTCTATTTTTCATCTTCTTACCGTAAAACATTTCCATAAGACATTTTCCATCTCCTTCATCCGTTCTTCATTCCTACTCTTTCTTTTGTTCTTTATCTTCTTACCATCGCATATCTTCTCTTCTCAGTTGTTGTTTCTTTAGTCCGTCAGATATCTTCTCTTCTCAGTCATTGTTTCATTTCCTCTATTTCTCGTGCAAATCTCATTCCTTTTGGGTCTTGGCGGTATGGCATAAAGCTCTTTTTTCTTCTTGTTCTTTACTTGTCCACATTTTAACCGATTTTATGCCTAAAATTTTATGCCTTTCTTTGTTTCTTTATTTTTAATTTTTTTCGGGTTTGGGATTAATTTCTATCGATTTAGGGCAATGAAAATGTAATCTGGTGCCACGCTTTTGTTTGTAATGCTTAATTCTTATGCTTGTTTTGGAAATGTCGCCCATTTATACTATCAAGTCGGGGTTTTGGTGTGGATGATACTTCAATGTTAGGAAATGGTTGCCTCTATCTTCTTTGAAGTTATCGTGCTTCATATCAATTTTGATACTTGAACACTATAAAGATAATATGCAAGTATGTCAATTATAGCTTCAGAATTGCAATATCATTTCGATTTTTATGTTGGGTTTATGTTTGAGCCAAATTTCATGAAATACATGATAAGTTATTATCTTTTGTGGAGTTCAATACATTGTCATTTTGTGATTCCTATGCTGCAAGAGAGAAAGGTTTTTCTTTCGGTCATTACAATATCGGGCTCTCCATCGTTGTAACTAATGTCCTCAACTTCTTCATGGATACCTCTTAGTAATTCCACATCTTTCTTGAGCAAACTTGTTAATTTCTCTATAACCAAACTCACGACCACTTGATTTAATTTTATACTATTGAATACCCTTTTGTTCTTTGTGTTGAATTAGTGGTGAGTTTTATCTGAAAGTGAAGTAGCGTTGGTTATACAAGTTTCTTTCAATTCATATGCCTGAAAATTTTCCTAGTTATCATTAACATGATGCATTTTTCTTTCTTATTTTTGGTTTTAAAATTTTGAGTTTCTACTTGAGTATTGAGTAATGAGATTAGTTGTCTACTTTCTACCTCTGCATCACTTTGCTGTATTTGATTTTCTGTTTTTCATCTTGCGGCTTGTTAGTGTGTTTCATATCATAAAAGGTATTGGTATAGCGAAAATAGTGGATGGTATAGCTCTTGTTTTGTGTTATCTTGTTATTTACACCACAATCACCGTTAAATTGTTCACATCACTATTGGGGGCTTTAGCGGGGCAATGTCAACATCATTACACCACCTCTAGAGCGATAAAGCTTGATTGAACAAATTCCTAGTTGTCATTAATCCAAAGAACCTTTCTTTCTTATTTATGCTCATGAAGTTTTAAGGTTTGCTTGAACTGTGGCATGATGAAAGTCATTAATTGGATTGTTGAATGGAAGTTTATTCGCACTTACAATAAAGCACATATTAGCTTTTATGGCTTAGTACAAAATTTTTAATATTGGTTCATTGGCATAAGCATACCGTAGTATTACATGTTTAGTGTTGTGATATAAGGAACTTATAGATGCTCTCTTGGCAAGTTGCTACATTCCCTTGCTTACATCTTTTCATAGAAGTCATTACCCAAAATAAATGACTCCATTCTAGTTCACATGGACGATGGGATTTCTTTGGTCCAAAGATCTTGAAAAGATTTATTTCCTTCCAATCCATATCTGGTATCATCACTAAAAGACCACTTTTGGTTATTCCAAAGATCATGGTTGCATTTGGATTTTTAGCGCCTCATTGATTCATATCACTTGTAATTTTGTTTGCTAGATTGGTGTCCTCTTCCTCTACTTGAAGCGCTTAATGTTTATAATCGAATAACTATTTCAACATTAGTATAAGTTCACTCTTATATCACTTTGATGCACTTGCTATAGAGATATTAAAATGAAAACCAAATAGTGAAACAATCATAAGAGGAAAGATGCAGGAATGCTAATTGTATGGGATAAAGGAGAGTTATTAACTAGTAAAAGTAGGACTAATAAGAATTCTTTTGTGGTTGAGGTGGAGTAAAGAAAACTTTAATGCTTGCTATATGTAATGTATAAGATACACAAGCAACTTTGTTGCCTAAAATTTCACTAAAAGCTATATTATCTTTTAGTCAAATATTATGGTTTTGCATTTTCTGCTTCTATGTTGGTTCACCATAATATTTTGAGCCTTTTATATATATATATATATATATTGGCATGTTTTTTTAGCCTTATAAAGATAATAAAACATATTTTCTTGGACCTAATTGTCATGTTCTATCTTTTGTAGGTTACTAGTGTTGAAGAAATGCTTTTTCCGAAGCATACATTTTGCTCTATACTACACGTAGTATAGTTTTCAATTGTAATAGAACTATTGTCTTGTAAACAAATCCTCGATTTGGAGAGTATTTTTCATGTGCAATTGAAGCAATTATTGTTAATTTCAAAGATCCAAATGTTGTATATTTAGTTAAATCATCAAATATAGCCTATTTAGATGTAGGTGAGCTGTCATTCTTCACATTTCAAAATTTGATAAAATAAATAGAAGTTGAAATTAGCCTAGAAATATAAATTGCACTACCATAACATTTATAAAAAATAAAACATTGTAATATATATACACAAAAACATTGCAAAATATAAGTTGAACTGAAGGCACAAATATTTACTCGGGTAATAAAAAATAAATTTGATTTCTATTTTAACTTTAATTTGATTTATTTATATTGCAATATATGTAAAAATAATTTAAAATATAAATTTATTAATATATGTAAAAACTGTTTTTCTGGAAAATATTTTCAGGAAATCTGCCAAACAACAGAAAATATTTTACACAGATTCATCCAAAGTTCCAAACACCAGAAAAGTAAATCATTTCCAGAAAAGCAAATCATTTTCCAGAAATCATTTTTCGGAAAACATTTTTACTGACAAACAAACGGAGCCTTAGTTCAAGAAAAAGATATCCCTAGTTTGAGAAACATATAGCTCTCCATCCCTGAGGAGAAATATTTGGAGATGCACGCGAGAGTGAAGCTAGTACAGCAGCATTTTCTTTGGCAAAAAAGGCCCATGAAATATGACTTATTTCATTTGATCCTTCACTCAGTATGGTACAACAGGGTTTTTCACATAAAAACCAGATAAAAGGTCTTCATTCTTAAAGTTGAGTGAAACAACTTGAGAAGCAAGCCAATGCAGTAAGTGCTGTCATTTCTCAGTCTGTGAGCTTTTGATCTTTTAACCATTTGGTTTAGGCTTCAAAGTCTTCAACTATTGGTGTTGTAATAAGCAGGATGATGGAATGTGTTGTATCTTGAATTCTAACTGATAATTCTTTACCGTAGGTGTATAAAATAACAATTTAATGTAAATACATGGCTTACGATTTTGATTTCATTGTCTTTTTTCATAAGTTTTACTTGATATTTGCATAATTTAATTTGCTAATACAGTCTAAACATGGTGCAAGCCAGGTAAAGTTAGGATAATTTAATTTGCTATTACACTCAACTATTGAAGCTATTTCAATCAAGCCATTCCTAATCCATTGTAACATAAATGAGATCAAGCCATATATTACAACTTGATCTTATTGCCAAGCATTTCTACAGCACTAAAAGATATGCAGAAACAACTTCATTGTAACATAAATGCTTCTCAAGTCAAATAAACTTGTTATGTCTTATGTTACTATTTTTTTTTATTAAAAACCATTCGTTTAGATACTTTAAAATTTGATCCAAGTATAATGTTACTATTTATGAAAATAATATTTTTCATTGTTATAAAAGAATATTTAACTATAAAAAATTAAAAATAATAATCATTTTATCTAATAAATAATTTAAATTGATTATATATTTCATTAAAATATTTATAATAAAATATTAGAAGATACATTTTAATATTTTATTAAATGAAATTATAAATTCACATATTTTAATAAATTTATATAAGTAAAATAATTTAAAAACTTCTATTATATATCAATTCTAATATGATGTCCTTAATAGTCATTTTATATCCTCACCTCACCGCTACAGCTGTGTTTAAATCCAAACACACAATCCACCATTATTTCTAATCTCACTGCTACAGTATCCAATCTCACCGCTACAGTAACTAATCTCACCGCCACCGCTATTTTTAATCTCACCGGAGGTAAACACACCGCCCATCCAAACTAAGCCTAAGTCAGTTTCAAATAGCAAAATAATACTAAATTCAAAACAAAAAAAATGAAAAAAAATGAAAATTAAATCGAATCAAATCGAAATGAGTGTCGGTAACTTTTAGCGGCATTTTTTTAGAAGCGCCACTAATGCTCAGATCATTAGCGGCGTTTTTTAAAAAGCGCCGCTAATGCTCAGGTCTTTAGCGGCGTTTTTTAAAAGTGCCGCTAATGCTCAGATCTTTAACGGCGTTTTTTCAGAAGCGCCGCTAATGCTCAAATCTTTAACGGCGTTTGGGAAAAAACGCCGCTATTTATTCTTTTTAGCGGCGTTTTGAAAATAAACGCTGCTATTGCTCAACTTTTTGCGTCGTTTTCATTAAAACGCCACTAAAAACGCCGCTAAAAGTCTGTTTTGGTGTAGTGTACCAAGAAGAAGCATGGTAAAGCGAAAAAATAAAAAATGTTTATCCTTGTATGTATATGTATATTATTTGATATACACATAAGATAAAGGAAAACCTAAAATGTTTACTTGAGCTTGCTAGCTTTAGCTTCCGTGTGGTAGGATATGCAGGGATTCTTCATTTCTCCATAATATGTACTTTCAGTCGTGCCAGCAAAGAAGCATAATGATACATCTTCTTATTATGTAAAGCCTACCTCTTTCTTTCCTAAAGAACCTCCATTTCCCTTCCAAGACCACGGACAACTCCTCTTTGACCCTCCTATTTTAGAACTTTTCATCTTCATCTCTTGCTTTTATCAGATTTGTGGGGTTGATTTGCTTTCTTTTAAGTACTTGAGAGAAGCTTCTCTTCACTGGAATGAGCAATGATTGACTCTTTTTCTTCTTACTTTTTTTCTTTTCGGTTTGCATGAAAAACTAAGCAGCACAAGGTGTGTTTTTTATAGGGACGAAAAGCAAAAGTTTGGGCTCCACGATTGGCCCCAAACTAAAGGAAATTTAGATAAAATAAACTTTCCCATACTTTTTCAATTTTAAAATTAAGTAAATAAAATATAAAATAATTTAATCCGTGTTAATTTTAAAATGAGCAACCAAAAAGAATTAATCACCATATTAATATTTTTCATCAATTATACATGATTTTGATTGGTATAATAAAAAAAATTAGCCTTAAAAGTTACACATTATATCAATTTGGTCATGACTTAACAAATTTATCTTGAAACATTTGTATAAATTTTAAGACTGAATTTGTTGAATATTTTAAAATTAAGGCCAAAATGATAAAATATATAAAAATTAAAGATTAAATTTGTTATTATACCGATTAAAATTATGTTCAATTAATGATAGACATTAATGTTATAATTAATTTTTTAATTTTTCACTTTCAAATTAATAGAAATTAAATTATTTTAATTTTTAAAAATTTATAATTTACCGTATTTCGAAATTGATAGTACTGAAGAGGTTGTTTTTTTTCCAGGAAATTCAAACCACTATATCTGTTTTAAACAAGGGAAACACCGAGCTCCTAATCAGGCATTGGTACCGAGCACTGTACTTTGCACCCCCAACACCACAATGCCATGCCGAGCAATTCAATCGTGGCTTGTGGAATGTGTTGAGAAACCAGCTTGACATGTGTAAGCAAGCCTGGGGGGCCATTTTCTTGGTCCAATTTCTTATCCGCTACAACATGTTTTTTTTTTTTCTCAGCCTAAAGGAAGAGAGCAATTTGTGTCCTCAAGATGTCATTATCAATTGGACTATTTAGGCACGAGTGGACTATACTTTTAGAGAGTGGAAGATCACAAAACAAAATGCTCCCATAGAGTTTCTATAGTTTCTAGCCTTACATTGTGTCTAAATCCCTCAACCACCATAAGTACTTGTTTCACCTGAACCACAGCCTCTTCAAGTTCTTTCATATAGATATAATTGAAGCTTCATTCTTAATTTTTAGGGTTAATATATCATTTGGTACTTATATTTGGTTTTAGTATTTAATTTGATACTTAAATTTTTTTTTCTCCGTTTGATACTTAAGCTTGACTTCAATATTTAATTTGATATCCAAACTAAACATCATATAACTCAATAAATATTTAACATATGTGTGCTCTAGTCAAAAGTAAAGGTACCTAATTGGCACCAAAAAGAAAAAACTCAAATATCAATATAAAAGAAACTTATGTACTAAATTGAATATTGAAACAAATTCAAATATCAAATTGACAAAAAAACTTAAATATTAAATTCAACATAAAAACCAAATAAAGATATCAAATAGTTAATAATTAATCAATTGTTTTGGCGATAATATTTGTGGTAGTGAAAGAGGTCCCATTGGTGAACTTTTGATGAATTCAATGCACAAATGTAAGTGGAAAAGACATGGGTGTCTGGTAGGAAGAGAGAGGGTCCGACGGTACACGTGAATTCACACGACACACACGGTTGTTGTCGGTGACATGAACGACAACCTAAGCATATGACATGGTTTTCAACCACATTCTCTCTTTTCTTTAACCATCTCCTCTATTTTTGTTGGTTTTGGGGGCTTCTTTTTCCCCTCTTTTACCTTTTTCTTTTCCTACGATGGAGTTTTTCTCTTCTATTATGCTTGCAAAAAAAGCATAAATAATAATAATTATTTTTGTTTTGATTAGAATTTTCAAAGATGGCACTATTCGTATAAAAATTATTAATATTTGGATAAAAATATCGAACTTAATAATTGGGTTAAAATAAAATCTATTTAAAATATAAGTTAAACTCAAACTCAATTATTTAAGGCCTGAGCTCACCAAATTTGCCCAACTTTTAAGTTTATAATATATATATATATATATATATATATATATATATATATATATATATAGGTAAATTCATTAATTTATTCAACAAATGGAACTTACAATTCAAAGAAAAAAATAGCAAACACTAGTCGTAGATGGTGAAGGATAAGTCCATCAACACAACCATGACTTTAGCCTCAGCATCAATAAAACATTATGACACATTGACAATTGACTTTGTCACAACTCAAGCACAACGTATCTGGAGTAATTGCAACCACTTAATACGATAAAGAAATCAACCTCGGATGGTCCAAAGCGGCAGCAAAAATCGACAAAAGAATCGAGCATTCAACAAACTAGAGAGGACGACAACAAAATCATCCCTAAAATCACTTGTAAAACTAAGATTACATGCATAAGCAAGACTAAAAAACGTGCTACAAGAGCAGACAAAAACTTATAAAAGTAAAGACTTATTAAACAATGGAAAAACAAAAAAAAATATAAAACTTAAGACAACATGGGTCCAAATCGACACGTGAAATCATTTATTATTCTAAAATACTCTCAAAATAGAAACAGATTAAGAAGTTGACGAAGAGCCACCCACTTTTCAAGAAAAAACTACTGGTGGCTAGTGGAGTTTTAGCAAACGATAAGCACCATCATCTATCCATCACAACTTGTGGAGACAATAAAGATACCCACAAAATAGATCTGTAAACTAAAAAGAGAGAAGACATGTGTAGTGAATGAGAAGAAGAAAGAAATAAAGGGTTGATGGTAGCTGAACAAAACAAAAAATAAGAAAAAAATGGCTTGGAGAGAAAAGAGAAAGTTTTTAAGTTTATAATATATTATACTATGTTATTTTTATATATACTATATAATTTTAATACATAAAATTAAATTTATAGTAATATATAATACTATAATTTAAATTAAAAATTTGTTAAGTTGTCTATATAAATTTTTAATAACTGAAAATTTATTAAATATTAAATTGGAAATAAAATGAGCGAACATAAAATTAATTTATTTTAGTCATTTGTAAAATGAATGAGTTTAGATAAAATTTTAAATTGATATTTCAAACTAGACCGAACTTAAATAAATATAAAATATATTAATATCATACTTAAATGAATTTAACCCAATCTATCAACATCTCTAATTTCAATAAATAACACTTCTTTCCTACCACTATTCAAATCTCTTTCGTATATATATATATATATATATATATATTTCCTTTTCCTCACTTTGATTCATTGAATGTAATATGCACTTAAAAATGGAACATAATTTAAAGTTCAAAAGATGATTTGATGGAGTTATAGACTTCCCTTTTTGGGTCATAAGCTATAAGTAAACAAAAAGTATGAATCATTTCAATTATATTATATTACAATAGTAGATGACCAAGAAAATACATGATCAAACAAGTTGGATTTTGTACAAATCCCATTTCAATAACCAAAATCAGATATCAAATCATCCAATTAATACGTGGAAGATATTCTTCATGGGAAGCAACTTATAAATATCCCTAATGAGGATGAAAGGTAGTTTGGTGGAATCCCCCAAAATTAATTTCTTAAACACAACAGTTAATAACCAATCATTCTAGTTATATAAAGTACTGAAGAAGAAAAAAAAAGGCTTTTGGGAACTTTTTGATCATGTTCTACATTTAAAAGCAATAGTTCATACATTGTGTTTCCTTGTCCCATTCTTCAAAATAAATCCCTAAGTTTAAATTCTTATATTCTGTATCATATTTTAATATCTAAATTGAATATGTGAGATATAAATATTTATAAATTATAAATTTTAATGTAAAAATTAAAATTTTAAAAAATTAACGCTTAAATCAAGCTTAATTTATTTTTATTCAACATTGATTTTCAAAAGTACTTTTTAGATTATACGCAATACTAAACAGACAATTTTAGAGTCAAATAATGTTTTTAACTCTCCTTTATAATCTAATATATTTTATGTAATATTTAAATGGGATATACAATTATTTTCTTATTGAAATTTGTTTCAAATATAATTTTGTATATTTGAATGTGTAAGGGTTAGATTTTAATATTTAAACTATAATTTATATAATCAAATTAAAATTTAATATTGCTTAAAAATATTTAAAATTTATATATCAAAATATTAATAATAAGTTATAATAATTTTTGTTATATCTTTATTGAAATATCATAATATTAACTAATTCAAAAATCATTTAAATGTATATATATTTTACTTTACATTATCATATTCAAATACTAACCACATAAATATTAAACTAAAATTTTCAAAATCTGTGTATGATGATACATGGCAGCAAATGGTATTGGAATAATAGGAGTCCAAAAACAGTGAGTTAGGTTGATTAAGGAAATGACATGATGCATGCCAGGAAAGTTCAGCTTCAAAGGAAGTAGGGATCCTAAAGAGATGATATCAAAATTGAACTATTGAGAGAATATGTGAAGAAAATAAGCATGCATGCATGCATGCATCTGTGAATTAATGTTTATTTATTTAGGTGCCTAGAAGAAACATAGCATATGCACCATACCTAACACTGTTGAGAGCCTTAATTGAAACATTCTAAGTATCTTTTCTACATTATGAACTTTCAATCTTATACTAGTTGTCACCAGTTCAATCCCCTTTCCTTTCCTCCATCTACCCTCAACAGGTCCCCAATATGTATTTGCCGGTTTGTAATGCACTATTAGTGATTGTAGAGTTACTTTGGATGGAAATCATTAAAAATAACCCAACTGATGTTTGTTGATTCCTTGACAATGTAGTGCATCAAATATAAATCTAATATTTATTATTATTAGATTTTTTAATTCGATCAAGTAATTATAAATAAATTTAAAATTATGAATTAATGTAAATTATATAAAACACGAGAAACACAAGCTGTATCATTAAAATGAAATAAATATATGACCATTCGGTCTATTTACATAATACGGATAAACAATTATGTGAATTATGTTGATTAGTCTATGAGCGATTGTATGAATTAACTGGTTTAAATATATTATTTAAATGGTAACAAAAAAAAATACATCATTTAAAAATATAAAAATATAAGATACAGTATATAAATCCTAAATAAATTGAATATTAATTTACTTTTCAATTACATCATTTAGAATTAAAATGAAATAATTATTTAGATGATTTTAATTTCTAACTTTTTTCGTTCCTTGGTAATATGGGAATCCTAAATCAACTAAGGTGTGAACTTTAATAAAAATATTTTCAAATAGGTAATTTAAAAATAATATAGTATTTTTCTCTAAATTGAGTCATTCAAAATTTATTTAAATAGTCTGAAATAGTAATCATTATGGACCAGAAACATGAATATAAAAGTTTTCTTTAAATTTAATTGTGATAACAAATTATACAAAATTTTAAATGAATTAATATATAACACAAACACGACAAATAAAAATGAACTAAAATACAATAAAAATAAAATAACATAAACACAAAAATACAAAAATATATAAAATTATACATAAATTGAGTTATTAAAATCATATTAATTTACAATAACAAACCTATAATAATATTTTAAACATTAAAAAAAAACAATTTCTTCAGCCTTCTTTATCTTTCTCTTCTTTTACCTATCCTGCACTTCACTCCTAGTTGAAAAACAAAGAAAATCAAGTGAGTGAATAAAAATAAAATAAAAAGGACACGTGTAAGATTTTCAAGGCAAGATTTCTACAGTATACCTATGCATTTGAGTTTTATATATAATAAAGTAATAGATGTGTTAATTAAAACAATGGTTTGCATTTTATGAGTGAGACCTTATGAATTACAATAAAGGTTTGTATTTGAGTGTACAAATCTATACATTGACAGTAAATCTCATGAGGACAATTTATTAATAAAATTTAAAAATAAATAAAATGTTTAAATTTTATTATGAATATAAATCCTATTAATAAATTTTAAAAAGCAAATATTCATAGCTTTCCCTTTTAGCTAATCGCATCATTTGATTCAAAATTAATGCAGAAAATGAATAAATATAATATTTTGGGAAATAGGCCATTTTTAGAGGGAGAGTGTGAAAGCGCATTCAGTTGAACGCGTTTTCTGCACAGTTGGCTGAACGTGCTTTCCTCCAACGGTCATTTCTCAACGGCCAAAATTTAAATGTTGGCAACGGTAAAAATTTTTAAGGGATAACGGTAATTTTTTTCCTATAAATACTAGGTTATTTTTCGTTCTTTTCACTCAAATCCAACTCTCAATTCTTTCACCCCACTTAATTTTCTCAAGTTTTGTTTGAAATTTTCCAATACACTTGTTTAAAAATATCGTAGTTTTATTAAATTATTTCGTATATTATTCATTTCGATTAAATTTTCATGAATGACAAGCTCTCTGATTCGTTTCGACGATAAACACATTTTCACCGCTCAATCGATAATGGTAAGGAAGAAATTTTAAATTTCATTATTTCCAATTAAGTTAATTTTATTTTTTAAAATATTTTAAATTATTTTATTTTGTTGATAGAAATAGGTGAATAATTGTGTTTTGGAGGGGTTTCTTGTAACACCCCTATCACGTGTCCGATCACCGGGTTAGGGTTAAAGGCATTACCAGACAGATCGAAGACATTTACAGAATTAATCGTACAACCATTCATCAATATCAATCATAATGTCCCTTAAGTAGGTCATCGAGACCCTAAGCATGCTTATAAACCGAGTCGGGACTAAACCGAAACACATAAGTAATTTCATATAAATTTTTCTAACATACAGGGGACACACGGCGGTGGGGGTAGGCCATGCCTCACCCACGGCTACTGGACACTCCCGTGTGTCCTCCCCGTGGTAGTATACTGCCAAAATCAACACGGTCACCAAGCACGCCCGTGTGCTAAGGTCGTGTACTACTAGATCACATATTGCCATTTCTCACACGGCCATCAAGCACACCCGTGTCGAGGCCATGTGCAAATTGAGTCACATTCTGCCAATTTACCCACGGTCTTAGGCACGCCCGTGTGCCTCAACCGTGTGACATTATAGGCCATTTTACAAGGCCAATATGTCACCCACTTAAGGTCTTCCTACAAGCAATATATATACCAAAACATAATATGCATATATGGCAACCAAAACATATCAAATGGTTCACTTCATCTATACATTCAATACCAATTCCATTCATACCAAATTACAAACTAAATCTTACATCATTTCAAACATGTATCATCCATTTGCTTAACGAAAACTTAACCATTCCATATGCATCAAAACATACTAAATATATGTTTCATAACTCATTCATTCAAACATTTATCAACTCAAAAACTTGCCAATACACATGGCCATGCTCACTTCATAAACATATACACCTATCTAGCCTATACATGCCATATTTAGCTATATACATTTCCAAAAGGGTACCAAAATAAGTTTTTGTAGTGTGATGACGATCCTTGACAATCCCGATCCTTTAGTAGCTTCGACGACCTATAAAACAGAGAAAACATACACACAGAGTAAGCTTTCCAAAAGCTTAGTAAGTCATATACAAATAAACTTGGCATAAAAAGCATAAATGCAATTTGATACATTTGCACATCTCATTCACTCAACAATTTATCATGTATATGCTTGATTCATACTTATGACTACATTGGTCACATTTATCCATTCAAAACTCATTTGAAGCACATAGCTCATTCACAATCTTCCTTGTATCTCATTCATATTATCCTATTCAAACATGCCTTTCTTCAAATCAAAGTCATATGCATACTTACCATTCAGGCATACTTAATGCACATTCAACGTACCTGAATCGGATATTCATTCACTTAATTGATCATAGCTCGATATACCATTCAGATTGCGAGACTTGCCGTTGAACCCTTAGGAACCTAGTAGGATACTCGAAAGCTCGTAATAGTAGTACAATGCCAACGCCCTGCACGAGGTCTTACATGCACTCAGATATCGATGCCATCGTCCCTGCATGGGTCTTACACGTATAGATCATAACGATGCCAACGTCCCAGATGTGGTCTTACACAAGTCAATATGATGTCGATGTCCCAGACATGATCTTACTCATAAAGTTCATATCGATGCCTACGTCCCAAACGAGGTCTTTTTACATAGAATTCATATCGATGCCTACGTCCCAGACGAGGTCTTATACGAAATTTCAAATCAACGCCAACGTCCCGGACGTGGTCTTACATGATAAAACAGAACAGATACTTATGCCATGACATGGCTAATCCTATCTATTCCTAGGTTCGTAAGGGACTTCTCGGCTTTATCACTATACCAAACTTATTTCGAAATTCACGCACTTAGCATCTCATACTCATTCATTTTGATCGATAGACATATGAATACATATATTCAATTCAATACAGATAAGTTTATTTGCATAGTGACTTACCTCGGGTTCGATTTAACGAAACGAAAATGGCTACTCTGTTACTTTCGCTTTCCCGCGATCTAAGTCTATTTTCCTCGGTTCTTGATCTAAACATATTCAGAATTAACCCTTTTATTCACTATTCCATTCAATTCAATCCATACACATATATTTTGGGCTATTTACACTTTAGCCCTCACATTTGCACACTTTAACAATTTAGTCTATTTTTCACAAAACATCAAATTCACAAAATCCACACACACACACATGCTTGGCCGAACCTCTCTAGGGACTATATAAGCCCAAATATTTCATCAAATTTGCAATTTAGTCCTTCTATTTACCATTTTCTCAATTTAGCCCTATTTAGCTAAATTCAACAAAACTTCAAGAACAAAACATGTTCATCAAGCTTAAATCTTCCATTTAACATCATAAAACATCACAAAACTCAACATAGCATCAATGGCATTTTACATAAACATCATAATTTCATCAAATTGAGACACGGGTTTAGTAGCTCTCAAAGCAACGATTACAAAAACATTGAAATTATCAAAAACCGAAGTCAAAACTTACCTTAATCAAGCTTAAAGAGTGTCGAATGCCTTAGCTCAATTTTTCTTTCTTTTCTTTGGTTATTTCGGTCAAAAGAAGAGAAAATAAAACATGAACACTCATCTTTTTGTTTCTTAATCTAATATTAATAATCCAATTACCAAAATGGCCTTCATTCATATAATTAAAATAATTATACAATATGGGCATTTAAGACTTTTATCCATCCACCATCCACCCATTGGCATATTTGCCTATTAAGGCAACAACCTTCAAAAGCCACATCATTTAAGTACTTTAACCATTAACAAGCAACTTTCACATTTAATGCAATTTAATCATTTGCTCAAATTAAACATTCAAACGGACTAATTAGCTTACGAAATTTAAACACATGCTTAGTCACATATCAATGACACAAAAATAATATTAAAATATTATACGAACTCGGATTTGTGGTCCCGAAACCACTGTTTCGACTAGGGTATAAATCGAACTGTTACAATTCTCCTCCCATTAGGGATTTTCATCCCCAAAAATCTTACCGTTAAACAGATTCAGATGTTGCTGTCTCATTAAATCTTCAGGCTCCCACGTAGCCTTTTCTAATCCATGTCGACTCCATTATACTTTCACTAATGGAATTTTCTTGTTTCTTAACTATTTTACTTCACGAGCTAAGATTTGGATCGGTTCTTCTTCATATGTCATATCAGATCAGATTTTAATTTTAGATGGGGGAATCACATGTGACGGATCTGATCGATATCTACGAAGCATTGAGACATGAAACACATTGTGAATCTTTTCTAGCTCAGAGGGTAACTTCAATCTGTATGCAACAGGCCCAACACGTTCAACGATCTCATACGGTCCAATGAATCTCGGACTTAACTTGCCTTTACGTCCTAATCGGAGTACTTTCTTCCACAGAGACACTTTCAGAAATACTTTGTCGTCGATCTCAAATTTTATATCTTTTCGTTTTAATTCTGCATATGACTTCTGACGATCAGATGCTGCTTTCAAACAATCTCGGATCAGTTTCACTTTCTGTTCGGTATCTTTTATCAAATCGACCCCGTGTAACTTATTCTCACTGAGTTCAGTCCAATATAGAGGTGTACGACATTTACGTCCGTACAAAGCTTAATATGGTGCCATTTTGATGCTCAACTGAAAACTATTGTTATATGCAAAATCAATCAACGGCAAGTATTGTTCCCACGAACCATTAAACTCTAATATACAGCATCTTAACATATCTTCGAGAATCTGAATAATTCACTCAGATTGACCATCCGTTTTCGGATGAAAAGTCATCTCGAAATGCAATTTCGTACCCAAAGCGTCTTGCAATTTCTTCTAGAATCACATGTGAATCTCGGATCCCTATCTGACACAATAGATAGTGGCACCTCGTGCAATCTCACAATCTCAAAATATAAAGCTCAGCTAATCTTTCAAGTGAGTAGTCAGATCTTACAGGAATAAAATGGGTTGATTTAGTTAATCGGTCAACTACGACCCATATCATATCCTTCTTTCTCGGAGTCAGAGGCAACCCAGAAACAAAATCCATAGTTACTCTATCCCATTTCCATTCAGGAATCAGAATCGACTGTAACAACCTAGACGAAACTTGATGTTCCTCTTTCACTTGCTGACAAATTAAACATTTTGAAACAAACTCAGAAATGTCCCGTTTCATGCCAGACCACCAATAGTGTTGCTTCAAATCATGATACATCTTTTTACTTCTCGGATGGACAGATAGGCGACTGTTATGTGCTTCATTCAAAATCAATTGAATCAGCTCTCGGATTTCTTGGAACACAGATTCGATCTCTAAATTTCAAACAATCATCAACAACTCAAAATTCAGATTCAGAATTCAATTCACACTAAGCTCGTTTCAACAATAATTCATTATTATAACAGTCTAGTTTATACCAGTGGTTTTGGGACCACGAATCCGAGTTTGAGGAATATTTAAATAATTTATTCTGTGCTTATTATATGTGAATTAAAGTGTGTGAAAGTTTCGTAGAAAAATTTAATTGTTTGTGTGTTTAATTTAGAAAAAGGACTTAATCGCGTAAAAGGTAAAAGTTTCAAACTAGAGTGAAAATGCACTAAATTGATTGTGGCTTTTTAATTTGGAGTATAAAAAGGGCAATTAACCCATTTTATGAGTTAGTGGGTGGCAAAGGTCAAGTATGACCTCAAGTTATAAGTTGTTTTTATTATTAATGAAAGGTTAAATTGGTAAATCATTAAAAATGTTATTATATGTTAAATTATATGAAATTAAAAGCCATTTTATTTGTTCTTCATCTTTCATTGCCGTATGTTAGCTAAAAAAATAAGGGTTTAAAGGCTTTGAAGTGTTCAACCATCATCTAGCTCAATTCAATGTGTGTTTTACTTCGGTTTTCGATAATTTTTACGTTTTTGAGATCGTTGCTTCGAATATTAGTTGACCCATGGTATAATTTTTAAATTTGAGCATGCTTGATGTTCAGCCATTAACATGTTCTTGTGGTTTTTTATGTTTGATTATTTTATATTAAAGATATGTTAAAGATTAGCATGTTTTGTATTGGAAATTTTAGTGTTTTGAGTAAAATGGACTAAATTGATAAAATGTGCAAATATGAGGCCTAATTTGTAAATAGCCCAAAATATGTGTGTATGGATTGAATTGAACAAATTAGTGAATAAAAGGTTTAATTCTAAATATGTTTAGATCAAGAACCGAGGAAAACGGACTTAGATCGCGAGAAAGCGAAAGTTAACGAGTAGCCATTTTCATTCTGAAATATCGAATCCGAGGTAAGTCACTATGCAAATAAACGTATTCGTATGATATTATACTTGTTCGTATGACTAAGGTTGATAATGTATACCTATGAGAGTATATGCTTATGAATTTCGAGATGAGTCTGACATAGTGATTAAGTCTAAGAAGTCCCGATCAAACCTAGGAATAGATAGGATTAGCTATGTCATGACATAGGTATCTGTTCTATTTTATCATGTAAGACCACGTCCGGGACGTTGGCGTTGATTTGAAATTTCATATAAGACCTCGTCTGGGATGTAGGCATCATTATCTGATCATATATAAGACCTCGTCTGGGACGTAGGCATCATTATTTGATCATATATAAGACCTCGTCTGGGACATAGGCATCATTATCTGATCATATATAAGACCTCGTCTGGGACGTAAACATCATTATCTGATCATATATAAGACCTCGTCTAAGACGTAGGCATCATTATCTGATCATATATAAGACTTCATCTGGAACGTAGGCATCATTATCTGATCATATATAAGACCTCGTCTGGAATGTACGTATCATTATCTGATTATATGTAAGACCACGTCTGGAGCGTTGGCAGCGATATGAGCTTTTCGTGTAAGACCATGTCTAGAACATCAGCATCATATTGATTCGTGTAACAATCTGTCTGAAACTGAGGTATCGATATCTGAGTACATGTAAGGTCTCATTTAGGACGTTGGCTTGTACGACTATTTCAAGTTTTCTGAGCATCCTATTAGATTCCTATTGGATCAACGGGCAAGTCTGTGATGCGAATTGTAAATCCGAGTTAAGAATAAATATGTGTATGTAAAACCATTTCAGGTACGTTGGTTATACACTAATTGTGTATATAAGGTAAGCATCTAAGTAATTTTACTATGGCGCTATGGATAAAGAATTGATGATATGATATGTAAAGTTTTGATTATATGAATTACATAATTATATGATTCTTGAAGTTGCAAAGATAACAAATTTGGTTAATAGTGTATGAAGCAAAGCATATATGCAATAATATGTTAAATGATTGATATGTACTAATGTATTTATTTGCATAAGTGCCTTCTATGCCAAGTTTATTTGTATAAGACTTACTAAGCTTTTGGAAAGCTTACTCTGTGCGTGTTTTCTCTATTTTATAGGTCGTCAAAGCTACTGAAGGCTCAGGATCGTCACGGATCGTCATCATATTACTAAAATCATTTTGGTACCCTTTTTAAAATGTATATAGCTAATTATGGCATGTATAGGCTAGATAAATGTATGTGATTATAAGATGATTTTAGCCATATGTTTTGGTTAGTCTTGAGTTGATAAAATGCTTGAATGAATGAGTTATATGAAGCATATATTTTGGTATGCTTTGATGCATATGAAATGGTTAAGTTTTGGTTAAACAAATGGATGATATATGCTTGAAATGATGTAGGATTTAGTTTGTAAGTTAGTATGAATGGAATTGGTATTGGATGTAAGGATGAAGTGAACCATTTGATATGTTTTGGTTGCCATATATGCATATTATGTTTAGGTATATATTGCTTGTAGGAAGACCCTAAGTGGGTGGCATATTGGACTGGTAAAATGGCCTATAATGTCACACGGTTGAGGCACACGGGCGTGCCTAAGACCGTGGGTAAATTGGTAGAATATGGCTTAAATTGCACACCGCCTCGACACGGGTGTGCTTGATGGCCATGTGAGAAATGGCGGTATGTGATCTAGTAGTACAAGGCCTTAGCATACGGGTATACTTGGTGATCGTGTTGAATTTGGCAGTATACCACCACAGGGAGGACACACGGGAATGCACAGTAGCCGTGGGTGAGGCACAGCCTACCCCCGTGGCTGTGTGTCCCCTGTATGTTAGAAAAGTTTCAAATTTTTATGAAATTTCTTATGTGTTTCAGTTTAGTCCCGACTCGGTTTATAAGCATGCTTAAGGTCTCGATGACCTACTTAAGGGATATTATGATTGATATCGATGAATAGTTGTATGATTAATTCTGTAAATGTTTTTGATCTGTCTGGTAACGCCTTTAACCCTAATTCAGTGATCGGACACGAGATAGGGGTGTTACATTTGGTTGGTATCAGAGCTACAGTTTAGTCGATTCTCGGACTAATGTAGTGTGTCATAGTCTAGTTATACATGCCATAAAATTTGAAATGTGATAATGTGATGAATCCTGACGTATAAATGTGATTTTCGTATAGCAATGGATCCCGAAAGAGCCGTAGCTGACGACGTAGAAAGTGATGTGCCTTTTCCCGCACAAGGGACAAAGCTTTCTGATTCAAGACAGGCTACGAGCAGTCAGGAGAGAGAAGCTAAGCAAGCTTTCTTCCAGATGATGAGTGAGTGGTTCACTCAATTCATGAAAAATAACCTGACTATTTTGCAACCCCCGCCCCCGATTAATCCTCCTTAGACTACGATTATGCCACCGGTTATGTATCCAAATCTGTTGAACAAACCTCCGATTGATAAGATTCGTAAGTATGGGCTGAAGAATTTTGAGCTATTAATGATGATAATATCGAGAAAGACGATTCTGAAGCTCGTAATGAAAGAAAAAGATCGATAAGTAATTTCTCTCAACCTTTGACGAAGAAATATAGAGATGCAAATAATAGATTAAATGTTTCAATCGGACATACAAGT
Source organism: Gossypium rotundifolium (assembly GCA_025506655.1). Taxonomy (NCBI): domain Eukaryota; kingdom Viridiplantae; phylum Streptophyta; class Magnoliopsida; order Malvales; family Malvaceae; genus Gossypium; species Gossypium rotundifolium. The sequence goes on along the minus strand of CP106730.1, from coordinate 77,164,166 downwards.
AGAGATCGTGTGAGACCAAATGTTGGTCTGGGAACTCAAGCTCAAATTGAATCAAATGATGGAAGTACTAAAAGCAACAAACCTGAGTGTAGACAGTGTGGAAGATGACATGTGGGAAAATGTTGGGGCAAGTACAACAATAGAGTTTGTTATAAATGTGGATCACGAAATCACTTCATTCGAGATTGCCCAACGATGGTGAGTGTTGAAAATGTCAGATCCGAGCGACTCAAGTGTAACTATTGTAATAAAAGACATTCAGGGAATTGTAGATTGAATAATCAAGCTTGCTTCAGATGTGGATCGTTAGATCATTATATTCAAGACTGCCCAGAGTCTGTTGAACAAGAGATTGTTCAGAACCCGAGATCTGAAAATGTTTCAGCACGAGGTAGATCTCCTCAAAATGCAAGAAACGTCAGTAGTAGTCAGGGAACTACTAGAGATACTGTTGCGAGATCTGAAGCTATAGCGTCGACCAGAGCATATGTTATTCGAGCTCAAGAGGAAGCTTCATCTTCAGTTGTTATAACGGGTACTTTTACACTTTATGATACCTCTATAATTGCTTTAATAGACCCTGATTCTACTTATTTCTATATATGCATGAACTTAGTTTTCAGTAAGACTTTTCCTGTAAAATCTACTGAGTTTGTTATAAAAGTATCGAACCCCTTAGGTAAAAATATTCTGGTTGACAAAGTAGGTAAGAACTACCCGTTAATGTTCGAGATATCTATTTCCCTGCTGATCTAATACTATTACAATTTGATATGATTCTGGGAATAGACTGGTTGACATTGCATAATGCTATTGTGGATTGTAAAAGAAAGATTATTGATTTGAGTCGTCGAAATGGTGAAACAGTTCGATTGAGTCGAATGATTTAAATGGATTACCTGCTGTGATATCTATGTTGAAAGCTCAAAATTAAATTAAAAAGGGGTTACGAGGTATATTTTGCTTATGTGATTGATTTGAAAGTATCTGAAAAGAAAGTTGAATCGGTGCCAGTAATATGTGAGTTCTCTGATGTTTTCTCTGAAGAATTGCCGGGATTGCCTCCAATTTGCGAAGTTGAATTTGGTATAGATCTACTTCCTGGTACAACCCCTATTTTGATAGCTCCTTACAGAATGGCACCAATAGATTTGAAAGAGTTAAAGTCACAATTGCAAGATTTAACCGACAGAGGGTTCGCAAGACCGAGTTCTTCACCTTGGGGTACTCCTATTCTATTTGTGAAACAGAAAGATTTGAATCTGCGACAGAGACGATGGTTAGAGTTATTGAAAGACTACGAGCTTGTAATAGATTATCACCGGTAAAGCTAATGTAATTGCCGATGCGTTGAGTTGAAAGTCACTATGTGCATTACGTGCTATGAATGCTCAATTAGATTTGTTTGATGATAGTTCAGTGTTGGCTGAATTGAAAACAAAACTGTTGTTTTTACAGCAGATATGTGATGCTCAGAAAGTTGATAATGAAATGTTAGCGAAATAAGCTCAGTGTGATTCAAATTCTAATTCCTAGTTTCGAGTTGTTGATGATTGCTTGAGATTTCGAGATCGTATCTGTGTTTCGAGAAACCTTGAGTTAATCCAATTGATTTTGAAAAAAGCACATAATAGTCGTTTATTTGTTCATCTGGGTAGAACAAAAATGTACCATGATTTGAAGCAACACTACTGGTGGTCTGGTATGAAACAAGACATTTCTGACTTTGTTTCGAAATGTTTAGTCTGCCAACAAGTGAAAGTAGAACATCAAGTTTCGTCTGGATTATTACAGCCGATTCTGATTCTCGAGTGGAAATGGAATAGAGTAACGATGGATTTTGTTTTGAGTTTTCCTCAGACTCTGAGAAAGGAAGATATGATTTGGGTCATAGTTGATCGATTGACGCAATCTACCCATTTTATTCCGGTAAGATCTGAGAACTGACTTGAAAGATTAGTCGAGCTGTATATTTCTAAGATTGTTAGATTGCACGGAGTGCCATTACCTATTGTGTCAGATAGATATCCGAGATTCACATCATAATTTCGAAAGAAATTACAAGAAGCTTTTGGCATGAAATTACATTTCAGTACAGCTTTTCATCCGCAGACTGATGGTCAATCAGAACGAATTATTCAGATTCTCGAAGACATGTTAAGATGTTGTATACTTGAGTTTAGCGGTTCGTGGAAACAGTATTTTGCCATTGATTGAATTTTCGTATAATAATAGTTTTCAGACAAGCATCAAAATGACACCTTATGAAGCTTTGTACGGACGTAAATGTCGTACACCCCTGTATTGGACTGAACTCAGTAAGAATAAGTTGCATGGAGTTGATATGATTAGAGACTTAGAACAGAAAGAGGAACCGATCCGTATCTTAGCTCGTGAAGTGAAAGAGTTAAAAAACAAGAAAATTCCATTAGTGATAGTAATATGGAATCGACACGAAATAGAAGAGGTTACGTGGGAGCCTGAAAACTCAATGAGATAGCAATATCTGAATCTGTTTAACGGTAAGATTTTCGGGGACGAAAATCCTTAAGGGGGGAGAATTGTAACAGTCCAGTTTATACCCTAGTCGGAACAGTGGTTTCGAGACCACGAATCCGAGTTCGAGGAATATTTAAATGATTTATTATGTGCTTATTATAAGTGAATTAAAGTGTGTGAAAGTTTCGTAGAAAAATTTAATTGTTTGTGTGTTTAATTTAGAAAAAGGACTTAATCGCGTAAAAGTTGAAAGTTTCAAACTAGAGTGAAAATGCACTAAATTGATTGTGGCTTTTCAACTTGTGACACTAATTTATTCAATAATTTAATTATAGTAAAGATGTTTATTATTTTTTAAATTAATAACTTTTAAATCTTAACAAATTTAATTGATATCCGATTAACTTATGACACCAACTCAAATAAAAACATTATAATAATATAGAAACAACATCTATCATATTTGAAAATGAGAACTTCTAATTAGGATCAAACCAATTCATAAATATGAAAATATAAAAGTTTAATGCTGCTCTCTTAGCAAAACAAGCTTGGCGGTTGTTAGTTGATCTGAACTCATTTGTTGCATGTTTGTTAAAGGCTAAATACTAATATTTTGAAAACCAAACCAAACTGGCCGGTCAAACTGAAAACCGAAAAAGTAATCGGTCCGTTCAACAGCAAAAATCCTTTTGAACCTAGTATTGGGAAAAATCGATCGAACCGACTTTTGAAATTTGAACTCCCTGGCTTAGGTCAAGCTGGAAAAACGACCCAATAATAAAGAAGTTTGGTTCTTTTCAACAATGAGACCAAAGCAGAAAAAAAAAAAATAAATTTAAAATTTTGAAAACTAAAAGCTAATCCTAAGGGGTATATGCACAACGGAAGGTTATATTAATATCGTAGAAATTAAGTGTAAAAAGGATAGTAGATAATTTACAAGGATAATTTACAAAGCTGATCAAGAAAGATTTTTATGGTTTTTGAGAAAGAGAATAAATATACAAAAGAAGGTTTTTTGTATCTCTTTTCTTGATTCTAGATCAAGTTATTGCTAATAAAAATATAGAATCAGATTTAGATTTATGTCCTTTATACTATGGTAATAATAATATAATATTAACTTTATCTGATAGAGATGAAGATTCTTCGGAAGAGTCATCTTCTACCTCTGCCCCACCCACCCTCAATCTAGAATGGTTTAAAGTTTAAATAGTAGAGTTATGAAGAAGAAAAGTTCAGGAAAAAGAAAAAAAATATGAAGAATTGAAAAAAAGAAAGACAAGTTAGAGTGAAGAAGCCAAAGTAATCTCATCAGAAAAGAAAAGAAAGAACAGTGAAGGTCACCCACATATAGTCTTCACGAATAAGAACAAAAAAATAAATCAAATATTAAAATAAGTAAAAGTATGGTGTGTATTTACACACCTTGAACTAGCTAATGGTTGGATTCGGTGTCTACTCAGTGAAGAATAGAAATGTTTGGCTGAAGCTTTGTGACTTTGATTACCCAGACATATTTCTTTGATAGTTTTGTTTTTTCAACCTCCTGTTTTGCGTTATCTCTTGAGTTTCAGGGCTTTGTATTTCCCTTTAATTTATTATTATTATCAGTTGGCATTTTCTTCAAAAAGAAATATTTTGAAATCGAATTTCCTCACCTCCATTTTTAAGACAATAATCTCATTTTTTTTAAAAAAGAAAAATACGTGCACTAGAATTGGGATGGCGTAACAAACTCTGTAGAAAACAAAATAATTCTCTGTATTTTTTCTATATTTTATTAACTAAAGAATTAAATTTAAATAGAGAAAAGAGTCATAACCTAATTAGGAAAATAATTCCTTATTCTAATAAACTACTAAAAGATAAGATAAAATAATCCTAGAATATCTCAAATGATTTATTCTAAAATTTATCTACCTAAATCGATTTATCTATCTCAGAGAAACATTTAATATATTTCTATAATTCCTACATTTCCCTCAAGTCGGAGAATATACATTGTATAATCCCACTTGAATAGGAATTTATTGAAAATGCATTTTAGCGAGCCTTAGTGAAAATGTCTACAATTTGTCCTTTTGAAGGATCAGAGGAAAGAGTGGTCATCCTTTTGTTGACTTGGTCGACAATAAAATGCCCGTCAATCTCCACATGCTTTGTTCGGTCATGTTGGATCGATTCTTGGCAATGAATAGCGATTGATTATCACACAAGACTTCAACGTGATCCTCCCGATTAGTGCCAAGTTCTTTTAGTAATTTAAGTAGCCAAATTCTTCAGATATTCCCAAAGCTAGTGCTCTAAATTCACTTTAGCACTACTTGAAACAACAGATTGTTTTTACTTCTCCAAGTTGTAAGGTTACCCCAAACAAAAGTACAAGAGCTACTAGTGGATCTTCTTTCGGAGGTCTCCCGCCCAACTAGAGTCTCAGAAAATCCTAACATTCTGTCTTGTGTTTTCTTGAACATTAAGCCATGTCCCGAGTTCTCTTCAAGTACTTGAGAATTTCGCTTGTCACGCCATATGCTCTTCTTTAGGATTAGTCATGTGTTGACTTATCACATTTACGTGAAAGGCTATATCCGGCCTCGTTTGGGATAAATAAATAAGTTTCCCAACTAATCTCTGAAATTTCTCTCTGTCTACTAAAGACCCATCATCTTTGTTGAATCTCAAATTTGCCTCCATTGGTGTATCAGCTGGCTTTTTTATTTGTAGAAGTTACCTTGATGAAAAGTGTATGATCGGCAAGGGACTGCTTGTAGCCGCTTTTAGAATGACTTTAGTGAACCTCTCAACCAAGCTCGGGTGATTGTTTTAGCTCAGATAGAGACTCGTTGAGCTTGCACACCTTGTTGCTTCCTTCAATGGACTTTAAGCCATGTGGCAATTTCATGTAAACTTCTTCCTCTAGTATGCCATTAAGAAATGCGTTTTTACATCAAGTTGATGTAATTGCCAATCGTAATTTACTGACCAAACTTAGGAGTACTCGAACAAAGTTAATCTTTGCCACGGTGCAAACGCTTCGTGAAATCTATCCCATATGTTTGCGTAAAGCCTCTAGCCACCGATCTAGCTTTGTATCGTTGGATGCTTCCATTGGAGTTGTACTTTACAAAGAAAGATCCATTTACGATAATGACCTTTTTCCTTGAGGAAGGTCTCAGAATTGTCCAAGTAGCATTTTCTCTAGTGCACCAATTTCCTCTTCAATGACCTTCTCCATTTAGGATCCTTTAGAGCTTCAACTATACTTGTGGGAATCATTCTTTATCCAAGGTTCTTGTAAATGCTTGAAAAGGAGGCATCAAAGAATTATAGCCAAGAAATTTTTCAATAGGATGCTTGGTGCATTGTCCAACCCTTTTCTAATAGCAATACTGAAAGTCATCTAGAGTAGGGGACTTCATCGATTTCTTCTTCCATTCCAAGAGTTGGACCGAAATCCAATTCTCGCAAGAATCGATTGCAAAACAGTCTCAAGGATATTTTTATTTTTCTTGTATAGACACGAAGTTGTTTGGGTGGTGGTGTTTGTTGAATATTTTTAATAGGAGTAGGTGTATTTTCAGGAGGGGTTTTAAAGTAGGTGTGGAGAGGTAGTGATAGGTATAACAGGAGAATTAATCGGAGTAGTCATGGGTGACAAATCTATAGGTAAAGGTAAAATTGGTGGCAATTTTGAAGGTTGAGAATGGAAATTAGGAGAAGATATCTGATTTGGCTAAAAATCACTCCATGTCTCCCCCTGAATTTCAGCCTGTTTGAAATAGGGATCCTGTTCATAAAAAGTGATATTCATAGTGGTAAAAAATCATTTAGAAGGAGGATGAAAGCATTTGTATCCCTTCTTAAGTGAAGAATATCCAACTAGTACACATTTTAAGGACTTAGGGTCTAACTTGGACTTATGATGAGCAATATTTTGGATAAAAACTGTGCAGCCAAAAAATTTAAGAGGCAAATTGAGGAGATAGGCTTAAAATGAGGAAAGTGCTGCAAAAATATAGATTGAGGTGTTTGAAATTTTAAAATCTTACTAGGCATTCGGTTGATTAAATGGGTAGCCGTTAATAAGGCTTTCCCCACAGATATTTAGGAACATTGGTAGTAAATAGAAGGGAACGAGTAACTTCTAGGAGATGCCTATTTTTCCTTTTCGGCAATGCCATTCTGTTGTGGGGTTCCAACACAAGAACTAAGATGAACTATGCCATTGTCCCTGGAAAAATTACCCAAAGACCTAGCAAAAAATTTACTGCCATTATCAGATTTAAAGAGCTGGATTTTAGCCTCAAACTGAGTGATAACCATGTTATAAAATTGGGCAAAAATATTAGCGCTTTGATTTGTCTTTAGCAAATAAGTCCAAGTTATCCGATTGTGATCGCCAATGAAAGTGATAAATCACTTACTATGATCAGTATTTTTCACCCGAGAAGGGCCCCAAATATCACTATGGGTCAAAACAAAAGGGTGAGAAGGCTTGTATAGAGAAGGAAAATACGAAGATCTTGTATATTTAGCAAGAGAACAAACTTTACAAGAAAAAAAACTTTGGCCTTTTATTAATAAATAGATCAGGAAACAATTTAGCAAGTTATTGGAAACTAGGATGTCTTAAACGATAATGCCATAACATAACAAAGATCAATCAGATTTAAAGTCGTAAAAGATTTGGAGATCTCGGGTTTAGTTGAGGAAGGAGGATGTAGAGACCATTCGCAAGCTTATCAATCATCGCCTTCGAGTTCAAGGCTCGCAAAGTACAATCAAGACCGTTAAAGGTTGTAAAGCGCTTCAAATCCGAGAAAATTTTACTTACGAAATGAGATTGCAAGCGAGTTGGTACAAAGAAAACATTATGAAGTGCAATCGATCATTGAGAATAACTATTCCATGACCTTCTATTTTGCATAAGGAACCATCACTGTTTTGACACTTTACCAAAGGTTTGAAAAAATTGTAAAATAAGACCTTATTACTACCATATGATCCAGTAGCACCGTAATCAAGGATCCAATTAGGAGTGAACGAGAGGAAAACAATGTTTGTGGAAGAAGGATTACCTTCGGTTCTTTCATGACCAGATTACACGACTAGACCCTCAAACTTTCCAAATAATTTTGAAGTTCAAGAATCGCCCTTTGGAGAAGCTTGTGATGGATGTGTCGGTAAGAAGACTAAATTTATTCTCTCTAGTTCTTTGACTTCCATCCCTAAGGCTTACCATGAAGCTTCCAACACTTTTCCTTGGAGTGGCGGACTTTTGCAATGATCACACCAAGGTCTCCCGCTTGGAAGAATGAGATGATTGGTGTGTCACTAAGGCGATCCTTCAGAGTTGAATCCGCTTTCATCAAGCATCACACTTGGCGACTTTCTTCCTTCTTGACCATAGAGAAGGCCTCTCGAAGGGAAGGAAGGGAGAAAAAGCCAAGACCCTAAGCCTTGTAGAAATTGAAATAGCCTTCTTTGAGTGACAATTTGTCGATAAAGGGCAAGATCTCCGAAACTACCCAATCATGCAGTGCATACAAATCTAATTCTCGCCAAAGAGCGGTAATGGAATTGTAGAGAGTGATTCGCATGGTGCCTTGCTTTAGCATGGTCGCTTGGTTTTCAACATGATATAATTCGACAATATTATCATTGTTGGAGTAGGTTTCATGACAAAGACTCCAGATTTCAAAGAATGATGTTGTAAAAGAGAAAATTTTGGCTTATACTTGAGGTCATGGAATTAAAGAGCCAAGTCATAACCTGACCATTATCACGCATCCACTTAGCAAAACCATTGTCAGTCACAACAAGCTGCTTGATTTCTCCAGTAACATAGCCCAATTTATCTCTTCCCAAAAGAAAAATCTTAACCGATTAGGACCACTTTAGAAAATTGTTACCATTTAATCTATGACAGGTGATATTCAGACCAAATGAGTCTGATTGAGCATCAAAACCAGAAAAATTTTCTGGATTTAAGGTAATCTTCGGAGTAGGAGAAGATGTAGGAGAATAAGTTCCTAACATGATCTAGGTGGAAAAGAACCAAACTTAAACGATACCATGTAGAAAACAAAGTAATTCTCTCGTATTTTTCTATATTTTATTAACTAAAGAACTGAATTTAAATTGAGAAAAGAGTCATAACCTAATTAGAAAAATAATTCTCTTATTCTAATAAACTAATAAAAGATAAGATAAAATAATCCTAGAATATCTCAAATGATTTATTCTAAGATTTATCTACCTAAATCGATTTAACTATCTGTAGAAAACATTTAATATATTTCTATAATTCCTACAAACTCAAGTTGAGCAAAAACTAAAGATCGAAAGACAAGGATGTATAGTATTAGCTATTTTGAACATAACATGATTGTGTTACATGTACAGTTTATTTTGTAAATTTAATTTCAATGCCATATTCTTCTCACAAGAACAAACTATAAATGAAGAAATGGCTAAGGGTAGATGTCACTAATATCCACGCGGGAGGTTCAAGTTTTTCTCAACGACGGCAGTTTCTTCAGAGCCATGGCTGCATTAACAAAAAATACATGTAGAGTCAGATTAATCTGAAAGGAAATCTGGCTTAGTTATAGAAATGATTAGGGCAAATTATCACCTGAGGTAGCTTAGAGCGGACATTCGGTATAGACAAGTAAACACTAGGATATGCAAACCAATTGTGTAGAAAAATGCAAATGTTCGAGCATACCTGCACTTACAAACCAAGTATTTCATTAGCAAATAAACAAACTTTCTAAGCAAGCAGGTATTATTGTATTATTGCGTCCACACGTCACGGAGAGAATTGCTTCAGACTCCCTTATACAATGGTGACCACTTTAATTTAACTACGGGCCAACAAAAATGTGCTACTACTATTCTTATTTGATATATAGAAGGGATATAACACCCAAAAGAATGTAAAGGTACATGCACATAGAAATTCTGCTCATTTACAAATGGATATTTGTAGACAGGGAACGACACTCGGACCAAAGTTGACCTATAATAAGCATTTGAATGAAGTCAACGACCTTACACAATCATCCTGCCTTAAATGATCCAAACCCCAGATCCAATAACCATTCGGTTTGCTGTTTGCAAAGTAAAACGAGAAAAAAAGTTGAGCCTACTATAAGACATACCCAACCTACGTGAAACCTATATTCACCCGCTTAAGAGTGACTATCCTCAAGAAAAGAATGAAGTGGAAAGAAGACAGATACCTAAACTCAACCTTGGTCACAATGCTAGACACCCCAAATCTACCAGCGTGATTGCCACCTTTACAAATGTGCATACACTCAAAAAGAAAAATGCAAGAAATGGAACAAGAGATCCTGCCAAATAAAGAATACTATACACTGTATATGCAATAGATGATGAAACAAAACCATACTTGTTTCCCAGAAGAAAACGTCCACTGCTGAGTGTGATTCTGTCTCTGAAGCCCAGCTCCTTGTATCTTTGATCCCTCTCCTGTGTAATAAATGAAACTGATTATTCCATTATATCCAACAAACAGCATGAATAGAAATGTGACCTGAACTTGAAGATTCCATGAATGTAAATGTTAACTGGATTATTTCGATATTCTCATATGAGTTGGCAAGGATGGTAAAAAGCTGTGAGTTTGCATGTCTTGGCCATTCAACTTTGTTCCCAACTAAAATAAGCTTTACAAGGACAATTCTTATTCATTTATATTTGCCTGAAAAAAATGTCGCATAGCAACGTACAAAGGTGTGTATCGGCATCTTATTTTGAATCAGTCTTGATACTTGCAAAGAGAAAGAATATTTGAGCATTGTTCCAAAAGAAACCAGAATTATCAGATCATTCATTGCATGTATGATGGAATGTATGGCACAAATACAAAATCTGATTTATGCTTGAAGATATGCAACTAAGAAAATTAAGCTGATTTAGTTCATGTAATAAAAACAAGCCTGTGAACACCCACAGTTTCTTCTCTTCTAAAATATTGTAAATTTGTAATGAATCAAACAACAAAGGGAACTCTACATGCCTAAGTTCAAAACCAAACTAGATCAAGTGATATATGTGAACCTGACAGAGCTACATATTTCATGAATGGAGCTCAAGTTTACCAACCTTTTTTGAGAATGCTGCAAAGGGATTAATATCATCCTCATATATCTTCCTGTACTTGGATTCAACATCTAAGGTGAAACCACTTTCAAGATCCTCGGCATACTGAAAGGTGATCAGATTCAAGAAGACAGCTTCAAGATATGATACTATAGGCACTAATGAGAATCATGAAATGTACTAAAAGCAACAAGTACCTTCTTTGATCCTCTAGAAATTACTTTCTCCTGGTTATAATCCTGGACATAACGAATCTTTCCATAAAGTTTAACATTATCAGCTTTTGTTTTCTCCAGTTCTGTTGTTAGCTCCCCTATCTTCTCCTTTAATTGCCTTATTTCCTATAAGATATGGAACATTCAACAACGTTATTTTGCAGAAACCATAAACTTAATGCATATAATAAGAATTCCATTAAATAAAAATTGAAACATAATGCAATTATGTGCAGAAAGGTGGAAGGCATACTTCTTCAGTTTCCCGCAAACGTGCCCTAAATCGATCACGCTGATTGCAGATCACCTTCAGCATTGAGCTTTGGTCTTGATCTGCGGAAACTTGTTTCTGATCTGTGTTCTGCTCCATAATAGGAAATGAAATAATATATCAGAGTTCATTGTGAAAATTGAGTTACTTCACTTGCAAAACATTTCCTGTCAATAAATATTTATTATGATCCATGATATGAAGAATTTAAATGCAAAACTGAACATCACTAGTCAGAAACATGATTCTTTCAACAATACCTCCATATGTGGCCCAACAGTTTCAAAAGGTAATGCTGCACTCAATGAATGCATAGGACATATGACACTAATTTCTTTCCTAACCTAACATTTAAAATGAAGAAACTCGGTAAGTGTTGTTGACACAGATTCTGTACACGCATCTAATTTTTCAGTTTAAGTTGGACAATCTGACTTCTTGACAGAGTACCCTTTATCTGAGAAATTATCCCCTTGTTCCCACATGCGTGCACAAAAAATGGAAAAGGGAAAGGGGAAGAAAAGGAAAAGATCAAGATAATAAATGAATAAGTAAAAGATAAGAAAGAATCTAATAAATTTCCCAAAACCGCACACTTTGAGGCATCAAGTTCCCAGGTAATTATACTTCATGCTGGTAAGAATAGCTAAAAATTACATGAAGCAAGACAGGATTAAGCAGTGAAGCTTAAATAGAAAATATGACCGAGTACAATGTGCAAGTACAAAAGTACAAACACCATGTTAATTAAATTCCTATTTTCTTTGATACACAAACTGTATCTTAAAGGATATATTTTCTGGTAAGTTATACATGTAGAGTAACAAACATAAGCAAAAATACCTCAGAAAGTTCATTCCCTCCACTCTCTGAAAGATCCCAATCATCAAAAAGAGTTCCTTTCTTTTCTTTGGAACTATAACCCTGCATTGAAGATAAAAAGATGCGGATGAAAAAGAAAGGCTGCAGTATGCGGGTCTTGCATAATCAAAGAATTGTTTCAGATAGTCCAATATCATTATATCCATGGATGGAACAAAATAGAGAGGCTGATAGTTTCAGTCTTTCACTACGAAAGAGAATTCACATATATGCAGCAGCCAGGAAGTGATTTAAGGAAAATGCAGTAAGAACATAATGAAGCTGATTAAAATTGCCATTTTCAGAATCTTGGAAGAAAGTAATCCAAACCTTCAATATATCATCTTCTAATTTCTGTATCAGCTTTTGTTGTTCATTAACCTTCTCCGCGAGTTCTACTATTTTGCCTTCAGCTGTTTCCAGCAAAGATGTTTTCTCAGAAAGTTTGACCTGAAAACCAGTAAAAGATACATGACCACAACTAGTACATGATAATTAAAACAGATCAAAAGCATCAAAATCTAACTAATATCCAAAATTCTCCATATATGTGAATGAAATATGATGACTGCAGATATCCACAAGATATTGACTTCTGTATAGTTTCCTCTGGACAAGATCTATTTATTTTTATCTTTGTTGGAGAAAATTGGGAAAAAGAAAAACTAGGAAGCAAAGCACCAAAACATACCTTCAGCTGTGTAAGTTCATGTTCCATTTTCTTATTTTTATCGAGAAGAAGAGATTCCATTTTACTCATCTCTTCCCCACTGGTAGCTGCTTCCCAATCTTCAGCCTCAATTGAATTATAACCCACTGCCTATACAGCCAATAATGAGAAATACATTGAGATGCTATCAAGCGAAAAGAAACAAGAAAATATTAATATAAATGGAGGAATTATAGAAATATATTAAATGTTTTCTACAGATAGATAAATCTGATTTAGGTAGATAAATCTTAGAATAAATCATTTGAGATATTCTAGGATTATTTTATCTTATCTTTTAGTAGTTTATTAGAATAAGGGAATTATTTCCCTAATTAGGTTATGACTCTTTTCTCTATTTAAATTCAGTTCTTTAGTTAATAAAATATAGAAAAATATAGAGAATTACTCTGTTTTCTACATGGAATCAGTTTAGGTTCCGATTCTTTTCCACCCTAGACCATGTCAGGAACTTATTCTCCTACATCTCCTTCTCCTACTCCGGAGATTACCTCAAATCTAGAAATTTTTTCTGGTTCTGATGCTCAATCAGACTCGTCTAGTCTGAATATCACCTGCCATAGATTAAATGGCAACAATTTTCTAGAGTGGTCCCAATCGGTTAAGATTTTTCTCTTGGGAAGAGATAGATTGGGCTATGTTCTTCGGAGAAATCAAGCAGCCCATCGTGCCTAACAATGGTTTTGCTAAGTGGATGCGTGATAATGGCCAGGTTATGACTTGGCTCCTTAATTCCATGACCCCAAGTATAAGTCGAAATTTTCTCCTTTACAACACCGCTGCTGAAATGGAGTGCTGTCCGCGAAACCTACTCCAAAGAATGATAATTTTGCGAATTATATCATGTTGAAAACCAAGCAGCCACGCTAAAGCAAGGCACCATGCCCGTCACTCTCTACTACAATTCCCTTACCGCTCTTTGGCAAAGAATTAGATTTGTATGCACAAAGATGATTGGGCGCTCCGAGATGCTGCCTTTATCGACAAATAGTCAATCAAAGAAGGCTAATTCAAGTTCTACAAGGCCTAAACAAGGAGCTGGATGAGGTTCAAGAAGGTCTTGGCTATTTCTCCCTTCCTTCCTTCGAGAGGCCTTCTATGGTCAAGAAGGAAGAAAGTCGCCAAGTGTGATGCTTGATGAAACGGATTCAACTCTCAAGGATCCGCTTTAGTGACACACCAATCATCTCATTCTTCCAACGGGAGACCTTGGTGTGATCATTGCAAAAAGTCCGCCACCCAAGGAAAAGTGTTGGAAGCTTCATGGTAAGCCTTAGGGCTAGAAGTCAAAGAACTCCGAGATAATAAATCCAGTCTTGCCATCGACACATCTGTCACAAGCTTCTCCAAAGAGCGATTGTGAACTTCAAAAATTGTTTGGAAAGTTTCAGGGTCTAGTGCGGTAATCTGTCATGAAAGAACCGAAGGTAATCCTTCTTCCACAAGATTGTTTTCCTCTCGCCTCACTCCTAATTGGATCCTTGATTTTGGTGCTACTGGATCATATGACCGTAATAAGGCCTTATTTCACAATTTTTCCAAACCTTTGGTAAAGTCATTAAAACAAATTGATGGTTCCTTATGCAAAATAGAAGGTCATGGAACCGTTATTCTCAATGATCGATTGCACTTCATAATGTTCTCTTTGTACCAACTCGCTTGCAATCTCATTTCGTAAGTAAAATTTCATCGAATTTGAATCGCTTCGCAACCTTTAACGGTCTTGATTGTACTTTGTAGGCGCTGAACTCGAAGAAGATGATTGGTAAGGCCACTTGTAATGGTCTCTACATCCTCCCTTCCTCAACTAAACCCGAGATCTCCAAATCTTTTACAGCTTTAAATACAGCTTGATATCATTATGTTATGGCGTTGTCGTTTAGGACATCCTAGTTTCCAATATCTTGCTAAATTGTTTCCTGATCTATTTATTAATAAAAGGCCAAAGTCTTTTTCTTGCAAAGTTTGTTCTCTTGCTAAACATACAAGATCTTCGTATTTTCCTTCTCCATACAAGCCTTCTCACCCTTTTGCTTTGATTCATAGTGATATTTGGGGCCCTTCTCGGGTGAAGAATGCTGATCATAATAAGTGGTTTATCACTTTCATTGACGATCACAGTCGGATAACTAGGACTTATTTGCTAAAAGACAAATCAAATCGCTAATATTTTTGCCCAATTTTATAACATGGTTCTCACTCGGTTTGGGGCTAAAATCCACTCTTTAAATCGATAATGGCGTTGAATTTTTGCTAGATCTTTCGTAATTTTTTCAGGACAATGGCATAGTTCAACTTAGTTCTTGTGTTGGAACCCCACAATGAATCGGCATTGCCGAAAGGAAAAATAGGCATCTCCTAGAAGTTACTCGTTCCCTTCTATTTACTACCAATGTTCCTCTATATCTATGGAGGGAAGCCTTATTAACGGCTACCTATTTAATCAACCGAATGCCTAGTAAGGTTTTAAAATTTCAAACACCTCAATCTATATTTTTGCAAAGACTTTCCTCATTTTAAGCCTATCTTCTCAATTTTGCCTCTTAAAATCTTTGGTCGCATGCTTTTATCCAAAATATTGCTCATCATAAGTCCAAGTTAGACCCTAAGTCCTTAAAATGTGTAATGGTTGGATATTCTTCACTTAAGAAGGGATACAAATGCTTTCATCCTCCTTCTAAACGATTTTTACCACTATGGATATCACTTTTTATGAACAGGATCCCTATTTCAAACAGTTGAAATTCGGAGGAGACATGGAGTGATTTTCACCAAATCGTATCTTCTCCTAATTTCCATTCTCAACCTTCAAAATTGCCACCAATTTTACCTTTACCTCTGATTTGTCACCTATGACTACTCTGATTAATTCACTGTTATACCTATCACTACCTCTCCACACCTACTTTAAACACCCTCCCGAAAATACACTTACTCCTATTGAAAATCTTCAAAAACACCACCACCCAAACAACTTCGTGTCTATACAAGAAGAAGAAAATATCCCCAGAGGCTGCTTTTGTAATCTGATTCTTGCCGAGAATTGGATTCGGTCCATTCTTTGGAATGGAAGAAGAAATCAAGAAGTCCCCTACTCTAGATGACTTTCCTATTGCTATTAGAAAAGGGTTAGACAATGCACCAAGCATCCTATTGAAAAATTTGCTAGCTATAATTCTTTGATGCCTCCTTTTCAAACATTTACAAAGAACCTTGGATAAAGAACGATTCCCACAAGCATAATGAAGCTCTAAAGGATCTTAAATGGAGAAAGGTCATTGAAGAGAAAATTGGTGCACTAGAGAAAATGCTACTTGGATAGTTATAGACCTTCCTCGAGGAAAAAGAGTCATTGGATGTAAATGGATCTTTGTTGTAAAGTACAACTCCAATGGAAGCATCCAACGATACAAAGCTAGACTGGTGGCTAGAGGCTTTAAGCAAACGTATGGGATAGATTTCACGAAACGTTTGCACCCGTGGCAAAGCTTAACACCTGCTCGAGTACTCCTAAGTTTGGTTGTAAATTGCGATTGGCAATTACATCAACTTGATGTAAAAACGCATTTCTTAATGGCATGCTAGAGGAAGAAGTTTACATGAAATTGCCACCGCTTAAAGTCCATTGAAGGAAGCAACAAGGTGTGCAAGCTCAACAGTCTCTATACTGCTAAAACAATCACCCGAGCTTGGTTCGAGAGGTTCACTAAAGTCATTCAAAACGGCTACAAGCAAATCCCTTACCGATCATACACTTTTCATCAAGGTAACTTCTACAAATAAGAAAGCTATCCTAATTGTGTATGTTGATGACATAATTCTTACTGGAGATGATGAGGAAGAAATTAGCAATTTGAAGAAGTTGTTAAACAGGGAATTCGAAATCAAGGACTTGGGAAAGTTAAGATATTTCCTAGGAATGGAGGTGGCAAGATCAAAAAAAGGACTTGTGATCAATCAAAGAAAGTATGTACTTGATTTACTCAAAGAAACTGGTTTTCTTGGTTGTAAGCCAGCTGATACACCAATGGAGGCAAATTTGAGATTCAACAAAGAAGATGGGTCTTTAGTAGACAGAGAGAAATTTCAAAAATTAGTTGGGAAACTTATTTACTTATCCCTAACGAGGCCAAGTATAGCCTTTCCTGTAAATGTGATAAGTCAACACATGACTAATCCTAATGAAGAGCATATGGCGTGAAAGAAATGAAATTCTCAAGTACTTGAAGAAAACTCCGGACATGGCTTAATGTTCAAGAAAACACAAGACAGAATATTAGGATTTTTACAAACTCTAGTTGGGCGGGAGACCTCATTGAAAGAAGATCCACTAGTGGCTATTGCACTTTTGTTTGGGGTAACCTTACAACTTGGAGAAGTAAAAAATAATCTGTTGTTTCAAGAAGTAGTCTTTGAAGTGAATTTAGAGCACTAGCTTTGGGAATATGTGAAGAATTTGGCTACTTAAATTACTAAAAGAACTTGACACTAATCGGAGGATCACGTTGAAGTCTTGTGAGATAATCAATCGCTATTCAGATTGCCAAGAATCCATCCAACATGACCTAACAAAGCATGTGGAGATTGACAGCATTTTATTGTCGACCAAGTCAACAAAAGGATGACCACTCTTTCCTACATTCCTTCAAAAGGACAAATTGCGAAATTCTCAATAAGGCTCGCCATAGCACATTTTCAATAAATTCCTATTCAAGCCGGGATTATACAATGTATATTCTCCAACTTGAAGGGAGTGTAGGAATTATAGAAATATATTAAATGTTTTCTATGATAGATAAATCTGATTTAGGTAGATAAATCTTAGAATAAATCATTTGAGATATTCTAGGATTATTTTATCTTTTAGTAGTTTATTAGAATAAGGAAATATTTTCCTAATTAGGTTATGACTCTTTTCTCTATTTAAATTCAGTTATTTAGTTAATAAAATATAGAAAAATACAGAAAATTACTCTGTTTTCTACAATAAAGTCATGCATAAACTGCAACAACCAGAGCAAGACAGACAACAATTTTTTCTTTTTTCGTTTTACATAAAAAAATGTAAAGCAACATAAACAGACTTTTGATGTTAAGTATAGAAGTTTGAGTACAAATTAAACACTAATTCATCCTCAACATACTTTTTGATCCTTAATTGGCAATTATATACCCTCTTCAACAAAAAGATACTAAAATGGCTACAAGTCACCAATAAAAAGATGCTTAAGTGAAACATCAAGTATTCCCACATGCTAAAAAACCATATACTCTTCAAGAGTCAAGCAACTATGGGTATAAATGAAAGCCACTTGCTTCTTGCTTCCTAAAGTTACTAAAAGCTATGTCACTCGAACTTGGGTGTGCGTGTGATGCGGGTAAGTGTCTGACATGGCTATGGTCAGATCTTTCTAAGTTTTTCCACGTATTTAGAGGATTATTGGAGATCATATCTATCATACCCATTTATTGACGTAGTGTTGCACATGAGCACTTAAAAAAAAAAAATGAAGAGTCAAGAAACATAGACTAAAAGGTAAAAGTGAAGAGTAAAAGGCAACATCATATGTAACTGAAAAGAGAGAGAGAGGGAGAGGGAGGGAGGGAAAAAATAGCCAATGGCTACAATTTAGAGAAAAGTTATTTATATAAAAGTAGAACAGTACATTATGCTATTAAGAAGATTTAAGATTTTAACTTCAAATCTTTAAAAATTTCATATCTTTTTGTCTAAAAAATTAAAGCACATCTACTTTTGCTTCAAAAGTAAAATGCGAGCCAATAAAAGTAACAATCAAAGGGAATTTCTTCTAATTCTTTTATGATTGGAAGTTAGCATCACTAGGTACAGTACAAGCAAAACAACTAAGAGAATTAGTTACCTAAAAGAATTGGTAAAATCTTGAGAACTTAGAACCATCTTTATTTCAGAAACTTGATTACGCAAAATTCTTAAAAATTGGTACCTCCTGAAAATTAATTAGCCCATGGAGATCTTCATAAACAAGAAACCCTTAGAAGGATGGTTTTACCTGCAAAATTTTCACTTTCTTACGCAAATCATCAACCAACTTTTCCGTTGGCCTTGCTTTAAGTTCTTTCTTCATCTCCTCAAGAGCAACATCCTGATTTGCATAGAAGAGAAAAAGGGAAATATAAGGGGAAAAAGTCCTTTCTTGCAAATAAAAAAACATTCATTTCAACAAATATAAAACCAATGCGGAAATAAAGATAAGTGACACAATAACATCAACTCTAATCAAAGTCCTATTTCCAACACATTGAATAAAACACCATAGATGAATATTCTCCAAGCTCAGTAAAAGTTTATATAAACTAATAATTATGCTTTGGTTACCATAAGGATAAGTAAAATATGTTAAGTAGCAAATCATAAAAATTATTTGTAAATGTAAAATTCCAAAGTTAATCCCAACACTTCAAGGATTAGTTTCTCTAGTTTCCTTGCTTGAATAAAGAGATTAAGAAGGTTTTTCCTAGAATCTCTCTTGTTTTATTATTTATTTTTTGTTTTTGGATTTAATTTGATTGCATCTCCTTTAGGGATTTGATTACTACTAGAATTGAGGAGTAAGTAGTGACAAACATGTTATTTTTCTCCTATAAATTCCACCAGCTTCATCTTTATGAAATAAGGATAAATAACAAAATTTTCCTCTCTGAAAATATTCATCTCAATTCTATTTTCATCTCTGAAATTCTATAATTTATTAATCTCTCGATTGTAGTTTCATCTCTAAAATTCAACATGGTATCAGCCATTGAACATTGATTCTTTTATGACAAAAAAAGGCCCAGCTTCGAATGGCTACTGACAATATCATTGGGAGATACTCCATTGCTAAAATAGGTAATTTCCCTATGGCTTTGAGCACCCCAAAAAAACAGGTGCATTAGATCATATAATTAGTAAAGCTACATTATTTATTACTAACAGACCAAACTCTGAAAGATTTGTACTGCTGATGGTACATTGTCCAAAGTGGCAAGGATAGGATCAATAGTTATCACTGACAGAATGATTTTAAAGTTTGTGCTATCAGTTCCCAATTTGACTTGTAATTTGCTGTCCATTAGCAGACTCGCCAAATATATGAATTGTGTTACTAACTCTTTGTGAATATGAGGACTAGGAATCCAGGAGAATGATTGGCAATGCTAAGGAACCTTCGGGGCTCTATATTCTTATTAGTCCTAATACTCCTGGAGAACAAACTCAAACTACAAGTAGTGTGTCATTCCCAATTTATTCAATTCCTTCCAATAACGATAGTGCAATCATGTTGTGGCACTATTAGGTCATGCCAATTTCCGATATTTTAAAAAGATTATTTCTGACACTTTTCAATGAAACCAATCTTGAGACTTTCCAATGTGAAGCTTGTCAATTATACAAACATGTGAGAAACAATTATTCAATTCAAGGGTATAAAACATCCCATCCTTTTGCAATGATTCAAAGTGCTACATTTAGGGACCCTTTAGAGTCAACAACACCTCAGGAGCTTGGTGCTTTGTTTCATTTGTTGATGATCACACACAAATAACTTGGGTATACTCGATGAAAGAAAAAACAAAGGCAGGCAACATCTTTAAAATTTTCAATAACATGATCCAGACACAATTCCATACAAAAATAAAGGTATTTCTATTTGATAATGCCAAATACTATTTCAATTCCATACTTGGAGAATATCTTATAGATCAATGAATTGTGCATCAAAGTTTGTGTGTTGACACAACCCAACAAAATGAGACAACAAAAAGAAAGAACACACACTTCCGAAAAGTAGCCAGATCCATTATGTTCACCATGAGAGCTCCCAAGCATTTTTGGGGTGAGGCAATTCTTACAGCCACATAACTCATTAATAGGAGACTTTCAAGAGTTCTAAAATTTCAAACACCTTGCCAGTCTCTTCTTCTCTCCTACCTAGATATTCGACTCATCTCATCCTTACCATTAGAAGTGTTTGGGTACATAGTGTTTGTTCATATACATCAACAACATCGAAGCAAACTATATCCAAAGGCCATAACATGTCTTTTTCTTGGTTACTCCCCACCCAAAAGGTTACAAGTGTTACTCACATGTAACTAGGAAATTCTATACTTCTACAAATATTAAGTTTTTGAAAATCAACCATATTGTCCAAAAACTTCCATTCAGAAGAGAACAATTCTACAATACAAGAATGTAGTTTTTAGTCTACCACATCTATCTCACCTAAAATCGAGTCAACCATTCCTCCCACTAACTCCATTCCCCAACAACCATCCTCAATCCAACAACCATGAATCCTCCAAAAGCTAAGCTTTACACAAAACACATTCACATCACACGAGCACAATCTGCAGTTGACGAAGAACTAATTGTTTATTCCATGTAGAAAAAGGCTCAAGAGGAAACAAAATTACACACTTCCTGAGCAAAACCATGAATCCAATTCAAGTCCAAATGTTCTAGGTAACACATCTCAGACTAATATTTTTTATGATCTTAATATTCCTATTGGCTTGAGAAAAGGTGTAAGACGATGTACCAAGCATCCAACCTACAACTTTATTTCCTATTATATAATCTTTCATCAAAATATTGACCATTTGCTATTAATTTATCCAATGTAAAAATTCCAAAGAATATTCATGATGCTTTTAAAAAAACTTAGTCTGCCACATCTATCTCACCTAAAATCGAGTCAACCATTCCTCCCACTAACTCCATTCCCCAACAACCATCCTCAATCCAACAACCATGAATCCTCCAAAAGCTAAGCCAGACACAAACACACATTCCTGTCACGCAGACAATCTGCAGTTGACGAAGAACTAATTGTTTATTCCATGTAGAAAAAGGCTCAAGAGGAAACAAAATTACACACTTCCTGAGCAAAACCATGAATCCAATTCAAGTCCAAATGTTCTAGGTAACACATCTCAGACTAATATTTTTTATGATCTTAATATTCCTATTGGCTTGAGAAAAGGTGTAAGACGATGTACCAAGCATCCAACCTACAACTTTATTTCCTATTATATAATCTTTCATCAAAATATTGACCATTTGCTACTAATTTATCCAATGTAAAAATTCCAAAGAATATTCATGATGCTTTTAAAAAAACAAAATGGGGGGCTGCCATCCAAGAAGAAATGAATGCTCCTATAAAGAATGGTACTTGGGAACTCTTAGACTTGCCAAAAAGGAAGCAACCAATGGGATAACGGATTTTCACTGTCAAACATAATCTAGATGGGAGTGTAAGTCGCTACAAAGCAAGGGTTGTTACCCAAGGATTTACTCAAACCTATGGTATTGACTATCAAGAAACCTTTGCTCCTATTGCAAAGCTTAATATTGTTTGTGTTTTGCTATCTCTAGCAATTAATCCAAACGGTCCTCTTGACTAGTTAAACATAAAAATTGCTTTTTCAAAGGTGACTTGGAAGAAGTTTACATGGAATTCCACCATGCTTTGAGACAGGAGCCAAAACAAATGAAGTCTATAAGCTTCAAAAGTCTCTCTATGGTCTCAAGCTTTTCTTGGAAAACACCATGCTTTTCTCAAAGGTGACTTAGACCATGGTTAGACAGGTTTACAAAAGTAACCAAGAATTATGGGTATTCCCAAGGTCAAACTGATATACCCTATTTACAAAATTCTCTCATAATTGAGAAGTTTCTATTCTCATTATTTATGTTGACAATATAATTGTCACTGGGATAAAAATGAAGAAATGGGCTACTTGAAAGAAGTACTTGCTAAGAAGTTTGAGATAAAAGACCTAGGACCATTAAAATATTTCCTAGGCATGGAGGTTGTCGGCTCAAAAGATAAGTATTGTAGTCTCACAACGAAAGTACAACTTACTAAAAGAAATTGGAATGTCAAATTGCAAACTTGCTGACACTCCAATGGAATCAAATTATAAAAATGGTTTCAAAGAAGCTACTCCACCATTTGACATAGGAAGATATTGACTTTTAGGAATGCTTATATACATGAACCACACAAGGCCAGACATAAGCTTCCCTATTAGTGTTGTAAGTCAATTTATGAACAAACCAAATGAAGAACATCTTGAAGCAATTTTTCAGATTCTTAGATACTTGAAAATGACTCATGGTAAAAGAACATTCTTTTAGAAAGGAACAACTAAAGGAGTTGAAGTCCACTTGGATGCAAATTGGCAAGATCCATTATAGATCAAAGATCAATTACAAGCTATTGCACCTTAGTATGGGGAAACTTGGTAACTTCTTGTAGCAAGAAACAGTCTGTTGTCTCTAGGATTAGTGCCAAGGTAGAGTATAAAGCTTTAGCTCAAAGTATATGTGAAGGATTATAGTTGAAAAGGTTACTTGAAGAGTTAAGGATTTCAACAAGAGAGCTGATAAAGGTTTTTTTGATAATTTTTGCAGCAAGAGGTATTGCTAGAAATCCTATTCATAATGATTGAACCAAACATGTTGAACTAGATCACCAAAAGAAAAGGTTGAAGCTGGAATATTGAACCTGATTTACACACCTACTCATCACTAAGGGACAAATGTTCTAACAAAAGCTCTTTCAAGAATAAAGTTTGAGGAATTGAATTCCAAGCTTGGACTGATCAACATATATTCTCTAACTTGAAGGGGGGGTTAGAATTCCATAGTTAATCCGTACACTTTAGGAATCAATTTCTCTAGTTTCATCGTTTGAAAAAAGAGATTATGAAGGATTTTCCTAGAATCCCTCTTGTTTTATTTTTATTTTATTTCAAGATTTAATTTGATTGTATCTCAATTTAAGGGATTTGATTAATACTAGAATTATCAAAAAACTAGTGGTAAACATGTCATTTTTCTCCTATAAATTCTAGCAGCTTCATGTTTATGAAAGAAGAGAAAATAACAGTGTTCCTCTCTAAAATTATTAATCTGAATTATGTTTTCATCATTGAAATTCAACGGTAAATGAACAAACTGTAAACTTTTAAAGAGTAAATTGTGCTTATACTCTACGTGACTTTGTTCTTAACATTTAACACCCATGGCTTCACTCTGGTATCAAAGGTAGTGTGTTGAGTGTGAAGGAAAATATTAATTACCAAAACACTTAGAAAAGGAAAAAATTGAAAACCATAACACAATATTTTAAGTACCAAATCATGGAATTTTTTGTGAATGAATAACTACTGAATTTAAAGGGCAAATTAATAACTACTGAATTTTAAAGGGCAAATTGCACTTACACCCCATTTGATTTTGTTTTTAACATTAACACCTATGATTTCATTCTGTTATCATGAGGACAATTCTAAAAAAGCTCCTTTATATGAGCCTTCCATCAGCTTGAATGTTAATCAGCTTCAATGTTGCATTAAACATTACAAAAGTTGTAATAGTTCGTGCAATTGGATAATGTTTTGTGCAATTCGTGTTACACAAAACTTTATTAGATTTGTAATAATTTGTGTAATAAGGCAATGTTGTATAATTACACAAAACTTTATGAGATCTGTAAAATTTGTGTAATTAGGCACTGTTTTGAGTAATTACTCAAAACATTAAAATATTGTAACAATTTGTGTAATTGTGTAATGTTTTGTGTAATTATACAAAACATTACGATAGTTGTAATAATTTGTATAATTGAGTATGTTTTGCTTAATAGTGCAATTATATAAAACATTACAAAAGTTATACTAATTTGTGTAATTGGGTAATGTTTTGTGTAGTTGAAGTTGATGGAATGCTTATTCTAGAAGGCTCAACCTAGAACTTCTCGTTATCATAGGTAGTTACAATGTTTAGGTGAAGGCAAAAATGATGTTTCACATGATGTCATGTACCAAGAGAAGTATTACATGGTTTCATAACTAAAGTGAAACATAAATGGCATAATTACCCAATTTTTTAAGACTCGAAAAAAGTACAGTTAGTACACATTGCACTAATTGGGTGAGGAAAAAATAGCAATAAGGTTTTCTACCTTTTCATTGAGCAACGAATTCAACTTCTTGATCTCGTTGACATGTTGCACTCGTTCATTGGATAAGGTAGTTTCAATATTGTGAAGTTCCATGTTCAGCTCAGTGATTATCTTTTCTTTGGAACTTAGGGAGTTTTCAAGTATGGCATTTGAATCTACATCACTGTGTCGAAGAAATGATCAATTGAGAAAAACACATTGCAAATATAACATGGGAACTGTAGAAAAATGGATATAAACACGAATGAACAAAAGAGCTACTATAATTGTTTACATGCCACATATAGAACAATATTTGACCAGAATAGAAGGCAATGATATGATGTAGAGACAAGAAAACAATTGCTGAGAAGTTATACCTCATTAACATACAACATATTTACTTCACATCAAATGATGTTTTTAAAAGGAAACTTGACATTTCAAATTCCACTAACAATGTCTATATGGCCTTTACTTCACATAAAATGATGTTTTTAACAGGAAACTTGACATTTCAAATTCCACAAACAATGTTTATACAGCCAGCTGTCAAAGATAAACCCAAGAGATTCAAGCATGCCTAGCTATATATGAACCAAGGAAAGGAAAAAATTTAAGGAGGCGAAGGAACATGTGATTAGAGAAGAGCCAAAATAAAAGCTTATCAGCAACAAATTACATATATTGAGAAATTAAAGAGTGGGCGTCCTAGACCAAAAAGGTTTTTGTATTTATGACCTGAAAATGCACAGAAAATTTCTGACCCCAATGACAATCAAAACTACACACTTTCACATGACATGTAAAAACCTTGTAAAATAAAACATGAAAACAGTTATCAAGTATCAGATATTAAAGCCTATAATAATAGACACAAGTACCTTTTTCACTCATTTCTTTCAGAAAATATAATAGCTAGAAAGGATTGCACTTTTCACAGTTAATGGTACTGGAGACCTTTACCTTCTCTTGTTTTCTGACTCTTCATTTGCTGACTGCAATTGTGAGCGTAGAAGCCCCTGCAAAGCATCCAATTACCAACATGGAACATCAAACTTATATATACCAACTAAACAAATAAAAATAATAATGCTTGCAAAATCTTAATATGCTGCAATCACTATGTCAGCAGAATGCATATCAGAATAAAAATTGCAAGCATGATCTGCTTAACTAAACTAAATAGGTTCAAGGATTTATTTATAAGTAGCACAATGCAGAAATTGAAGCCTTTAATTAAATAATTATTACAGAGATTAATAGGCAGCCAAATAGTTCCAAGTGGAAGAAAGGCCATAGCAGTCCTTTTTATTAACTAGGTCAGTATCAATTGCCATATGCAACTATACTGCCATCTGCTCTCGTATTGGCAAATCAAGATCTTAAATGGATGACATGTTTATTGTGTCAGAATAAGCTAAAAAATTATATTTTTAATCTACCTTCTCTCTCTCCAGACTAAAAAGCCGAGTTTGGGCTCGCTCTACTTCATCCATCAAAAGGTTGACCTCAGATTGCTTTGCTGCCCTATCTTCCTCTGCATGGTTAAAGACAGTGTAAGACACTAGAAGCAAGGGCACATAATCCCAGAGAGTGGAAAACACAACAAAACAAATGAAAAAAAAATTCTTTTGACAATTAATGGAGTCAAATAACAGATTTGTAGAACAGAACAGTCAGGTCAGCCTTTCACCTGACTGAGCACGAAGTTCAAACAACTGGCTCTGTGCAAGTTCATGCAGTTTTTGCATGTTTGATACACTTTCTTTAGCTTGCCGTAATTGATCTTGCAAAGATTGCTCCCTGCATGAAGTATATAATTTATATACATCAGGGAATATAATACTAGAAGTTAAAGAACAGGTTCATTAAGAGAGCTATTTACACACCAACTATTATAATGGAATTCTGGTGCAATTTGCACTTACATTCTAATACTTTTGCATGAAGAAAGGAATATGTCTGACAACAGACAGGAATATCTAACACTTAAACCACTAGGAGCAAAAGATACCTGTCTTTTAAGACTTCTAGAGTTTTCTGGTTTTCTTCTGCTAAACTGCGCTGCTTCATCTCCACAATTTCTTTCACTTTTTCCTCCATCTGAATGCATGGCCAAGATTAACCATTCAGCTGTATACTTCAAAAATAAAATAATTTAACTGAAGGGGTGAAAACATAAAGATAAGGAAAATGGCGAGGGAAAACTTGAAGGCAACAATGCTTAACTTGCCAGAACTGTGTAGATAAGAATTATGGAACATTGCCAAAACATTTCGCTAGATTTTCGTCACAACAAATTTCTAACATGAACCCAATCATTGAACCGGCAAGAAAAAGTAAGCATTAGGTTCTTTGACATGCATCTTAAATTGGAAAAAAGAAATAAGCATTAGATTCTTTGACATACATCTTAAACCGCATTTATAACTAAACAAAAAAAGTTAATTGTCCTATAATTATGATTAACATAATCATAATTCTCCTGTGTAATATTATATCTCAAGGAAAATTAACTAAATCAATGGTTGAACCTAGATGTAGATAATAAAAGGCAACATCCTAAGTCAGCCCTCTATTTTTCTTCTTTTAAAAGCAAGGCAAGCCAACATGCAATAAACATGACATGCCACTATTGTATTTAAAAAAAATTAGAGAGAACTTCAATCAAGTGGGCTTTTTCTATGCCTATTGCCTTGCAGACAAGCATGCCTAGGCACATCAGGCGTGCACCTGATCAAATTAGCTTCAACCAGAACGGTCCAAGGCACTTTTGTTGCCTAACACTAAGGAACAAGGCATACGCACGCGTAGGAACACGCCCTGACAATCCTGCCTTGAAGAAGATGACGGTCCTGCCTTGAAGAAGATTTTCTTATTCATATGTCTGGATTCCTTCCTAGTATTCAAGAAGGTATGGGTTATTTGAAAACTCAAGATCACTACATCTTGGAGTTAAGGAATGACTCTTGATCTCATGCGTGTTGTATGCTTAGCACATTAAAGTTGACAAATATGAACTTCGGAGATTTGGCTGCTTCTTTACTTCCTTTATGTTTTATTTTCCATATAGTTCATGTGCTTTAATTTGTTTTAGATTCAGCATGAGGCCAAATCTTGCAACATCGACAGATAGAGCTGTAGAACATAGAATACTTAGACCTAGAAATGAATATCAACCGGAATAAAAAAAAAGCCACTCTCTTAGCTTCATTGTCCATAGAAAAACAAACAAAATGTAAAAAGAACTGAAAAAACATAAGAAGGTAGAGATTCAACTAGAAAAAGGAAAGACTAATCCATGACATGCCTCACTTATCAATTTTATGTTGCAAGTCTCTAACATTAGTTTCAAAGTGATGACAAGTAATTTCTTGATGCCAACAACTGAAACAAAGATGCCTACTTCTAGAATGAAGAAAAGAAGTAAATATAAAAGAAAATAACCAGAGATTGGGGATTCGGCTGAAATTCAGATTTTATAACAAGTTCTATGGAAAAGGTCATGTTTAAGACAACAAGCCAACGCTTTCTATGAATACAAAAATAGATTCAACCAAGCATTATTTTTAATTACTTGAGGAATTGATGTTATATGTTTGTTTTTAAAATATATTATAATAACATTTGTTTACTAATATATACTACAAGTCTTTCCTTTATTTATTTTTTGAATTTCTGGCCATGTTCTTGGAGTCACTTTATCATCATAGTCATTTTATCACCAGTTCAAAAGACCAGTTTAAGTAAGATCACAAAACATAAAAACACAACACTGCATTACTGAAAGTACATTTATTAGCAAACCAAGCACCGCTAACCTGCTGCTCTAATTGTCTATTCCGCTCTTCAAGTCTTCTTATCGTTGCCTGCTGATTTTTTAAGTGCATTGATTCTGTTCTGAACTCTTCAAGCTCAACTTTCATCTTCCAGTTCTCAGATTCCAATTCAGAGATTTTTAGATCTTGCTCCTGAAGAAGTATGTGAATCCAATGAAACAAACTCGAATGTAGTACATTAAAAAGTACATAAAAAGAGATAATTTTGCTTGGAAGACCTGGAGCTACAAACATAGAGGGGAGTAAAGGATAGAAAATGTAATGATAATTTTTTTCTGTCAACATTTTTACAGTTTTCAACTACAACATGGTATATGCATGCATACTTTTATTTTAGGAATGATAAGTTAAATTTTAAAGAATGTCAAAAACAATTAACATGTTAAATTTTTTTATTTTTTCGTGCTATGTTCCATAAAGATTGTTGTTTGATGTAACCCAAGTGAAATTGCTTCTATGCATCTCAAAGCTAGAATTAGATACACTAGCGTAAAATTTTGCATAAAAAAGTTATTATAGAAATTCATTTGATAGTTTTACTCTTTCCCCTCTAATGGAAAAAAAATGATAATATTTGAAACCATTTGCACACAGTTAAATAATTAGTGTCACCAAAATACTACCCCTAAGCATTGTTTAATTTGAATCCAAAAATGTATGTCTGAACCTTAGTGTTAGCTAACATCTCAAACAAATAATTCATTGGTCCACATTAAATAATTCCAATCAATTAAAAACTGAATTTAGGGAGGCATTCAACTAATAGAATGCAAATTTTAGTGGGATCTCATTATAAGTACCATATATCAGAGATAATACTTACAGAAATTGAAGCAAGAGCAGGATAAGGATCAGGAGCCTCATAAAGCTTTTGATAGATGTTCAGAAAAGCATTCTCGCCAAATTTTGCCCTCTTGGTAAGATTATCAACTTCTTCTTGGTAGCCCTTAAGTAATGAATTAAATAAACTTAATTTTTCCTCTGGCGCAGCTTTCTTGAAATCTGTTATGATGAGAAACAATGAATTTGACCAAGAGAAATACAATGAATTTGACTAAGACATTTCTCTATACAGAGTAAACCTATAGCAAAAGAAAATCAATGAGCACGGATGCTAACAAAAAGGGAAAATTTTCAACTCGTCTAACTTTCACAGTAATAAGTAACTGATATTAAGTTTTTCTCTAAAATAGCATTCTCTCAACCTTCTGTTCTTACTTTGCTTCCAAGTAACTGAACCAAAAAAGGGAAATTATTAGCAGTTTTGCATTTGATAGAGTTCTTTGATTTGAATAATAATAATAATAATAATAATAATAATAATAATAATAATGATCATGATCATGATAATAACAATAATAATATTTTTAAAGAAAAATAAAAAGGATGAGACACTTGAGGATTTGGCACTCATGTCTACTTTTGATCAACATGCACCTAGAAAATAGTATGTTAACTCAACAGGATAATGTTAGAAAACATAGCATCATTAGGCTACCCTGCATCCTTGTAAAGAATGCTGCATAGTCTTTTTATGATTACTGCACAAACATGCCATACATGTAGGAGAAAACAATACCTCTTGTACTCTCAGCAAGCTTCCGCCTATTTTTCTGGCTGTTTTCCTGATTTTCAGCTATTCTGAGTCCTTGTTCATCAAGCACACTTTTCTCTTTTTCCAGATCAAATTCTGCAAAAGAGAAAAAAAGACATAAAGGAAATTAATACTCATCCCAAGAATAACTAGTTTCCTATTTGATTATACCAGCACATAGTCATGCATATTGCACAAGAATAAATGTTATTACTAATATATTTTTTACATTATATTTCTGAAGTATAAATACATATATTTTTTTATAAATGATTTAATATAAAAAGGAAGATGAAACTAAAAATACCATAAATTGTAGAATTCACTCAGAATTCAAATCTCATCAATCACTAATTAGATGTTACTGATTCTATTTATAATTCTATCATAAATAAGAATTATATAACCGCAATTTAATAATAAAAAACAGTCTAAACCGATAAAAATTCTTTTCCTAATTATTTTTGTTGGAACCATCACAGATGCAGACGGAAAAAATTGGAGAATATTGAAAATTTGCAGTACTTGACTCATCTTTCACACTTTCTCCTTGCAAAACTATCCAATTTTCTGGAAGATTGATTTTTTTTTTTTTTTTTGAACATGGATAGAAATGGCAACCTCTTCTGATTTCGTGTCTCATTTTTCTCTCCCACCCTCAGAAAAAGAGTAAAAATCAAACCAAAAGCAGTTCAGATTTTCAACAAAAAATGCAGCCTGATTAGTTAACATCTAAATATAACTCCAATGGAAATGGTTGAACAAAACAAAATTAACACTTAAAGAAGAAGAATTCCGACTGAAGCTAAACTTGATGATACCTTTCCAGAAATTGGAGACGACGGAGACAGGAGAAGAGGAAGGATTGGTTTTGTCGCCGTCGGATCCGCCCTGCGGAGCATCCATTTTTTGGGAATTCGGATCTCGCCGAATGCTAGGGTTTTAGCGTTGGTTGAAAATGGATTGTAAGGATTTGAATTAATTTCAATATTTCAAGTAGCGGTAAGGAGAGAAATAAGATCGAGAATGAGTTAGGATATATTTGGATGATTCGTAGATCTCTAAAAGCCTTGAACCGAATTGGATCTTTAAAGTTCCTTTCAGAACTAAACTAAAATAAAATAAAAATAAATAGCTTTGTCCTTTCAGTTTTCAGTTGAGTTGTCGCGGTTTCAAGCTTACTAGATTTGGTTAAATGCTTAGGGTTAATTTGATCGGTTCAGGTAAAATTGAAAATAATAATGGTGATGAGATCGCTTAATTTATAAGATCACCTAATTTGCTAGTGATGGGATTGAATATTTTAAGGATAAAATTAAATTTTATGTTTCAATGTGTGTATATTTAAGGAGTTCGGGCGCAAATGAGATTTGGTATTTGGTAGATATTTGAATTTAATTTTTTTAAATCGAATTCGATTTATAATTATTGACTTGAGTTTGAGCTATCAATTGAGTTAAATTCGAGATTAGTAATACTTAAATTCGAACGGCTTGCAAGCTTTAACTAGGTTTTTTTTATATTTTATATTATTAAATTACATTACTACTCTTAATATATATTATTAACCTTAAACTTAATTATTGAGTCGAGCTTGAGTTTGAGTTTGAATACAAAAATTGATAAACAAGCTTAATCGATTATATTTCAAGCTTAACTCAAGCCTAAAAATAGATGTTCAATCGAGCTCGAGCCATGTATCGAGCTCGATTTCGAGTCGAAGTCAAGCTCAAGCTTGACAGTATTTGTGCTTAGCTCAGCACAACTACACCCTTATAGAGTACAAAATGACTTTTATAAGGTGAGAATATAAAATTAGCGCTTAACTTAAAAATTGATACTTAAATTAAACTTTTTTTTATCTTGGTATTTAAATTTCTTAAGTAAATTACATAAATGGTCATCCAACTGTTAGTAAGTTTATAGCTAAGCTATCTAACATTAAAAAATTACAAAATGATCACTTTTGTTTTTATGAGTCCAATTTGGTTAAATCACTAAGAGTTTGATGACGTGGCTGTTAATGAATGACGTGGAATTTTTATCATTAATTCTTTTACACATAATATCCATGCCATTTTAAAGGTTATATAAATCAACAAGAAAAATATTAAAACCCAAAACTAACCGTTTTGGGTGCTTTAAAATCCTAAAAAAATTGAAGCAGCAGCTTCAAATTCTTCCGTTGTAAAGAAAGATTGTTTATGGTGGATATTATAAGAGAAAAGACCCAGAATTGAAAATGGAATGAATGACCTTTTATCCATTTCCATAACGACTCGATTTTTAGTGGTGTCAAAAAATATGGTTTCAAAATCTCATTCCCGTAAATTGGGTCCGTAAGGGCAAAATATAAAGATTTGTAAAGTTAGTATGAAAACATATTGAACTTCGATTAAGTAATTTAACCGAGAAAATAGTTAATTAAAGCTTAGGGACTAAATTGTAATAGTCTAATCACTGAATTTTAATTTAGAAAAAGGTTAAGGACCTAAATAATAATTATCCAAAGGGCCAAAATGATTATTTAATCATTATTCAACATAGGTTAGTGGATGATGATGCTTGTTTTCACTTAATTAATCTTATAATTAAATTAGTATAATAAAACTTAATTAAGTTAACTAAACAAACTTAATTATTAACTAAACATGATATATATATATATTAGCATAGTAGAATTCCACCGAACTTTGAAGAATGAAGAAAGAAGAAAGAAAAAGCCTTAAGCTTTCAACAACATTCGACCACAAATTAGCAAAGGTAACCAAGCCTTTCTCCTGTAATTTTTATAGATTTATGATCATGGGAGCTTGATTTACCTAACCTTTTGTATCAATTTGTTCAATTGCTATGTTTTTAGCAAGTTGACACTATAGAAAATTGATGAATCAGACTCGAATTTGATAGTTATTAAGCTTAGATCATGATAAGGAATAAATTGTAAAGTTAATTAAGCTTGTTAGATAACTTTGTAACATAAGGGACTAAATTGAATAAATTGAAACACATGTCATGAGATTATGTGATAAATAAAAAATATAGAGTCCTTAATAAAAGAATATGAAATCAGATTTTGATCTAATGTTAGATATCGAAAAATATGCATATTCCGAGTCTAGGGACTAAATTGAATAAAATGAAAAATATGAGTGGCTATGTATTTGAATGTGAATTAAGAATAAACTTATAACGACATGGTTTCTAGTAGTGTTAGAAAAGGCGATTTAGAGACCCCATTTCTGTAAACCGAGCTCATAAATATTTAATGAATATATTTAGGGAGTTATTATATAGATGAACTGAATTTTGGATTAATAATTTAGTTGAAATTGGGTTTAATTAGGGATCAAGGACTAAATTGTAAAGTTTAGTTGCTATAGAATTTTAATTAGAAAATGAATTGAGGACTTACAACTAACCAAAATATTAAAATAGCAATTAGACCATGATAATTATATGCTAATGGATGGTTGGATTAAAAGGACCATAAGTTTAGTTAAATTGATATTTGTTAAACTAAACCATGTTTAATTAATCTTAATTGTATATATAAGTTAGTGGAAGAAAGATGAATAGCTTCATCTTCTTCCTCGTTTGCATGAAACAAAATAAAGAAAAACACCTAAGGGAGTTGAAGCTTTCGGCCAAAAATTTATAAGTGCAATTTAGTTATTTTCTTGTAATTTTTATGTTTTTGAAGTCATGGGAGCTTGATTTAGCTAGCCCATGTACCAATTTTTAAAATTTTTAAAGTTTTATGAAGTTGCCATTATTGATTTCTTGAAGTTTCAGGTGTTAAATTGATAGATTTTAAGCTTAGTTTGAGTAAAAGGACTAAATGGTAAAGCTTTATTGATAGCTTCGTACATTAGGGACCAAACTGACTAAATTGAAAATTTTACTATATAAATAAGAAATAGGGGCTCGCTAATGAGTAATAGTGAAATTAAAATTCAATTTGAAGCTTTAAATTGGAAGTTAGGTTAGTCTTGATTTTAGGGACTAAATTGAATAAATTGTAAAATTTACATAAATTTATAATTGATAGTTTTGTATGCTTATGTTAATCTATAGCTAACATCGACCTGGATTTGTCAAAGGGAAAAGAAAATCCAAAGCTGTCGACAAATAGCTCAAAATTTCTGGTCTGTAATTCTATGATTCGGGAACCATTTATTTTCTGCATATTTATACATTCTGCATTATATAGAGTTGGAGGTGAATTCTTGATGACTGCTTGAGCTGAATTGATATGATTTAGATTGAATATCGAAGGAAGGACTAAGTTTTATAGAATAGAAAACTTTATGACTTACTTGATATGTGGAATTGGTATGAATTTGAGTTGAAATATGTTATATTATGTGTTGAATTGATGATTTGATGATGAAATTAGTATGATAAAGCATGAATCGAATAGTATAATGAAGTTGAACTTGGTTTCCTTGTTAGCTGTTCGAACTCAATCAGATATAGTTGGCATGCCATAGGGTCAGAGTACTGAGTAAAACCATCATTTCCGGGCAATCCAGGGTGGTAAATATTATGCATTGATTCATTATTGCTAGGCAATACGGGGTGACAGATTGATCGAGTTGAGAAAACCATTGTTGTTGGATAATCTGGGGTGGTATTATATATCGTTATAGCGTCATCATTGTGAAGCAACCCGGAGTGACAGATCCATGTATACGTACTGAGTCCGTGTTTGGTTAATAGGGTGAAAAATACAAGAATTGGTGAAATGGTAATGAAATGTAATGGAAATATGAGTTTTGATATATTTGATTTGAGTTGAAAACAAGCTTTGGGGCCAAATATGTATGAAAGAGCTATTAGGCTCCAAAATTATTAAAATGTTTAAGTGAAATGGGACTTATAAACTTAATTGTGATACTAATGTATGAATAAGTGTCATTATACATGAACAAATGTAGAAATGAACTAAATGCTAATAAATTGAATGTTATATGAGAAGTTAATATGTATGTACAAAGAATTGGTATAATGTTATGAATAAAAGCATAAATATATGAAAGTGGGTATTTTTCATGTGTTGGCATAAGTTAGACTATAAATTGAACATATGCATTTGCATGAATTTGTTTATATTGATTTGAATTGTAGAAATTACCACTGAACGATTTGTTAAACGTACGGTTTATTTTTCGTGTGTAGGATAGGTTCAGTTCGAGTTTCCTGAGCATAAACTTCAATATTCAATTAACAGTCCTGGACTCAGCAATGTTTGTTCGATTATGGCTTTTGTTATTAGTTGGCATGTACCTCATAGGTTAAGTCATGTTGGTTTGGTTCTTTAAGAATGATATATGCTTGCTTTGAATGTATATATATACTCTTTTGATTTCAAATGTTGATGTATGTATTGGTTTACCTTATTAGTAGTTGCAAATGGTTAATAATTTTAGTTGAAATGATATAATGCTAGATATGTTAATGATTCTAATGATGTTGGTGTGAATGCTTGAGTTAGATTGAATTGTATTAGTGTAACACCCTTTACCTGTATTCGACGCCGGAATAGGGTACGAGGCATTACCGGACTTAGACACAATCAAACAAACATTTTCGAGTCTTAAATTCCATCCAAATTTAAAAATTTTCATACACATTCATATCGTCCCTAAAACGAACCTAAGAGGCCCAAAATATACATTGGAAGTAGTTCGAGACTAAACCGAGAACTTTTGAAAATTTTACGAAACTTAGAAAATTTTTCATGTTACAGGGCTCACACGCCCGTGTGGTCTAAGGAAAACGCCCAAGTGACCCTTAGACACGCCCATGCTATAGGCCGTGTTCATCATAGGGAGCTCTCTGACTTGTGCCACATGGCCATGCCACACGCCCATATGCTAGGCCGTGTGGTCGATTTAATTTCCATAATTTTTCATAAAATAGGTGCAGACTTCACACGGCGAGACACGCCCGTGTCCAAGGCTGTGTAGTGTGGTCGATTTAATTTCCATAATTTTTCATAAAATAGGTGCAGACTTCACACGGCCGAGACATGCCTATGTCTAAGGCCGTGTAGCACACACGGCCGAGACACAAGCCCGTGTCTCTACCTTGTGCTCAATTCTAGACGTTCAGTTTTGCATCAATTAATGTGCAGGGGACACACGGCCGAAACACATGCCCGTGTGTCTACCCGTGTGGACAAAAATAAGGCTATTTACCAAGCCATTTTGCCACCCTTACTTGCACCAACCTACACAATAACAAACAACACCAACCCAAGCATATACATACAACCACATTTTCCATTAAATCAGATTTTTACTACCCATTTTATAATTTTTTACAAATAGGTCCTTTTTTGGTGTTTTCATGAAAAATCACTTAGTAAAAGTTGTCTATCACACATCAAACATGCATAACCTACCATTAGCCATCAAAACACATACATGTCTAACATGGGTCAAACCCTAGACATCAACCATAACTCAAATAAATGGTAGAAATATATAAATCGGATAATAACGACTTCAAAAATGTAAAGAGCATTAAAAAGGGTCTAGAAGGTACTTACGATCAAGATTGAAAGTTGGCCAAACCCTAGCTATGTCTTCCTTCTAATTTTCGGCACAAGGGAGAGAAGATGGACAAGATTTTGGCTTGATTTTTGGCTTTTTAATTCATTTAATTACTAAATGACCAAAATGCCCTTCACTTAAAACTTTAAAATTTTATCTCACCATTTCTATTTTTGTCCACTAAATTAAAAAATGGTCTAATTACCATCTAAGGACCTTCAATATAAAATTTCATAGCAATTAGGCACCTCTAGCATGTAGAACTCAACTTTTACACTTTTTATAATTTAGTCCTTTTAACTAAATTGAGTGCCCAAAAGTCAAAATTTTCGAACGAAATTTTCACGAAATCATTACATAAAATTGTAGACCATAGAAATGTAATAAAAATGAATTTTACTATGTCAAATTTATGGTCCCGAAACTATTATTCTGACTGGACCCAAAATCGGGCTGTTACAACTCTCCCCCCTTAAGGATTTTCGTCCCCGAAAATCTTACTTGAAAATAGGTTTGGGTACTGTTTTTGCATAGTTTCCTCAAGTTTCCACATAGCCTTTTCAACCCCATGTCGTTGCCATTAAACTTTCACTAGGGCTATACTCTTATTTCTCAACTGTTTAACTTCCCGAGCTAAGATCTTAATCGGCTCTTCACCATACGTCATATCCGGTTGAATCTCAATCTTTGATAGAGAAATCACATGTGAAGGATCGGAATGATATCGTCACAACATCGACACATAAAACACATTATGAATTCATTCCAACTTTGCTGGTAAAGCTAACAGATATGCCACGGGCCCTATTCTCTCAATAACTTTATACTGCCCTATGAAACGTGGACTCAACTTGCCTTTACTGCCAAATCTCAGAATCTTCTTCCATGGAGATACTTTCAG
Source organism: Gossypium rotundifolium (assembly GCA_025506655.1). NCBI lineage: Eukaryota > Viridiplantae > Streptophyta > Magnoliopsida > Malvales > Malvaceae > Gossypium > Gossypium rotundifolium. Next base: position 77,126,576 of record CP106730.1, on the reverse strand, counting down.
AAATACTTTATCACCAATCTAAAATTCGATCTCTTTCCTTTTCAAATCCGCGTAGGAGTTCTACCGATTTAAAGCTGCTTTCAAATAGTCACGGATTACTTTTACTTTCTCTTCAATCTCCTTAACCAAATCAACCCCATGTATCTGTTTCTCACTAAGCTCGGTCCAATACAACGGAGTTCAACACTTGTGACCATACAATGCCTCATACGGTGCCATCTTTATACTCGACTGAAAACTCTTGTTATAAGTACACAACAGGGAAGCATATCTTCAAGTACTTGAGTCGTCCTCTCAGATTGAACATCAGTTTGCTGATGAAATGCGGTACTAAAGTTCAACTTTGTACCCAAAGCTTCTTGCAACTTCTTCCAGAATCATGAAGTAAACCTCGAATCTCTATCCGAAATAATAGAAATAGGTACTCCGCCCAATCTCACAATTTCAGCAATGTACAATTCAACTAGCTTATCAAGTGAGTAATCGGTACGTACCGGTATAAAATGAGCTGATTTCGTTAGTCTATCAACAACGACCCAAACGACATCTTTCTTTTTCTGAGTCAAAGGTAAACCCATCACGAAGTCCATCGTAATTCTATCCCATTTCCACTCGGGTACCATCATTGGTTGAAGTAAGCCTAAAGGTACTTTGTGTTCGACCTTTACTTGTTGACAAACTAAACATTTCGAAACAAACTCCGAAATATCTCGTTTCATACCTGACCACCAATACCATTTTTTCAAATCATTATACATTTTCGTACTACCTTGATGAACTGATAAGCAACCACTGTGTGCCTCGTGTAAGATCTTCTAAATAAGTTCATCATTTTTTGGTATACATATTCTATCTCGAAACATCAAACAATCATCCAAACCGTTTCGAAAGTCTGAATCATTACCAGATTCACACTGAGCTCTTTTAGCTTGCAATTCACTATCTCTTTTTTGAGCTTTATAAATTTGCTAAAGAAATACTGGTCTATCTCTTAACTCAGCTAGAACTGAACCGTCATCGAATAAAGTCAACCTCGTATTCATAGCTCTCAAGGCAAACAAGGATTTTCTGCTCAAAGCATCCGCGACTACGTTTGCCTTTCCGGATGGTAGCCAATTACCAACTCATAATCTTTTAGTAACTCAAGCCATCTCCATTGTCGCAAGTTCAAATCCTTTAAGTCATCAAATACTTCAAACTCTTCTAGTCGGTATAGATGTGGCACTTCTCACCGTACAAATGATGACGCCAAATTTTTAAAGTAAAAATAATGGCGGCCAATTCCAAATCGTGTGTCGGATAATTCTTCTCGTGCGGTTTCAACTGTCTTGAGGCATAAGCTATCACTTTGCCCTCTTGCATCAACACACATCCTAATCCATTCAGTGATGCGTTACTATAAATTACGAACTCTTTTCATGGTTTAGGTTGCACTAAAACTGATGCCTCCGTCAATAATGTTTTCAACTTCTCAAAGCTTTGCTGACATTTTTCGGTCCATTCAAATTTGACATCTTTTTGCAATAACTTTGTCATAGGAGTAGCAATCATTGAAAATCCTTTGACAAAACGTTGGTAATAATCAGCTCCAAAAAGCTTGGACCTCTGATATATTCTTCGACGGTTTCCAATCAACGATTGCCAATATCTTATTGGATCAACCTGAATACCATCTCTAGAGACAATATGTCCCAAAAATTTGACTTCTCGGAGCCAAAACTCACTTTTGCTGAACTTAGCAAACAATTTCTTATCTCTCAACTTCTGCAACACAATTTTTAAATGTTCGGCATGTTCAGACTCATCCCGAGAATAAATCAAAATGTCATCAATGAACACAACCACAAACTTATCTAAGTACGGTGGAAAATTCGGTTCATCAAGTCCATAAAAATAGTAGGAGCATTAGTGAGTCCGAAAGGCATGACAAGAAATTCATAATGCCTATACTGAGTTCTAAAAGTTGTTTTTGGCACGTCTGACTCTTTAACTCTCAACTGGTAGTAGCTAGACCTCAAATCAATCTTCGAAAATACTGCTCCCCTTAAAAACTGATCAAACAAGTCATTAATTTTTGGCAAAGGATACTTGTTCATTATAGTCAACTTGTTGAGCTATCGGTAGTCAATACAAAGTCTCATGGATCCATCTTTCTTCTTGACAAATAACATCGGTGCACCCTATGGTTAAAAACTCAGTCTTGCAAAACCCTTATCTGTCAACTCTTGCAACTGAGCTTTCAATTCTTTCAATTCAGTCGGAGCCATCCTATATGGAGCGATTGATATCGGTGAAATCCCTGGTACTAAATTAATACCAAACTCAACCTCTCTGATCGGAGGTAACCCAGGTAACTCTTTTGGAAATACATCCAGATATTCGTAAACTACTAGTACTGATTCAATCTTTATTTCAGACACTCTTGTATTCAACACGTAAGCTAGTTAAGCTTCACAACCCTTTCTCACATATCTTTGGGTAGTCATTGAAGAAATCACAATAGGTAACTCACTAGACTCATCTGAATCAATTTGAAGAATTTCACCATTCTCACATTTCAATTCAATAATTTTTCGTCTACAATTCACTACAACATCATGCAATGCCAACCAATCCATACCCAAATTGACATCAAACTCATCAAATGGCAACAACATTAGATCAGCCGGAAAACAGTGACCTTGAATCATCAATGGATAATTCTTGCAAACTTTATCAACTAGCATATATTTGCCTAAGGGGTTTGACACTTTAATCACAAATTTAGTAAACTCAACAGGCAAGCTATTACTAGCTTCCAATTTCATGCAAACATAAGAATAAGTCAATCCAGGATCAATCAATGCAACTACATTAGTATTATAGAGAGAAAAAGTATCAATGATAACATCGGGAGATGTCGCTTCTTCGTGACCACGGATAGCATAGGCTCTGGTAGGTGCCCTGGCCTCAGATCTTACAACTGTATCTTTCGTCACACCTTTACTACTAGCTCTATTTTCTGTGTTCTTTGGTGGTCTCCTTTTAGGGGCAGTGTTGCCCGATCTTTGCAGTTTGAAACTTATCATTTTCAGCCATCTCTAAGCAATCTTTAATAAAGTGATCGTGAAAGCCACACTTAAAACAGGATCGGTCATACATTCTACATTTGTTGGGGTGTCGTTTGCCGTAATGTTGACATTCAGCCCTACCAGACTTAGCGTTACCAACACTAGCTACTAATGTAGTTTGGGCTTTAGAACTCGAGTATTGTTTCCCACGATCTCTATTGGGATACCTAGCTTAAGCACTCAATCAAACATACAAATCCCTCAATTTCTTAGACTGAGATTGAAATGGCTTACTCATTGGCCTTTTTCTTGCATCTCTAGCCTCAGACTCGACTTTTCTCCTCTCTTTACTTAATTTTTTAGCTTTACAAGCTCGGTCGAACAGCACCATAAATTCTTTCAGCTCAAGGACTCCAACTAACAATCGGATATAGTCATTCAACCTATCCTCAAACCTTTTACACATGATGGCCTCGGTGGAAACACATTCCTAAGCGTACTTACTGAGCCTAACAAACTCTCGTTTGTACTCGGTTACCGATATTCAGCCAAATTTTAGCTCTAAAAACTCCTTGTGTTTCTGATCAATAAACCATTGGCTAATATATTTCTTCCTAAACTCGTCTTGGAAGAATTCCCAACTAACCCCCTCCCTCGTTACTACTGACACAAGGGTTTTCCACCACCGGTATGCTGAATCTCTCAGAAGTGACACAACACATTTTAGACATTCATCCGGTGTGCTTGACAATTCATCAAATACTCTAATGGAGTTTTCGAGCCAGAATTCTGCCCTTTCAGGATCATCATCGACATTTGCTTTAAAATTTTCAGCCCCATGCTTACGGATCTTATCAACTCGTGGCTTACTTAATCTTATGAATTCTATACCTTGTGGAGCTACAGGAACTAGCTGAGGAATAGGTGGGGGTGGAGGGGGTTGAGCATTCAGATTTGTTCGAACAAACTCTGAATACCACTAGTTCATCATGTGGAGGAAGGCTTCCTAGCCCCTTTTCCTCCTCTCTAACTAGCCGTGGAAGGTCTACTTTTAGATGGCACTACCCCATGAGCAAGAGCCGGCGCATTGCTTTTTACTTCATCAGCTACAGCTCGGTCTAAATCCATTTACTATATGAAAACATAGTTTAAAATTGTCAAGAGTCATCACACTATCACAGTTCATATATGGAACGTATAGCTAGACTCTTACACACGCTACGTTAGTCTGAGAATCGACTAAACCATAGCTCTGATACAATTAAATGTAACACACCTTACCCGTATTCGACAGCGAAATAGGTTACGAGGCATTACCAAAATTAGACACAAACAAACATACATTTTCGAGTCTTAAATTCTATCCAAATTTAAAAATTTTCATACATATTCATATCGTTCATATCATCCCAAAAATGAGCCTACGAGGCCCAAAATATACATTGGAAGTAGTTCGGGACTAAACCAAAACTCTAGAAAATTTTATGAAACTTAGAAAATTTTTCATGTTACAGGGCTCATATGCCCGTGTGGTCTAAGGGACACGCCCATATGACCCTAAGACACGCCCGTGCTATAGGCCGTGTTCATAATAGGGAGCTCTCTAACTTGTGCCCCACGGCCATGCCACACGCCCGTATGCTAGGCCGTGTGGTCGATTTGATTTCCATAAATTTTCATAAAAAGGTGCAGACTTCACACAGCCGAGACACACGCCCGTGTAGCACACACGGCAGAGACACACGCTCGTGTAGCATACACGGTCGAGACACACACCCGTGTCTCTTCCCCTGTGCTCAATTCTAGACGTTCTATTTTACATCAATTAAGGAGCAGGGAACACACGACCGAAACACATGCCCGTGGGGCAGGATATGTAACAACCTAGTTTAGACCCTAGTCGAAACAGTGGTTTTGAAACCATAAATTTTAGGTCAAAATAATATTTTAATGTTATTTTTTGTGTTGATTATGTGTGATATATCCTGTGTGAAAATTCTGTGTGGTAATTTTATCGATTTTGTGTGCCGAATTAAGAGAAAGGACTTAATCGCGTAAAGAGTAAAAGCTATGTGCTGATTTATAAGTACCTAAGTGTTGTTGTCTTTATAAAGAGGAGGCCTTATGTTGCAAATATCCCATTAATTAAGAAAGTGGGTGGCAATGGTCAAGAATGACCTTATATCATATGTTATGTGCATTTTATTCTAAAGGTTAGTTTTGTAATTTAATAATTATGTTTATTATAACAAAAAAAAGCATGAAATAGTTATCATATTCTTCATGTTTCACCAAATTTAGAAAGAAAAAGAAAGGGTTTAAGCTTTCATGATATTCAACACTTACTTAACTTAATTCAAGGTGTATTTGAGCTCGATTTTTGATAATTTCTATGTTTTCGTAATTGTTGCTTCGTGCTTTAGCTAACCCATGTTGTAATTTTATGAATTGATGATGTTTTTGTGATGAGCCATTGATTAATGTTTGAGCTATGTGCTAATTTATAGTGAAATATGAAAACTTGGTGTTGGATTAACATAGTTTGTATTGGGATTTTTAGTGAAATTGAGCATTTTAGGCTTAATTGAGAAAATGAGTAATTGAAGGATTAAATTGTGAAATAAATGAAATGTGTGGACTTGTATGAGTATTGTGAGAATTTGGTTAGGCATGGGTGCAAGCTAATTATGTGTATTTGATAATTTTATGAATAAGGACTAAAGTGTTGAAATGTAAAAATGTGAGGGATTTTTTGTAAAATACCCTAAATATATGTGTTTGGACTAAAATGAATGATTTGGTGATTGAATGGACTGAATTTGAATGTTATAGACCAAGAGAGGAGAGGTTCGGATAGTGATCGAGGCAAAGATAAAGTGCTCGATTAATCAATCGTTTCGATAGTTCGACGTCCGAGGTAAGTTCGGATATAATACATGTTGTTAACTTATGTTCTATGTGATGTGAATTGAATGAATATCTATATAATTATGAGATTAGAAATGCTATGTCCGGAATTGAATTAGAGGCAGTGTGCGAAATTAGAATTAGGATAGAGATGATTGGCACTGTGTGTGCGAGATGATAAAAGCTTCGGCTTATTGAATTGACACTGTGTGTGCGATACCGATATAAGATCGGTTTAATGATTTGGCACTAAGTGTGCGATGACATTTACGTTTTGTTTACGAATTGACACTATGTGTGCGAACAAAGCAAGAGATTAGCAAAGGTGGATCGGAATATAAAGTCGAGCGGTTGAATAGCATGGTTGGTGAGTAACTAAGTGTTGGCACAGGTATATATGACACCTATGATGTTGATGAGATTGAAAGTAGATGAATGGAATGCATTGTATCAAATGTAAATTATCTATGTGATGGTTTAATATGTACATTGGTTTGATTTGATGAGATAATTGTATTGTATTTTGAACTTACTAAGCTTTGAAAGCTTACTGTGTGATTGTTTCTCTATTTCACAGTGTCAGTAAAGCTAGCTCGGATTCAGGAATCGTCAGCATCTCAATCACACTATCAACAATCTAATTTGGTACTTTTGGAAAGATGTACATAGTTGAAATATAGCATGTATAGGCTAGATATGTGAATTATGTTTGAGATGTGTAAATAGCCATGTGATATGGCTAGACAAGATATTGGTAAAATGCTTTAATAGTTGTGGTATGTGATGTATATTTTGGCATGGCTTGATAGTTTATGAAATGTCTTTTGAATGATGAGTTTTGTCATGGATTTAATTCATTGCATCCAATGAAAATATGGATGAATCATGCTTGGCAATGTATGTGATTTAGTTGAGCAAAATGGTTTATAAGTTGACATGATTAGAAATGAGATTGTATGAGATGACTTGATGATCACTTGACATGAAATTGGTTGCCAAATTGTGTGTGGAATTATGCTCAAATGTACTTGTAGGTTTGACCCTTGTGTGGGTGGCAAATTGGCCTTGCAAATGGCCTATTTTGCCTACACGGTTATGGCATATGGGCGTGCCTAGTGACCGTGGGGTAAAGTCAGTAGCTAGCTTAAGAGCACACGGCCATGGTACACGAGCATGCTTAGTAGCCATGTGCATAAGTTAATATATGGCCTAAGAGCATGCGGCCTTAACACACGGGAGTGCCTAATGGCCGTGTGGAGAAGTCAGAATACTTGTTTTGTTTTGGCACGGCTTGGACACATGGGGGTGTCTGGTGATCGTGTGAGGCACACGGCCTGGTGGCACGGGCGTGTGGCCTCAACAGACTTGTTGAATATTTGAAATTTTGAAAATTTTCATAAGGGTTCAGTTTAGTCTCGACCCCTCTCTAACATGTGTTAAGGGGTGGGTCTCAATAAGGGACTATTTCATTATGTTTTGATATGATTTGATGATGATTGACTTTGTGTCGTAAATTGGATGTGAAATGATTCGATTGCTTGGTAATGCCTCTTAACCTTATTCTGGCGATGGTTTCGGGTTAGGGGTGTTACACCATGTGTCACATACGGCCTAGACACAAGCCCGTGTGGCTACTCGTGTGGACAAAAAGAAGGCTATTTACCAAGCCATTTTGCCACCCTTACTTGCACCAACCTACACAACAACAAACAACACCAATCCAAGCATATACATACAACCCACATTTTCCATTAAATCAGATTTTTACTACCCATTTTACAACTTTTTACAAATAGGTCCTTTTTAGGTGTTTTCATGAAAAATCACTTAGTAAAAGTTGTCTATCACACATCAAACATGCATAAACTACCATTAGCCATCAAAACACATACATGTATAACATGGGTCAAACCCTAGACATCAACCATAACTCAAATAAATGGTAGAAATAGATAGATCGGATGATAACGACTTCAAAAAATGTAAAGAGCATTAAAAACGAGGCTAAGATGTACTTACAATCAAGCTTGAAAGTTGGCCAAACCCTAGCTATGTCTTCCTTCTAATTTTTGGCACAAGGGGGAGAAGATGGACAAGATTTTGGCTTGATTTTTGACTTTTTAATTCATTTAATTACCAAATAACCAAAATGCCCTTTAATTAAAACTTTGAAATTTTATCTCACCATGTCCATTTTTCCACTAACTTAAAAATGGTCTAATTACCATTTAAGGACATTCAATTTAAAATTTCATAGCAATTAGACACCTCTAGCATGTAGAACTCAACTTTTTCACTTTTTTACAATTTAGTCCTTTTAACTAAATTGAGTGCCTAAACGTCAAAATTTTCGAATAAAATTTTCAAAAAATCATTATGTAAAATTGTAGACCATAGAAATGTAATAAAAATGAATTTTACTACTTCAAATTTGTGGTCTCAAAACCACTGTTCTGACTAGACTCAAAATTGGGTTGTTACAATTAATGATTAGTTTTACTGAAATGGAACATTTGCATTTTGAGAGTAGAGTGTATATATATAATTACATCTTGAAATGATGTTAAAGAAGTGCATATGATAGTTGAATGTCATTTGAATATGTTTGGTTTTGGTTTGAAAAAATTGCAGGTCAAGAACCTTAGAAATTGCAGAAACAGTATGTGACATCACGAAGTCAAATGTACCACGTCACGACGAGAAATGACCTGTAATGTCACGACGAGACTAGGAATCATGTCGTCTCAACAAGGCCAAAATAGTAAGTGGCATTGCGATGTCAAGTGGCTTGATGTTATGATGTGATAAACTGTTTGACGACGCCACGACGTCGAAGTGACGACGTCATGATGTGAACCTTAAATTTTTATTTTTTTATGATTCAGTCTTAATTCGATCTTGAGTTAACTTTAAAGCTTTCATAAGCTTATATAAGACCTGAGAATGGTTATTTATTGTATTTTTTGTGTATAATTTTTATGGTTGTTTGCTTTAGGATGTGAGTTCTTGTAACACCCTTACCCAACCCAAACATCTAATCCGAGTGTGGAGTGCTAAAAATGAATCGATTTGGTCCTAACCACTAATTTAAAATTTAACTATTTTAAAGTTCAAAATCTTGTCAAAAGATTTTGTTGGTTTTCAGGCCGCATATAACCTTAGCAACAAAAATTAACGCTTACACAACTCATGAAGGAATTACATCCTATGAGTTGATGTCGAATGACGTCGGTAGGTTTGAAGAGCAGAAGCAAATATAGTCATTGCTTCTTCCTCAAAGGGAAGGGAAAATGCATTAAGAAAGGTAAGGCGAAGGTCTCTAGGCCACCACAAGTGGATAGTAAGAGAACCATAAAGCCTAAAGACTGTGTTTATTATTTAACTATCAAATCAAATTAAATTAATAATTAATATAATTCTCGTGACAATTAAATTTAATACCAACTGTGTTTAGATTCTATTCGTTTCAACCATAGGGTGTAACCCTGTAGGCTCTTGTAACATTGGTAGTAATATTAGAACACTTCTAACGTCACAAGAAATGAATGACATCTAGCAATGCATCATCGCTACCCAAGTTACAAGAATTTGTGGTTCGACATAACCTTTCTGTGATAAATTTCCATGTATTATATCCGTTTTTCCTTTATACCTTGATAGGACTCATGTCATGGAATAGTTAAATTTGAATAGTCCAATCTCATGTTTCTTGATACCCAAAGTAGATTACAATAAACAAATAAGTGTAATATCTTATATTAACTTATTTGAGCATGGCCATGCATTTCTAGTCTCACTTTATCAAGTGGCCTAAGATATTTCTCCCATTATGTAGGAGGGACAAATCCTATCTTGATCAATCATATCCCACTACATAGATTGTGGCATACCCAACATCAATCTTTATAGTACAACCTGTTATAATAGAAGTTTGACTATATCAAAATATATGACTCACTATGTTGGGACAATGATGATCTCAAGTTTAAGGATTGTATACATAGTTATCAATATGAGTAATGTTGTGACTATTATATAATAATCCAAGAAACATACTCATAGCGGGTCAGTTCAATATGTCATTCTCTAACATATACTCATGTATTGATTTTGACATCCCTATGTCAATGACAACACTTTGTCATTAGTCAACTACATATTATTCTTAATGCATTATTGTTGTCCAAGCCTACAATAATACTTGACTAAGGACCTTTTAAGAATAATCATATTATTCATGGGTCATTATTATAAGTAAGTTTATTTTACACACACAGGAAGTGAAATTGAAATAACAATGGCAATGTCTTTTATTAATAAACAAGGTAGAATGAATATATGATTACAATCATCTCATGATTGGTCTTTGGGCATACTCTAATAGACTCGTCATCTCGTGACAGTTCATGTAGGTATAAACTCATTATTGTCGTTACTGACCAAGGTGACACCTCCCTTCTTTGGCGCACATTGGACTGGACTCACCCAAAAGCTGTCAGAGATTGAGTAGATAATGCCAGCATCCAACCATTTTATTATATCTTCACCACCTCTTTCATAATAGGGTTCAACCTCCTTTGCTGCTCAATAGAATTGCCATGGAAGTCTTTCAGCAGAATTTTGTACATACAGAGTTTGGGGCTGATTCCTTTAATATCTGCAATTGTCCAACCTAATACCTTTTTGAATTTATTAAGCAAGGCTAACAACTTAACCTCTTGCTCATCAGTCAGCTCAGCAGGCACAACCATGGATAGCGTGTTATCCTTTCCTAAATATGCGTACTTTAACTATGAAGGTAGAGGTTTTATCTCCAAGATGGGTGGTTCTTCTATGGACAATTTAGAAGGTAAAAGTTAAAGTAGATAAATCTAATGTGTCAAACCTCTTTCCAAGTCTATCGACAATTAGTTTGGATTCCAGCAACTCATTGTGGTGTCCTAATGGCTCTTCATCATCAATATCAACTGAATCTGATTCACTATGCTCTTTGTTATAGTATTCTTTCTCAAATTCCTCTTCCACGATGGCATCTAACAAACTGACAGCATAACACTCATCGATATCTTCGGCACATTTCAGAGCCTTGAAAACATTAAAAGCGATCTTTTGATCGTTCACCTTCATAGTTAATCTCCCTTTTGAACATCAATCATAGTCCTACCTGTTGAAAGGAAAGGTCTACCCAAAATAATAGGCACATCTTTGTCATCTTCACAATCTAACACAATAAAATCAGCAAGAAAAATAAATTTATCTACCCTTACCAGGATATCCTTGATTTTACCTTCTAGGTGTCCATATGATCAATCTTCCAGTTGCAAGGTTATCGTGGTAGGTCTTGTTTCACCAATTCCCATCTTTTTGAACACAGACATAGGTATAAGATTTATGTTCACTCCTAAATCACACAAGGCCTTCTTAACATATTGGTTGCCAATTGAGCAAATTATTGTGAAGCTTCCTGGGTCCTTCAACTTTGGAGGTAATTTATTTGTCAACATAGCAGTGCACCTTTTAGTGAGTGCGATTGTTTCAAATTCTCTAATCATTTCTTCTTTGAAAGTATGTCTTTCATAAACTTGACATAGTTAGGAATTTGCTCTAAAGCTTCCACCAAGGGTATATTGATGTGAATTTGCTTAAGGACATCCAAGAATCACCTGAAATATTGGTTTTATTTATGATTTTGAAAGCGTTGGAGAAATGGTAGGGGTGGGCGAACTTCAAGTTGTAATGATTTTTCCAGGCAATGTGTTCGACAGTGCTATCTGAATTTGCTTTAGCATGGCTTGGTCTAGTTTTCTCAGTTATGGTGCACTTCTTGGGTTGTTCAAGGGTTTTACTTCTAATTGTTTCTGAATTCACTGATTCAGGAATAACATTCTTGACAACTCTATCGAGTTGTGTGTCACTTCTTAGCGTGAATGCTTTACAACACTCTTTCCCATGTGGTCTTGCATTCTCTGTATCACTAGGAAAAGTTCCTTATGTTTTGTGTTCAAAGCATTAACTATCTGTCCTACTTGATTTTCTAAAGCTCGAAACGATGATGCTTGGCTCTAGATCACAACATCGTTCTTAGCCATATACTCTTTTAGTAGAGACTTAATAGATGAGGAAGAAGATGATGTTTGTCCTTATTGAACTCATTGTTGAGGCTGTATAGACTAATTGAAACTAGGTGGAACATTCATGGCATTGGGTCTAATAGACACGTTGGAATTTCCAGCTCCTTAATTGCTTCACCCAAAATTTGGGTGTTATTTCTAACCAGGGTTGTACATGTTGGAATAAGGATTGTTGTTCCTATTGAAATTGCCTATATAGTAGACATATATTGGGTTCAAGGGACACTATTCAAACATGTGATCCTTACCACAATAAACATAAGATAACCTAGCTACTTTCAGCTCTTTCTCCTTACTAGGCTTCTGCATGGTCATTATCATGTTGGCTAAAGAAGATGCCTGAGCAGAAAGCGAGGTAATAGCATCAAGTTCAAATGATCCAACCACTCTTCAACTAGTTCCAACTCTTTTTGTGGGGTATTAATAATCATTATTAACAATTCTTTCTAAAATATCGTAGGCTTCATTGTAGGACCTATCCAGCAAAGTTCCATTAGCTGAAGCATCAACCACTATATGTGTCATTCAAACCATTGTAGAACATATCCATTTAGGTCAAATGCTGAAATCCATACATTGGACATTTCCTAAGTAAGTCTTTAAACCTTTTCCATGCTTCATACAGTGTTTAATTATGTCATTTCTTAGTTTGGCATTTATATTGGGTGGGTTATACCGCAGCAAAAATCTTTGACAGAGATCATTCTATGATTCTACTATTCCAGATAGTAAAGCATTGAGCCATGTTCTAGCATGATCTCTTAAAGAATAGGGAAACAGTTTGAGTTTTAAGGCATCTTTAAAGACACCTTGCTGTCTAAAAGAATCGCAGACTTCCTAGAAATTTCTCAAGTGCAATTTGGGATCATCAATTGGCAAACCACCAAACTGACCAATTGATTTAAGCATCTGAAACATTACAGGTTTCAGTTCAAAGTGGAGAGATTGAATTTTTAGCCTGTCTATTCCAGGATTCAAGTTGTCTAAGATAGGCACTACATGCTCTCGAATTGGTCTATCCCGATCATCAAACATCTGAACAATAGGAGGATTAACATTCAGTGTAACAGATCAAATTTGACCCTAAACGAAACGGTGGTTTCAGGACCACAAATCCGAGTCTAAGAAATAATTTAATATTTTATTTTGTGTTCAATATGTGTGAATTAAAATGTGTGAAAGTTTCGTAGAAAAATTTCATTGTTTGGGTGCTTAATTTGACAAAAAGGACTTAATCGCGTAAATTTGAAAAGTCTCAAACTATAGTGTAAAGTGCCTATTTGATGATGGCTTTTAAAGTGGAGCATTAAAAGGGTAAATAACCCATTTTTGAGTTAGTGGGTGGCTTATGTCAAGAATACCCTTAAGTTATATGTTAGTTTTATTTTATATTAAAGGTTAAATTAGTAATTGAATAATTACTTTTATAATATGTTAAAATAACATAAACAAAAGCCACCATCTTTATCATTCTCTCATGGTAGAATATTGAGAAAGAAAAAGGGGTTTTGTTCTTTGATTTTCGCACTTGGAGGCTTGATTTCAAGGTTAGTTTGAATTTAGTTTTGTTAATTTTTACGTTTTAAGATCGTTGCTTCAAACCGTAGGTGACCCATGTTAAAATTTTGAATCTAAGCATGTTTGAAGTTCAGATATTGATAGGTTTATATGGTTTTGATGTTTGATGATGTTAGATAAAAGATAAGTTAAAATTAGTATATTATGTATTGGAAATTTTGATGAATTTTTGTTTTAGGGCCAAATTATAAAAATGAAATTTTAGAGGGGCTTATTTGCTAAATAATTGAAAGAAAAGGACTTGTATAGTCCCTATACATATTCGGCCCTTAAGGAGTATTGAGAAATTGGGTGTATTTTGTGTTTTAGGCAAATAGGACTAAATGTTAAAAATTTGAAATAGTAGGGGTAAAATGGTAAATTGCCTATTTATGTGCTTAGGGACTAAATTGAGATGAAATGTACTTGAATGAGCTAAATTTTAATGTGTTTTAGATCAAGAGCAAAGAAAAAGCGGATTATGATCGGGGAAAGACGAAGGTTCTCGAATAAGCCAGATTTGTACGGTCTATCGACAGTAGAGGTAAGTCCTTAAGCTAGATTATGTTAAAGAATGAATTATGAATGTGTTTAATAAAAATGTTTGATAAATTTGGGCATATTTTTATGTGATAGCGAATGTATAAGTATTATATTGAGTTAGATATGTTTTGTTAACACTCTGTAAAGGTGTATAATTGATATGATATACGGAGTATATCTTGATGTAAGTGATTAAATTGGTTATGGTATTATTGAAGTGTGCATTGGAATGTTGAAAATGCTGATATCTCGGACTATTAGCCGAAGCGTGCCTTGTGCTTGTTACTTATCGAGCTTTAATGCCTAGCGTGCCTTGTCTTAGGTGTTACTTATCGAGCTTTAATGCCTAGCGAGCTTTGTCTTGGGTGTTATATTTCGTGCTTTGTGCCTAATAGGCCTTGTCTTGGGTGATCCATTTCAGCTTCTTGCCTAGCAAGGTTCGTCTTTGGTGATATGCTATAAATGGAGATTTTGAGAAACAAACTAGGTGAGACACATATATAGAGCTATGTGCTAAAAGCTCGGGTAAGAATTAGCCTACTATATTAGCAAGGAATGAAGTGAGCTAAATTCTTATTGCTTTAGTTAAATATGATGTGATGAAATGGATAATTCAAAAAGTATTTTATTTTATGATGTTGAGCTTATCATTAATGTGTATGAACATTTCTTATATGTAAACTCAGGTTATATACATGTATGTTACAGTGAAAATTTGGTTATAAAATGGAAAGGTCAGTGATGAATGAGACAAAAGTGTTTGCTTATGTGTATAAGTAAAAATAGAAGATCGATGCCTAGATTGGTTCATGTGATTTGATAATGTACATGTTCATGATGACATAGCAACGATAATTAAATCAAGAGCGTTACTAGTATTCAGCTATGTACATTTTACATATTGAAATATTTATGTTCCATACTATAAGTTTGGATATTAACATGTTTAAATGTATGTTCATTACATTTATATTTGCTTGAGACTTACTAAGCTAGCAAGCTTACTGTGTGTGTGTTCTTCTCTACCTCTGCTTTATAGATTTTTTATTCAAGCTACGGACTCGAAGGATCTTCAAGGAAGTCAACCACACTATCCACTCTCTTTTGGTACTGATAAACTTGGTTTTTGATTCAAAAGGCACGTATAGGTTAGACTAAGCGGTATTACTAATGATACTTAATCATGTATATAATTATAGCCTTGCGAAAATGGCTACTTATTTTGGGTTAAACTACATCAATATGCTTGGATGAAATGGCTTGCTCATTATATTAATGAATGTTTGTATTCGGTTGAAGTTTAGATATTATTGGAAATGTGGTAGGTGATATGAGTGTTATGTATTTAGTTGTAAAATCTTAACTTAGGATATTGAATGTTAAATATGGTTGTTACTGCTTAGGCGATAATAATGATCTCATAATGAAAATTTGTATATGTAAGTTGATTTGTTAGATTCGTTTGTTAATCATAAGTATAGATAGTTATAAATTATATGGAAAAGTGGTATGGAAGGTTTGGTCCAGCGTGATTAAATATGCTTATATTTCTATGTTAATTTAGTTTGAGATCTATGTTTATGAATGGTCAATAGTATACAAATTAAATGACATAGATTTCATGTATCGTGGAAGTTTAGTTAGTACATTCGGTCTTTGATCATATGCATATAACATGCAAAGTTAATTTGTGATTATGGCATTAAAAGTTAAGATGATGTGCTTTCATTATATGTATTTGTAAAAGGTATCTTGCTTAGTTTATAAGTGTGCAATCGGGTGACATATGCATGTAACCATATGATGCTTATTAATAGTTCTAACTATAAAGTTTTGATGTGCATTGGTTGAAACAAGATTGTACATGAGGCATGGTTGCATGAAATGAATCACGAAGGTGGTGGTGCTAAGTAGGTGTTTGTATTTGTTTTGTGGTATATTATTAAAGAAATGTATATTGATTGATCATTCGTATTCTTTGAAATTGATATGAATATGAATTTGAGTTAGATGCTTGTGAAGTATGTATCTAGACATGTATCAAATTCGGTTGTTTTAAAATAAGATGAAGTATATTGAATAAAAGGGTGTTACATTTGATTGGTATCGAGCTTACGGTTTAGTCGATTCTAGGACTACTGTGGCGGGTGTGAATCTAGCTATACATGCCTTTTTCATATATCGATAGTGTGGTGACTTCTAATATTCTGAACTGTGTTTTATATGGTAAATGGACACTGATCCTGAAAGAGCCGTAGCGGATGATGTGGAGAGTGTAGCGCCTGACCGTGCACATAAATCAGTGCCAGTAGACTCTCGACCAGTTTCAGGTAGCCACGAGGGGGAGGCTAAACAAGCCTTCTATCAGATGATGAATGAGTGGTTTACCCAGTTTATCCAGACTAATCCGGCTGTACACCAACCTTCACCCCCGAATAATCCAACTCCGATACTTTCAGCACCCACGATGATAGATCCGATGAGATCTAGTAGGCCTCTAGTTGATAAAATCAGGAAATTTGGGGCCGAAGAATTCAAGGCCAATGATGATGATGACGCAGAGCGAGCCAAAATGTGGCTTGATAACACTATTCGAGTACTAGATGAGCTATCCTGTACTCCAGACGAATGCCTAAAATGTGCTATATCTTTACTTCGGGACACTGCAAATCACTGGTCGAATACACTAGTATCAGTGGTTCCGAAAGAAAAAGTGACGTGGGATTTCTTCCAGAATGAATTCCGCAAGAAATATATCGATCAAAGATTTATTGATCAAAATGAAAAGAATTTCTTGAATGAAACAAGGAAGGATGACCGTGATGTAATATGAGCGGAAATTTGTCAGGCTTAGCAGATATGCTAGAGAATGTGTATCAACTGAAGCTATTATGTGCAAAAGGTTTGAAGACGATCTGAATGAAGAGATAAAGTTGCTTGTTGGCATTCTTGAAATTCAAGAATTTGTGACTCTAGTTGAACGAGCTTGCAAAGTGAAGAGCTCGGAAAGAGAAAAGAAAAGTCGAGACGTAAGCTAGAGACATTCATAAGAGGTCGCGGGTAAGACTTTCCATTCCACATCTAAGAAGTTCGAGATGATTTCAGTGACATAAAATTACTTGATTTACCTAGACGTGATCGACCTCCGGTGGGCTCCCGAGCTACCTCGATGGCGAGTGTTGGTAACGTTCCACAGAATCGAGTTAAATGCAAACATTGTGGAAAATGGCATTCTGAGAGTTGTAGAGTTCGTGATCGGTCCTGTTTTAAATGTGGATCCTCGGACCATTTTATTCGAGAGTGCCCGATATTAGCTGAGCAGAATATGGCACAGAACTCTAGACCGAGAAGTACACCAACACGGGGCAGACCACCAAGACATTCTGGCAATGTAGGTGGCAGTCAGAGAGGGATGAAGAATACTGCAGTTTGATCCGAGGCAAGAGCTCCAGCTAGAGCTTATGTTACTCGAGCTAGAGAGGATGCTTCTTCTCGGATGTCATTCACGGTACTTTTACCCTTTATGATATTCTTGTGATTGCATTGATTGATCTGGTTCGACCCATTCATATGTGTGTGAAACTCTAGTATTCGGTAAGACTTTGCCGTTGAGTCTCTTGAGTTCGTGATTCGTGTGTCCAACCCTTTGGGTAGATATGTGTTTGTTAATAAAGTGTGTAAAGGTTGCCGTTGATGATTCGAGATTTTTGTTTCCCAATCGATTTAATCTTGTTGCCTTCGATGAGTTTGATATAATTTTGGGAATGAATGGTTAACCGCATGATCGATGGTGAATTGCAAAAGAAAGCTTATTGATTTGAGACATCGAGCGGTGAGATCATTAGAATTGAATCCAATGATTTAAGTGGGTTTCCTCGATTATATCCTCGATGTTAGCCCTAAGTATGTGAGAAAAGGTGCGAAGCTTATTTGGCTTATGTCTTTGGATAATAAATTGTCTCGAGAAACATATTGAATCTATACCGATTGTATGTGAATACCGGATGTGTTTCCTAAAGAATTATCGGGTTTACCCCGGATGAGAGATTGAGTTTAGCATTGAATTAGCACCGGGAACGACTCCGATCTCAATAGCTCTATATCGGATGGCACCCTTGAGCTAAAAGAGTTGAAAGCACGATTGCAAGAGTTAACAGATAGGGGCTTTGCACGACCAAGTTTCTCTCCTTGGGGTGCACCATTCTTTTGTGAAAAAGAAAGATGGGACGATGCGAATGTGTATTGATTATCGACAAATCCGAATAAGGTAACTATAAAGAATAAGTACCCATTACCTCGGATTGATGATTTGTTTGATCGGTTGAAAGGGCTTGAGATATTTTGAAGATAGATTTGAGATCGAGTTATTATCGATTCTTGAGTCGAGATACGGATGTGCCAAAGACGCATTAGGATGAGGTACGGACATTTTGAGTTTTTGGTTATGCCTTTTGGGCTTACTAATGCACTAACTGTTTTTATGGATTTGATGAATCGGGTTTTAGGCAGTTTTGGATCGATTTGTGGTAGTGTTTATTGATGATGTATTGATCTACTCCAAAGATGAAATCGAGCATCTTGAGCATTTGAGATTAGTGTTACAAACTTTATAAATCGGCGGTTGTATGCGAAGTTTAGTAAATGTGAGTTCGGATGAAAGAGGTCACTTTTTGGGACATGTTGTTTGACAGATCGCATTCGAGTTGATCCGAGCAAAATCTAAAGCTATACTTGATTGGAAGCCACCAAAAATGTTTCTAAGATTGAAGTTTTACGGGACTTGCGGGTTACTATCGACGATTTGTGAAAGGTTTTCTATGATAGCTACCCGTTGAAAAAGTTGTTGCGAGAAAGATGTCGTGTTAAGTGGTCGGAAAAGTGTCGAGAAAAGTGTCGAAAAAGTTTTGATCACCGAAAGCCCTTTTGTGAAGCTCCAGTGTTAGTTCAGCCTGAACCGGGTAAAGAATTTGTTGTTTATTCGATGCTTCTTTGAATGGTTTGGGCTGCGTTTTGATGCGGAGGAAGGCAAAGTTGTAGCCTATGCTTCAAGACAATTAAAGCGCATGAAAGAAATTACCCGACGCATGATTTAGAACTTGCAGCTATTGTGTTCGCATTGAAAATTTGGCGTCATTATTTATTTAGCGAGAAATGTCACGTTTACTCGGATCATAAAAGCCTAAAGTATTTGATGACTCAGAAAGAGTTGAACTTGAGACAATGTAGATGGTTAGAACTGTTGAAAGACTATGAGTTAGTGATTGACTACCATCTGGGGAAAGCTAATGTGGTTGCAATTGCATTAAGTCAAAAATCATTGTTTGCTCTTCGTGCATTGAACACACAGATGGTTATGTCAAGTGATAGTTCGATCATAGCTGAGTTAAAAGCAAGACCGATGTTTATTCACAAATTTGTGATGCACAAAAGTCGACAAAGATTTAATTGTTAAGCGGGTTCGATGTGGAAATAATGCGAGTCGAATTTGAATTGATGAAAATGACCGCTTGAAATACAAAGGCCGAATGTGTGTATGCAGGGGATGTGGAATTGATTCAGATGCTATTGAAAGAAGCTCATAATAGTCGGATGTCGATACATCCGGGTAGTACGAAATGTATAATGACTTGAGCGCGCTTCTTGGTGGCTGGTATGAAACGAGATATATCGAATTTGTTTTAAGGTGCTTAATTTGTCGACAAGTAAAAGCCGAACATCGGTGCCTTACAGGTTGCTTCAATAGATCATGATACTGAATGGAAATGGGATAGAATCACTATGGATATTGTATCTGGTTTGCCTATGACACCGAGCAAGAAAGATGCGATCTGGGTTATAGTTGATAGATTGACCAAATCTACTCATTTTGTACCAATTGAACGGACTACTCACTTGATAAACTTGTTGAATTGTATATGTCACAAATTGTGAGGTTGCATGGTGTCTTGAGTTCCATTGTTTGACGAGATCCAGAGATTCACATCACGATTTTGGAAGAAGTTGCAAGATGCTTTAGGTACTAAACTTCATTTAGTCTGACCTTTCATCCATGAGACGGATGGACAATCCGAAGAACTATTCAAATACTTGAGGACATGTTGAGATGTTGCATTCTCGAGTTTGAAGGTACTTGGGAGCGATACCTACCTCGATTGAATTTGCCTATAATAATAGTTTTCAATCTAGTATCAAAATGGCGCCTATGAAGCCTTGTGCGGCGAAGGTGTCGAACACCATTATCTTGGACTAAGCTCGATGAGAATAAGATACACGGGTTGATTTGATTAAAGCTGAGCGAATGTAGTAGCTATTATTAGAGATAATTTGAAAGTCGCCTCGGATCGTCAAAAGTCCTATCTTGACTTGAAGCGTAAAGACATTGAATTTCAAGTTGGAGATCGAGTATTCTTGAAAGTTTCTCCGTGGAAAAAGGTACTCGATTTGGTCGGAAGGAAAACTTAGTCCGAGATTCATCGGACCTTATGAAATTATCGAACGTATTGGGCTGTTGCTTATAGGTTAAAGTTACCTTCGAGTTAGAAAAGATACATGACGTATTTCATGTTTGATGCTTAAGTAATCTGATCGAGATCCGTCTCATGTGATCACACCATTTGAGATTGAAATCAGGCCGATATGACGTATAAGGAAGAACCGATCCAGTATTTTAGCTCGGGAAAAGAAAGAGTTAAGAAACAAGAAAATTCCATTAGTGAAAGTACTGTGGAAAAGGCACGGAGTTGAAGAGGCTATGTGGGAGTCTGAAGATTTAATGAGGCAACAATATCCGATGTTGTTTAACGGTAAGATTTTCGGGGACGAAAATCCTTAAGGGGGGAGAGTTGTAACAGACCGAATTTGACCCTAAACGGAACGGTGGTTTTGGGACCATGAATCCGAGTCTGAGAAATAATTTAATATTTTATTTTGTGTTCAATATGTGTGAATTAAAATGTGTGAAAGTTTCGTAGAAAAATTTCATTGTTTGGGTGCTTAATTTGACAAAAAGGACTTAATCGCGTAAATTTTAAAAGTCTCAAACTATAGTGTAAAGTGCCTATTTGATGATCGCTTTTAAAGTGGAGCATTAAAAGGGTAAATAACCCATTTTGAGTTAGTGGGTGGCTTATGTCAAGAATACCCTTAAGTTATATGTTAGTTTTATTTTATATTAAAGGTTAAATTAGTAATTGAATAATTACTTTTATAATATGTTAAAATAACATAAACAAAAGCCACCATCTTTATCATTCTCTCATGGTGAATATTGAGAAAGAAAAAGGGGTTTTTGTTCTTTGATTTTCGGCACTTGGAGGATTGATTTCAAGGTTAGTTTGAATTTAGTTTTGTTAATTTTACGTTTTTGAGATCGTTGCTTCAAACCGTAGGTGACCCATGTTAAAATTTTGAATCTAAGCATGTTTGAAGTTCGGCTATTAATAGGTTTATATGGTTTTGATGTTTGATTATGTTAGATAAAAGATAAGTTAAAATTAGTATATTATGTATTGGAAATTTTGATGAATTTTTGTTTTTAGGGCCAAATTGTAAAAATGAAATTTTAGAGGGGCTTATTTGCTAAATAATTGAAAGAAAAGGACTTGTATAGTCCCTATACATTTCGTATCATCAATATCTCAAAATATCAGTTTAGAAAATGCAGATAAAGAAATCTAGGTTTCTAAACTCCAATCCTCCCAACTCAGCATCTTGTTTCTCGTTTTCACCAAAGTTCACAGTTAGCTCAACTTACCCTTCTTGCCACAATGAAACCTTTGTCCAAGCTCTAACTGTAACAACCCGTTTTTTGTGAAATTAAAGCAGTAGTTTTGGGACCAAAAATCTGATGTGAAAGTATTTATTTTACTATTATTTTCATGTCTATAGTATATTAGCAAGATCGTATAAAAATTTCATTAAGACATTTTAACGTTTGCATGTTTAATTTGGTGAAAAGGACTAAATCGTAAAATATACAAAAGTAGAGTTCTAGTAACTAAATGTAACTAATGGCTATAGAACCTTAATATAAGAGTACTTAGGTGGTAATTATACCATTATTCTATTAGTGGACATTTATGAGTTTGGTTTTATGGAAATTATTGAAGTTTTTAAAGAGTATAAATGTAAATAGGTAATTAAAGGTAAAATTAATAAAAAAATCCATTTTATTTCATTCATCTTCTTCCTCCATAGAAATTGAAGAAGAAAGAACATATTTAGGGTTTTGAAACATTTGGTTAAATTTCTAGCTTGCCTGCAAGTGATTTTTATCCCGTTTTTAATGATTTTTATGTTTCGGGATCATTGTAGCTTAATCTAGCTAACCTAGGGACTAATTTGCAAAAATTTTAAAGGGTTAATGTTTTTCCATGAATGTATTCATGTGATTTTTGATGTTTTATGGAAGAAAATAAATCTTTTTTGATAAATAAACAACTTTTGTAAAGTGATTTTGTTGAAAATGTCAATTACTGATTTATTTGTAAAATGTGTAAAATGCATGTTGAAATTGTAAAATAATGATTTGAATGAGTTTCTATAGGATTATATTGAATTCAGCTAGAATATTAAGTGGATGAAATTGCATGAATTACAATTTACGAGCTTAAGGACTAATTTGTAAATAAATCAAAATAATAGGGGCAAAAGCATAATTTTGCAAATGTATGACTTTTGGATTGAATTGAATAGAATGAATATTAAAGAGGTATGAATTTTGGATTGAATTGAATAGAATAAAAATTAAATATGTTTAATTTATCTATTTATATCAAGTTAGACCTCGTACGAATTTAGATTGAGGTCAAGATAAAGCTTCGGATTAGTCAACTCTATTTCTACGCCTTTATCATCAAGGTAAGTTTGTGTAATTGTGTATTGTTTTAATGCTATCTTTTGAGCTATATGTAAATTGTTGATTGTTATGTAATTAATTAATGTAATCCAAAGATGTTACGACGACAATCGAGCCTCGTTTGAACCTTAGGAATTCGTAGGATACAAATGAAATGTCATTAGGGTTTTCATGTTTCGGGTGCTAGTGGCTGAGGTCCTGCATTTGTTGCAGATACTCCACAGATCGTGTGAGTAGGATCGTGTAGCTTACATTTTGACCCACATCTATTGTGAGCAGGCCCATTTCACAGCTCGTATGAGCAACGATGCAAAATGAAAGGAAAAGGTTAAGACTATATGTTTAAGACACTTTGTGTGAGCTTTCCTATGTATCCGATGATATTCTAAACGGTTTAACAGGCATGAATTGGAAAGGAAATGGTAAGTGTTCAATATGAACCAAGATATGCATTTATGAAAAAGATTGAAATGGTGAGATACATGGAAAATATGTTATGTTATGGAAGATGTTAAATTCAATTGAGTTATGTTCAAGTGTAATGGTTATCTATGTTAAATTCATATGAATTATGTTCAAGTATGCTAACATGTGTTGTTGGTGGTGCTTAGGCTTGTTCCAAGCTATTGGTTAGATTATACCATGTTAAATTTTAATGTTATGTAATGAAATGGTAAGTTATGTTTTATGTTATACGAACTTACTAAGCATTATATGTTTACGTAGTATTCTTTCCTATGTTTTTATAGATAATCGGAAGCTCATTCAGTTTGGAAGCTCGTTGGAGACCTATCACACTATCCCACGGATATACCGGTAGCTTTTGTTGTTTTGGTCATGGTTATATTGGCATGGATAGGTGGACTTGTATTAATGATCTAATAGCTTTTGTTGTTTTGGTAATGGTTATATTGGCATGGATAGGTGGACTTGTATAAATGATCTAATTGTTATGTTTGGCATGTATATATGTGGTGTTATGGTTAGTGAACTTTTGGCATTTTGATGCTTAAATGGTTGGTGTTAAATGGTCAAGTAAATGTATATTTTGAATAACCAATTTGGTATGTTTGATTGTGAGTTGGTATATGTTCAAATGTGCTATATCTTGGTATAGAAATAGGTTGTTGTGTATGGTTAATTTATGGATAAATATGTATGTGTGAAAATTTCGTGAAGTAATTTTACTGTTTTAATGGTTAATTTGATAAAAAAAAGGACTAAATTGCGTAAAATGCAAAAGTGTTGTTCTATAAGTAAAAGGTATTAAATAGCTATGGTTTATTAAAGTTAAGGTCCTTAAATGGTAATAAGACCATTTTAATTGTGAGTGGACAAAGATGGACAAGCATTAAGTGATTTTTAAGTTATATTACAATGGTTAAAATAGTAAAATGGTTATTATTGTTGATTAAATAAAACAAAGCCATTTTATTCATCTTTCTTCATCTTTGTTGCCGAAAATTTGAAGGAAAATAAAACTATTCTTTAGGTTTTGCATTTGGCCAACTCTTAGCTTGATTAAGGTACGATTTTAGCTCAGTTTTTAATGATTTCTATGTTTCTGTAATCGTTGCAGCCTAATCTAGCTAGCCCGTACCTTTAATTTCGAAACTGTTAAAGATTTTGAGAGTTACCATTGTTGAATCTATGAGTTCTTTGATGTTTAATGTTGAAATATGAAAGCTTGATGATAGTTTTACATATTTTATTAAGTTACTTTTGATGAAAATGCATACTATGGATTAAATTGTGAAATGTGCAAATTGAGTGGTTGAAATGTGAAATAAATGAAAGTTTTAGACTTCTAGGGACCTATGTGTAATTCAGCCAAGCACGGGTTTTGTTGAATTGTATAAATTTTGTGTATTTGTGAAATAGGGACTAAATTGATTAAATGTGAAAGTTTAGGGGCTAATGTGCTAATAGGCCTAAATATATGTTTTGGACTAAATTGAATGAATGGTTGAATAAATAAGTTAATTTTGAATTCATATAGATCAAGAAAGAAAGAATTTGGATTTAGATCGGGGGAAAAGCAAGGTTATCGAGTAGTCGACCCGATCCGTCAATTACGAATGCGAGGTAAGTTCGTATGTGGTAATTTCATTATAAATGTATGTTTAATGCTTTGATATTGCATAAAATGTGATTACAAGATTACGGATAATGTTTGAATTGTGAATACGACTCTATGGATACGTTCGATGATGATTCAACAAGCGCGAAATCCTGGTTGAACCTTAGGAATAGTTAGGATACTTGTGACATGTCATTAGGTTATTGTGTTGGCTTCGGGCCACGGTATCGGCTCTTCAGGTGAGAGTTATACATTGATTTGGCTTCGGGCCATGGTATAGGTACTCAGGGATAAGTTACCTTGATTTGGCTACGGGCCATGGTATAGATACTTATCGATTGAGATCATTGAATATCCGATTTCTATTTCGAATGGTTCAACAGGTAAACGAATGATGTGATTGAGAAAGAGGTTAGTACAACGATATACAGGTATGTATAGAACCTTTTTGAGTATTAAATAGTGGAAGTTCGATGAGATTGTATTTGATCATGTTTTGAGACATGAGAAAGGTTTGTAGTTAATGTGTATATGGTTTTGTCATGTGCATTTGGTTAATTTGCGTTTATTTGATGAATTAAGTTATTCACATACGAGCTTACTAAGCTATGAAGCTTGCTTTGTATTACTTTCCTATGTTTTATAGTGAATCAAGGCTAGCTTGGATCCGAAAGTCGTTGGGAACATCATCGCACTACCAAACATCTAAGTTGGTACTTTTGAAGTATACATTTATGGCATATGGCATGTATAGGCTAGGTGTGGTATTTTGGTTGTGATTATAGCCATAAGATATGGCTTGTAAATGTATATGTTTTAGTTTGTATATATAGCCATGAGTCATGGCTTATTTTGGTATGTTTTGTATGAATGTGGTTATGGTTTTATAGATGCTCAAATGGTTAATTGATTTATGAAGTATAAATAATTAAGAAATGCCTTGATGAAGTATGAATTTAGATGTTATGTTGGTTATTTATAAGGTAAGTTATGTAAGTGTGAAATATGGTAAATTAACTATATTGTTTGATATTGTTTTGGCATGTATTTGGCTAAGTAAATGGTAGTGATTTGAGAATTGGAATAGATGAAATTATAATGGTATGAATTATGCATTTGGTTGTCTAATTGTATGATGAAATGGTACCATTTTGCCTTGTGTAGGAACATTGAAGTTGGGGTGCCAAATTGGCCTTACAAATGGCCTATTTTTGTCCACACGGGCAGAGACACGGGCGTGTGTCTCGGCCGTGTGTGGCACACGATCATGTTACACGGCCGTGTGTCCCTTGGTGTTGAAATTGAGTTGAAGTCAGTATGCTCCACACGATCTCACACACGAGCGTGTGACCGGCCGTGTGGTACAAGTCAGTATACCCCCTAATTGGCACACGGCCTAACACACGGGCGTGTGGCTTGGCCATGTTGCATAAGTTAGTATACCCTACAGGTTTGACACGGCCTAGCACATGGCCTGGCACACGAGCGTGTGTGGCCATTTCGAAGGGCACACGGGCTGAACACATAAGCGTGTGGTTGGCCGTGTATCCAAAGTCGGTATGTATGCCTTGTTTCCACACGACTCGAGACACGGGCGTATCTGGAGCCATGTGAGGCACACGGCCTGTTCACACGGGCATGTGACCCCTGTATGGTTGAAATATTTTTAAGTTTCCAAAAATTTTCGTATGTTATCGGTTTAGTCCCGAACCATTCTAAATCATGTTTAAGGCCTCAGAGGCCCTTATAAGGGACAATGTGATTGTGTTGAATAATTTATAAGAATGTATGTTATATGTTGTGTATTGATCGGTAATACCTCGTAACCCTACTCCGGCGACAGATACGGGTTAGGGGTGTTACACATAATGCCTTAGCAAACCTCCATCCTCTGCTATCCTTCTCCCTTAAACCTGTCATTTAGCCACAACAAGATCTTGGCACAAGCAATTAAAAGTAAAGATGCAATAAAGTAATCACCATATCAAGTTCTTAGATGCACTGCTCGATTGACTAGAAATTATCATGCAATTACCTAAAACGAAGTTAATTTTACTTAAGTACAAGCAATTAATTAAGTCTAAAAGCATGAATTATAACTCTTTTCAAGAGTTATCAACTACTCAGATTTGGCATATATCAGATAACTCAGATTTCAATCGTACATAGCGTAACCAAAATCGAACTAACGAATAAGTATACATTTCATAATATGTGCCCTTATCCCAAATTGTCAGAGTTCCCTTTATAAGTACAAACGCAATATCTCTTTCAGAGTTCACCTCTTACGACTTATCAATCTTACTACCAGACCAAACAACCCAGCTATTTTCAAACTCATCAGATACTCATCAGAGAACTAGCTATCGAAGAAATCTTAGAACTTACCCAGATCTTAACACAAAGGCCAATAACCTAACTCTCCATACATATACATATCGTCGAATATGCCACATAGACGTATCGAAATTTTCCACAAAAGTAATTCAGAATATGCCACAAAGGCTTAGCAGATCACAACACATATGCAACATACTAAATTATATGTTTACTGTCCCGAAGGACTTTCACAGAAGTTGCCATGGTTTTCTTCCTCGTGGACTTATACATAACTTCATGTCGTGATCTTCCAGTTCAATTTACATATTATTGAAGGCAACACCATGAATATTCATATCATCATATTATGCCATTTGTCTCAGCCATAGGACTTTCACACATTCATGTCATGATCTGCCATTCCAGTTTTCATCTTATTGGAGGCATCACCATGAGTGTTTTCTTATCATACATTTCGATGGGTCTTAGCCACATGGTCTTACACTTATTTTTGTATCATGATCTGCTAGTCTAGTTAGCAATATAACTACCTTACCAGAAGCATCACAAGGGAATGTTTTACCCAAATTTCACTTTCCAGGATTTATTTACACACTTCTTTAGGTCATACTCTCCCATATCATACTTTACCTACATACTTACCACTTAGCTTTTTATTTAGTCAATACTTCATACATATCATTGTCGTACATATAACATATTTTCCTTGTTTAATACACTTACCATTTATACTAGATATCATCAGCATTGATATAATTATGCTTGAACAGTTCTCATGCAAGAGTCAGTATAGAGACTCAACTGGTACTCACCTAGCTGTAGCTCAAAGTTTCGGATTTGGACATCCATCTCGACCCAGCAGCAACAACAGCTTAAAGAACATAGATTCACCATTTGGATTCATTTACATGCAAACTACTAACATCTCAATCATAGATAACCCCTATGCAAGGCCCTGTATTCATAACTTACTATTCATATAGCTCTTAACAATCATACTCTTTCAAAAACTTAACATGCAGAGCTAAAATACTTACTAGGAGGTGGAACAACCACTAATTAAACTAAGAATCTTAGCTTTCAACTTAATAAGGAAGAGATACAATTAAATATAAGAAAAATAATCAAAGAGTAATATTGAAGGAAAAACAAACTTCCCCACGAACCCTTCTCATACATATATGTAACCTCAATTCCCTTTAATAGAACTTGACAAGTGTCAACCTCAATCAGTAGTTGTCCTTTATTTGACCTACAATAACTAGAAGAATTATAAATGAAAGTCCTGATTGTAAGTCCTTTGACCAGTCAATTCAGTTGACTCCCAACTAGATAGCACAATACTCAAACATCAGTGCCTCTAGACTGCGACAATGAAGAGGCTGAAGAGGTAAGAACAAATGTATCTTCATCTGGCACATCCAAACGTGAAAGAAAAAATGTTCGAGAAGTGTCGTTGATGAACAAATTAAATTTGTGGGTGAACAACTTGGGAAAATTGCTAATGCTTTGGAACAATTTACTGTGGATAAGACACCACAGCTTTACGAACAAGTGATGTCGATGGAGGAAGAAGGATTTGATGATGACTTCTTGTGTTCTGTGTTTGATTATCTAGTGAGTCATGAATCCAAGGCCAAAGCTTTTTTAGTTAAAAGTAAGAAGCATAAAAAAATTTGGCTTCAAAAATTTTCTCAAGGTTGAAGATATTGAAACTTTTATGTAGTGTAATATTAGTTATGCACTTGGACAATGTTGTTGTTATTATGTGGTGTACTACTAATTATGCATTTGGATAATATTATTAATTTTTAGTATTAATTGTGGTTTGGAAGCTTATTTATAATTATTCAATCCTTGTTTTTTATTTTTTTAACACGATTACAAATAATTTATTTGACTTTGGTTGTTTTCATTTTATGACGGTTAATAATGTAGCTTAATAATTGAGTATTATTATATATTTAATTTGATTTATTTATTTATAAATAAATCATTGCAATATATGTAAAAATAATTTAAAATATAAAAATTATCAACATGTATATAAAATTTATTAATATATGTAAAAACAACTTTTAGGAAAATATTTTGAAATTTGCCAAACAATAGAAAATATTTTACATAGATTCATCCAAACACCGGAAAATATTTTCAATAAATCATTTTCCAGAAAAGTAAATCATTTTCCAGAAATCATTTTGTGGAAAACATTTTAGTAGCAAACAAATGGAGCCTAAATGTAACACCCTAAACCCAGCCTAGAAGTCTAGACCGAATTCGGAGCGCTACATTGATCACCGAAGTGAACGTAGGAAAATTTAACAAAAACAAGTCGTTCGAAATTCCATTTTTGAAAATATTTATCTCAAAGCAAACCAAAACATTTATTCGTTTAAAAATACCGTTCGCGAACGTAAGAAATATAATGTACGAACAAAGTTTAAGAAGTAATG
Source organism: Gossypium rotundifolium (assembly GCA_025506655.1). Lineage (NCBI taxonomy): Eukaryota > Viridiplantae > Streptophyta > Magnoliopsida > Malvales > Malvaceae > Gossypium > Gossypium rotundifolium. The sequence goes on along the minus strand of CP106730.1, from coordinate 77,096,655 downwards.
GCACCACAGTATTAAAAATCTTTATAGTTCAAAACCAAATGTAAAAACTAGAAAACACAAACTGATAATCCAATTTGTTGAAGCTGTCCTAGACCTCCGCATATCGAGTCCAGCATCAGAAATCAGAATAGTACCTGAAAGGGGAAACAGAAGAGGGGATGAGCTACTCAAGCTCAGTGTGAGATCAAAAAAGCCAGTAACACTACAAAAATAGAAGCAGTACAGGCATAGAAACAGAAAAGCCTAGAAGCAGTTTGACAGAACATTCTTATAGACAGATAACAGTTGAGCGATTCACCCCAAAGTAAACGAACGCCATACGTAACTCTACAGTCATATGGCCTAATCGGATATAGTAGCAATAATTCTCAGTAGTTACAACCTAAACCTAAGCCCTTTCCAGAATCAGAATCAGTTTGGGCCTTAGCCCATCACACCAGGTTCTCTTAGGCACGAGTGCCATTCGGTCGAACAATACATTCAGACATTTCAGTCAATCAAACATTCATATGTTTCAGTCAAACACTCAATCAAATTCAATAACACTATCACATTCAGCCACAGTGTCAATCAAATGCATATGAGTGCACATGCGTTAAAATAACCCACCCATCCAGCCAACACACCATCTCCGTCCAACCCTACACTTATTGTGGTGATTTAATCAACCCACCCATCCCTACACTCCGAGTAGGACCTCGAAAAGCCCATCCAACCTTATACTCCATATGATGTCATCCTAGGTTGCCCGGCAATGATGATCATTAGCATTGTCCTCAACCCTCAGGGAATTGGGACTAATCAGTGTGCAGATAAACTGCTAGTCTCATATATTACGCAGCAAGGCTAGCGTATAAGCTATACTGTGCAATACGGTAAACCGTGGTACAGACATGCAGTATGAACTGCCAGATCAGATAATGGTATGTAGCGTAGCTAACGTACATGCGGTACAATGCAATGCGGTAATCCGCTATCCCGATGAGTTGCAGTAAAATTGCCAGATCAGATCGTAAATCTCCTTTCTCTTCAAAATCCCACCTAAAATAATTTTGTACAAATGTAGGAATGCATATGTATGATTGCAGTCAAATGAACACAATCAGAATACCAGTTACAAATAGTTAATCAGAAGCAGACACTCACCTCCAATCAGTCAGTTACAGAATCAGATATGTGCACATTCACAACTCAAGTTCAGTATCGAGCTTATCACCCAACCAACCACAATTAACATACATAAATAGAAGTCAGAGTAGAGTCATAACTACCATTGCTAAAGCTTAGCCAAGGGTTGAAACACACAGAGTCACGATGGCATTCAATTTTCCCAAAAATCAAAATTCGGCCGTGTGGAGCAATCCAGGCCGTGTGGGGATCCAAACGCCCGTGTGAGGGGTGGCACATGCCCATGTGACAGAGGCACACGTCCGTGTGGTGCAGGGACACGGCCATGTGAACAGCCGTGTAACTCACTGTCCAATTTCGATAAAATCTAGTGCAAGGCAGACACGGTCGTGTGATGGTCTCACATGCCCGTGTGGCCATCAGACATGGCCTTGTGTCCCATAACACACGCCCGTGTGGAATCCCTAAATTCCTAAATCAGTCACACGACCATGTGACCCCAAAACTTTAACACTCTAATTTCCAATCTCCCATGCCCGTGTGCCCGAGGGACACGGCCGTGTGAAAGTCAACAAAAATCCCCAAATTGTCCACACGGCCTTGTGGCCAGGCTGTGTGGCACCCAATTTGGCCTAAAATCCTAATTCCCAAATCCACACGGCCGTGTGCCTATGGTACATGGTAGTACGGCCGTCGGGGCAACCATAAAACCTTTTCGAAACAACCCCGAAAACCCCGTTAAACGTGTAAAAAGGGTGATTCTCAAGTAAGTACTCCAAACTGATTATTTTGTGATCGTATAATTATGTTGATGTGATTCAATGTTGATTGTAAAAATGTGTTTACATTCCAATGCTCATGATGTGTGATATGCAGACATTATATGATATACATGATATATAAACCATGCCACTGATATTGAAATTGAGATATATGATATGCTTGTTAAGTATGCCCACTGTATTGATCATAAATATGATTCGTACGTTAAGCATGCGCATTGAAAATATTGTTCATATGTCATATCAGATGCATGAAGTTGAGATGATTATGAAAAGAGAAAGACTTTGGCAGTTTTACTGCAATATTGAGTGGCTTGGCCATAATGTTATTGAGTGGCTTGACCACAATGTGTAGCTTTTCTACGATATTGAGTGGCTTGGCCACAACGTGGAGTGTTATTGGATAGATGAGTTTTTGAAAAACTTGCACTGATTTCTAAAAAGCTCTGCATTAACATCCTTATCATCCTGTTATCTAAGAAACTGTGTTGATATATAAATTCTACTATTTTAATGAAATGTGTGTTTAAATTACTGGTTGTTACCTAAGTTAAGACTCCGTGGTATTAAACTATATAAATTCTCTGTAATATTTTGATTTGTATACTGAATTATTGTTTAATACTTGATATATAACTCACACTGAGCTTTATAGCTCACACCTCTTTGATTTTCTGACATTTCAGATGATCCCCGAGGTTAGGACATAGACACGGCTGATGGAGAAGTACTCGGATGATTTTCGAATAACTATTTTATACTTTATTATTTTGGTGTTTGGACAGTTTAATTATTATTCTTGGACTGTGGTATGAGACATTACTTTAGGGATTTTTATTCTCATTTGTATGACTTGATTGCATGACATTAAGTTTTATAAACTACATAAAATAATATTTGATAAGATCGTGCATAAGATCTTCGTTTTTATTAAAACTTGACAAAATCACTTTTTTCTCCTATGACAATGAAAATAAGTTTAGACAAAATACAACTTAGTTTTTGAGGTTTTAAATTTTCTATTGATGTTTTAATAGATATAAACAAAATATTAATTTTTAACAAAATAGTGTTTTTGCAAAAAAAACTCATTGCGATTTTTATAAAAATATATAAAAATTACATTTTTTCACTGCAATTCTGAGAAACGAGTTTTTAATAAAATTAGACTTAGGGCCCCTTTGGATCACCAATAAGCTCCAGTGTGGTGAGATTTAAAGAGTAAAAAAAATTGAATTGAAATGCAGCTCTAGTTGTGGTGTTTGGCAAGCACACCAGTGAGCATTTCTCACTTCAATGTAACCCAAAATATTGGCCGGAGTTAAAAGCTCCAGTGGACTGATTTGGAAGTCCAAAAATAAGGGTAATTATTGTTTTACCCCTCCAACTCTTCCTTTATTATTTATTTTATTTAATACCCATAACATAAGTTTAATATGCCATTATTTAATATAATTTAATGTTCAATAAATTTATATTTTTATTTATAAATTTAGTATAAATACAATTTAATTTATATTTTATTATTTGATTTGAGTACAATTTGTAAAATATTTTGTTTATTATGAATATAATTTAAAAATATTTAAAATTTATTGTATATGATTTTAATATTTTAATTATCATTTTATAAAAATATAATTTTAATTTATGTTTTATATTAAATAATATAACATAAATACATTGTCATTTCTAATCTAATGTCCTTAATAGTCATTTAATATTCCCATCTCACCGCTACAGCTGCATTTAAATCCAAACACACATCCCATCATTGTTTCCAATCTCACTGCTATAGTATCCAATCTCACCGCTACAATAACTAATCTCACCGCCACTGCTGTTTTTAACCTTACCGGAGGTAAACACACCGCCCATCCAAACTAAGCCTTAGTTTTCAATTTTTCTAATGTTTAAAAATAAGATTTCTAAATACATTTGATTTATGAAGTTAACATGTTTTCCCGAATAATGAAGAATAACCAAGTTCTTTAATTTTGAATAAATAAATGAATGATTTTGAAATATGATTAAAACTATGAAAGTTTTGAATAACGATCAAACTTTTACAAATAAATAAAATACCAAAATCATCGATTTTTAAAATTCTCGATTTCACTAGTTTTGAACGATTTAAGCAAATGGTTTAAAGAGTATGTTTGAAAACTACGAAAGATTTTTTAGGCCATTCTGGTGGCTAATGTAGCTTTCTAAATTCGACCATAACGACTGGGTTGGGTTTGGGAGGTTACAACAACTCTTTAAGAAGACATGCACATCTACAAGGACATCTACTATACAAATAATCATCATAAACTAACGTGCAAAAGTCGGGTCTGGAAACTCACTAGAGACCTATCTATACCTTGGCATGGAGCTTCTATTTCAATTGTCCTTCCCAAACCAGCAACAACAACTGCTTATAACAATTGCTTACAACAAGGAATTTCCATTAAAATACTCATTACATATAATCTACTAATGTTTCAACTACTTGCGACCCCCATATAAAGCCTTCCTCTCACTCCTTATTGTTCTTACATCTTTTAACATCCTTCCTCCTCAACAATCGTAACATACAAAGCTCTAAGACTTACCAAAAGGTTGAATCATCCACTAATTAAATGAAAACTTATCTCTAGCTTAACGAAGAAGAAAACAACATTTAGGTTAGAAAGAAATACCAGAATGTCTAGCAGAAACAAAAACCATTTGGAATGTCTTCCTCCCAATCCTTTTGACTTCCCTACCAAATTCGGGGGTAGGTAAAAGAAAATTTGGTGAAAATCTATGCTACTATTTGACTAGTCATTGGGAGAGTCAAATCAATCCAATTGACTCCTAACTAATCTCATTACAAGAACTAACTTGAACAGTGCTCAAGCAAACCGAGCGTACTATACCTTGGCGGTGGCTTGTGTATGGCGTGGCCTTAAGGACAATTAAGTATGTTATGGCTTCCTCACACACTTGGTAGGCTCATCATCCTCAGCCAAAAATCTGGAGCGCATTCTTTCTTCACTTGAAGACGCAATATAATTACATCCTTAGATACTGCTAATGGGCGGATACTTTAACGCTAGTATGCGTCAATACTTAATTCGTCGGTAGGCCAGCAGGGTGGCGGATTTTACTACTATAGTGCCAAAACAATTTTCATACAAACCGTAATCACGTGTTTGGATCCACCCTTTTTGAGGTGTGACAAATCACCACTCATCTTAATAAAATTACGATTTAACCCATTATACTTTTTTCACTTATTCAATTTGCTCCTAATTCATCCATTTTCCTTAGTGTCTAGATCCCTCCACCCTTAAAACATTTATACTATTGGCCTTTCAACTTTTCTATATTACACTTTAACCCCTTAAATTTTAAGTATTTACTCTTAGGCCACAACTTCTCTCACATTTACTATTTAGGTCTTACTTGAATCAATACATCATAATATACTTCTTAATCAAAATTTTAATTGATGTAACTCAACTTCTCCCTTTTTTATCACCTTTATTTCCTTATTTTTCCTTTATTTCACTTTATTGAGGATAAAATCTTAATTTTCACTACTTTCATAATATAGCAAATTTTGGGGTGTTACAAATATCGGTTAGTTTGTTGAAAAATATTTCAGGTTTTGTGAACTAAAATTTGCAGAAACAGTATGTGATGTTGCGACGAGCTTAAACTCCAAGCCACAATGTGATAAGGAAATTCGTCACTGTGACGAGAAGGCCAATTGGCCAAGTAAGTATGTTGCGTTGCAACGAGGTACCCCCTCACGTTGTGACGTCAACTCAAGATTTTGAAACTCTTACAAATTAGTCCTTGTTCGATTTCGGGTTAGCTTTAAAGCTTTTATAAGCTCGTGTAAGATCCGAGAATGATTGTATACTGGATTGAATGTATGTTTGTTTGCTTTTAACCATAAAATTGTATAAGTTGATTGTGACTGGATTGTAGTTGCTCCGGAAACGAATGTGACATTTCGTAACTTGAACCTGGCAATTGGGTCGAGTATCGGGGTGTTATAGCCAAAATTGTTTAAATGTGATTTTAAATTAACTTTAATATATGGTGATGTTAGAATGCGAATATCACAACTAAGTAATTTCGCTTAGTGCTTATAATTCGTTTTCTGTGCGTAGATCAAAGGTAGCTTAAGAAGGAGCTCGTTGGCAGTTGTTAATCTCAAGTATTCACAGTTGTTATTTTCATAATGATTTTCATTTCTGTAAATTTGTTTAGTTAAGGCATGTACCTAGGGCCATTTTTAATTTTAGACTTAATATTTGATTTAATTAGTTTTCATTAGGGGTGAGCGTTCAATCGAATCGAGTAAAATTTTTTGAGTAAATTGGGTTGATGAGTCTTATTTTATCATTCTAACTCAATTTGAAATTTTTAAAATCGAGTTGAGTGAAATGAAATTCAAGTCAAGTCGAATTGAGTGAGATTGTTCAAGTTAAATTAAAAAATTAAACATGTCAAATTAAAGTCTTGTTATAATATAACTAATTCCATATTAAATTACATAAATTTGAAACCATATATATTTAAATTTTTTAAAAACAAAATAAGGAAAAAATATAAGATACTTTAATATATAAACTTAGTCATTACTTAACTTTTTAAGTCCCAAAATTATCATTTTATAAAATTTTAAATTTTTTAAAAATTTATATATTCTTTAAAACTTTTATATTAATTTTGGAATTTTATAAATATTTTTAATTAAAAATTTATTTAATTTTTTTGTAATTTTGTTGAGAAAGAGATTAATTTGACAGAGACTAAATGTATATTTATACCAATATGTTATTCGAATTACTTGAGTTATTTAAATTGTAAAATTCAACTCCACTTGAACTTGAAACTCGAATTACTTATTCGAGATGACTTGAAAAATTCGAATAATCTGATTCAATTAACTCGAAATTTAATTTTTTTCTTTTTTTGAATTAAATCAGATTTTGCTCACCCTTAATTTGCATAGACATTTTAGCCACATTTAACATAATTTCAAGTCAAGCTATTGATTTGTTCTAAAATGATGATTTACGAATAAAATTTTCAAGTATCTAATTTTTCTTTAACTTGCTTAAATTTTGCATTTTGGTAAATAAATGTTTACTTACAATAAAAGTTTTTAGATTCCATAAAAAGAATTGAAAGTGTGATAAATATCACATTTATTTATATAATTAATTTTTTAATACATAGTATAACATGTTTATCAAACTCTTAAACCATTTATAAAATCTAAAAATTCGTATCAAATATAATTTTCACTGCATGCTGAATGATTTACATTATTTTGGGCAATTTTTGAATGATTGAAACAATGCGCGACTCCGACGACTTCTCTTATGCTACAAATCCTATTCGACTTTTGTAATAAAAACAGTAGTATAAAGATTTATAGCAACTTCATTCTGGGAAAAAGAAACTCTAAAACTAGGTACAACCACCTTAGCCATAAAAGTAAAAGCGGGAAACAACGACGAAGGTAGAAAAAGAGTTAACCGGGTTATAATTTAATATAAAATTTTGAAGGGTCAAACATAATTTTATTATTATATTAATTCATAATTTTGTTTAAAAAATTCTTTTAACTTCAAACTTGAAGATATTAGTTTCTCTCATATAAATTGAGGTAATTAATTCCGTCAATTTTCAATTTTAAAAGTAAGTAATTAAGAATAATTAACCATGAGATTAATATCTTCCATCAATTATATATAATTTTGATTAGTATAATAATAAATTTAACCTTCAATGTTTATGTATTTTGTCATTGTGGCCTCAATTTTAGAAAACCAACAAATTTAATCTCAACATTTACATATTTACACAAATATTTCAGGATAAATTTGGATAAAATTGATAGAATGTATAAACTTTAAGAGCTAAATTTATTTTTGTACCAATCAAAATCATGTACAATTAATAGAAAAACATTAATATCATGATTAATTATCTTTATTTGCTCACTTTTCAAAATTGACATGGATTAAATTACATTATTTTTTTGTAAGAAAGACCAATTTACTTAATTTCAAAATTTAAAAGAATTGAAAAGATCTTTTTATCCATAATTTTATAATTTAACAAGGAACTTACAAAATAATTTTGCCATTTTGGAAGGCAAAACCCTCATTGTTTCTTGAATTCACCCATGATTATAAATAATTTTAATATATATATATATATTTAAATTCACCCATGGCAACTCTTTTTCAAGTATATATTTTTTCAATTTTAATTTTATTATGTGTTCTTATCATATATGCTCTTTTTGATATAATGCTTAAAAATATAGGATAATACGTTTCAGCACACTCAAGCCCACGTCCTCCTACACAAATAATAATATCGATACTAATCGAATTAAGATTCAATCGATTTTTTCAAGTATTTTTGACTTACATAAATAGACATATAAACTCAATGCATCCAAAGAGTTTATATTATGTAGGTTACCCTTAACAAAATGTAAATGTTCTAAACTTTGGACATAATGAACATAAAATTAACAACTTAGAACAATTTTTGTACCTCTTCCTCCAAGGATCTATAACAATTTTTATACATTCATTACTTTTGGATTTAAAACATGGTTTTAAGTTTTAGCAAATGATTGAGAGCATCATGGATTTCCATTCTATCGCTGGGCAATTCCAGAGAACATGCCTCCCCTATTCTAAGTAATGAAATTAAACACTCATTGATACCCTTCAAGTGAGGGCGAGGCTCAGCTGCTGCTTCTCCCAAAACAAGCGTAGGATCAACCATCTCCTCCACATTCTCATCCAAACACATCTGCACTAACTTGTGAAGGTTTAGACCATCCCTGAACATGTCATCAGTCGGCCTTTTCCCTGTGAATACGTGCAGCAGTAAGATCCCAAAGCTATACACATCACCCTCTTTAGTTGCCTTGCTTCCCATGCCATACTCTGTACAAATAAATGATGCCAAAGTGCTTAAATTTCTTTTTGTATAACGAGAGGTTAAAACGGTGTTGTAATGTAGTAGTTACCTGGTGCAGCATATCCAATAGTTCCTTTTAGGCCAACTGAACTAGTTTGATCTGATATGACTTCGGAATTGCTTTCAGCAATGATCCTTGCCAGACCAAAATCACCCAGATGAGCAGTCATGCTATCCTCCAGAAGGACGTTGCTTGGCTTTATATGGCAGTGTATGATCGACAACTCACAATGGTTGTGAAGATAATCCACTGCAGCAGCTGCATCTGTGATTATGTTTAGCCGCTGACAAAGGCTTAAACTCCTTGTTGCTCTTGCTCCTCATCTAGAGGAGAATGCAACCAAGGCTCGAGACTCTTGTTTGGCATAAACTCGTAAACAAGTGCTTTGAATTCATTGCCTTGGTAATCAACACTTGAGCAAGCAGTTAAAATTTTGACAAGATTCCTGTGCCTAATGTTTCTCAAAGCTTTGCATTCGGAGAAAAAGCTCTTGGAAGCTCCTATTCTTTGTAGATTTAGCACCTTCACAGAAACATATGTTTGATCTTCAAGAACCCCTTTATAAACTGAGCCAAAGCTGCCAATGCCAATCAAATTCCCCGACGAAAATCCATCCGTTGCCTTGAGAAGATCACCGTAAGAAATCTCCATGAACGGATCCACGAGCGATGATTTTATCAAGGAACACTTCCTTTGCATCTTAAACCAGTAGAATAACACAGCAAAAAGAATTAGAAACAATCCCACAAGTCCAAATATGAGAGAAATTGTAAGCTTGAGTGGGAGGGACATGTTTTTCCGTGTAGGCTTTTTCAACAAGCACGAAGGCAATTGTAATTCTGGGATACCTCCACACAACTTGTCATTACCGACCAACGAAAGTGCGGTCACGTTGCTAAAGACTCTACCTACAGGCACATCTCCTTGAAAATCATTGAAAGATAAGTTCAATTGTACTAAGAAGGGAAAGGTGGAAAAGTATTTCGGAATCATTCCAGAAAAGTTAGTGTGAAAGATCCACTTCTTCAATGCCTTTCAATGAACTCAGAGAACTTGGAAGTTGTCCTGTGAAGTAATTATGGTCCATGTAAAGATACTGCAAGCTTGTACAACCACCAAGGCTACCTGGAATTTCCCCAGATAACTCATTGTGGGAAAGCATTCAACTTAACTAAAGTTTTCAAGTTCCCCACTTCCATAGGAAGAGGACCGGTCAGGCGGTTTTGATCCAAGTCCAATGATTTTGATAGAGAGGGGTGGCTCACTAGTTCTGGAGGTACAGTTCCATTCAATTCATTGCTATAAAGACGCAGCAAAATCAAGTTCTTACAGTTTCCAAGACTTGAAGGTATGCTTCCTTGGAGATTGTTCTGCTCTAGCCATAGCTGGTTCAACAAGGTGAGATTTCCAAGGGAGGATGGGATTTCACCTGACAATTTGTTTTTACCAAATCCCACTTCTTGTAGCATATAAAGCTTGCCTATTCCTTCAGGGATGGTTCCTGCCAGCTGATTGCAGTGCATGTTTAATGAGTTTAAGCCAATGAGATTTCCAATATCAGAAGGAATTCCCCCTGAAATTTTATTGTCTGATATACCGAAAGCTTAAAGATGGGTTGAAAGATTGGCCAGGGAACTCGGAATTTGCCCTCCAAAGTTATTGCCATCTAGATTCAGTTCAATTAACTGGGTGCAGTTGACGAGAGAGGTGATGAAGCTAAGTTCATTGGCCTGCCCTTTTCCAAGATTGTTTCCAGCAACACCGAGCCATGACAACTTCTTTAGATTTCCCAAAACAGCAGGAACCCCTCCAGAGAACTTCTTGTCTGACAGTTCAAGGAATTCAAAGTTGGAAGCATTTGATAATGATACGGGAATGACACCACTCAAATGGTTTGCAGAAATACGAAATACTTGAATATTTGGCAGAGTAAGGGCTATGTCCCAAGGAAGGCTTCCTTCAAGTTGGTTAACTCGCATAAACACGGTAGTAAGATGCGAAAGGTTGTAGATGGATGAAGGGATCAAACCTGATAGTGAATTATCAGCAACATTAAGTATGTTCAAGCTTTTAAGCTGCCCTATTAATTCTGGAATTCTTCCCCTTATCTCATTTCCTTGTATCGACAGCACCTTCAACGACGAAATGTTTCCAAAAGAATCCGGGATAGGTCCCTCAAAATAGTTTCTGTCAAGGTATGCTTCAACAGGTTTGACATGGAACCAAACTCAGCCGGAATATGACCAGTGAAGTTGTTTCGACTTAAATGGAGAATTCTCAAGTTAAAACAACTAGATAGGTTGACTGGAATCGGCCCTGTTAACGAGTTATTAGCCAAAACAACACGTTGCAATCTGGAAAGCCGACCTATCTCCGGTGGAACTACACCTCGGAAGCTATTGTTTGAGAGGTCAAGGAGTCGAAGAAAACTGAGGTTAGCAATTGAAGGAGATATAGAGCCTGACAAGCCCTGAGAGTTTAAATTCAAGATGGAAACTCTCTGGTGTTGAGGACTGCATGAAACTCCCTTCCACAGGCAAAAGTGGAGAGATTCATTCCATGACGTAGTGACGTCCATAGGATCCTTGGTTATGTGAGCCTTGAAGGCAAGTAAGGCGGCATGGTCTGTTAAGTTGGTGAAGGTGGCACATATTGCAGATGGAAAATAAAGGTTGAAGCATAAGAGAATAGCAACATAGGAAACAAATGGATGCATTGTATTCATTTGAAATGAATAATCTTGGGTTTGGCAGCAGGAAGAGATGATTCATTCTAGTGCTACGGAATCAATCAATAAGGAAGAGCCGATTCCCGTATTTCCACCGTGTTGACTTGGATGCTAATTCCGGTCTTGCCGGGGTAAACATGAAAACATCTCATACCTAACAATGTTTTAAAGTCGACACAGCTGTCGCAGGGTAGAAAACCAGAGAGAGCGATATTTGTTTCATGGAAAATAAACAAGACAATAAAACTTAATTGACTTACAAAATAGCAAGTTATTTTCCGGAAAAAAAGTTGTTTTATGAGTCATTTTATTTTTATATTTTTGTAATAAATTTTTATTTTAATTTTAAAAATATTAAAATATTAAAAATCAAATATTAAAATGTGTATACATATTTAGTCTTTTCTATTTAATAATATAATAAATTATTTTAACAATAAATAATATTCTTAATACATTATTGAAAATAATTATATTAATATTTTAATAATAAATATTTATTACAATTTATAAATATTTAATAATAATCATTTTATAGGCAAAATAAGGTCTATAGGCTATTTTTTTAATTAGGATTTTACCTTGGTTTTAAATTTAATTAGGGATTTAGGCCGATTTAGTAGGAAAGCGCGTCGAGCTGGATGCGCTTTCTAGCTAACTGTCACATTCCAACGGTTTTTTGAGTATTTTTTCCAACGATAAAAAAAATAAATACAAGGAACTTTTTTGACCGTTTAATTTAGTAGGATATCGAGGAGGTCATTCACTCCAGCTGTCAAAACCATTTTTTAAATCGAGGGTTTGAAAAAAATGGGGATCGACTTAAAAAAAATGTGGAAATGGAGTCGTCACCGATCTTTTATTCGAGGTGTGATCAGATCACCTTAAGATGGATTTTTTTAATAAAATATTTTGATTTATTAAAACAATAATTTTGGTCTACGAAATCTAGAAAACAGGTTCGGGAGTCGGTTACGCACGAGGAAGGATTAGCACCCTCGCAACGCCCAAAATTGGTACCAAATTGATCAATTAATGTCTTAATGCCAAAAATTTGAAAAGATTCTAGATTACTATCCATTTACTTAAGATATATTTGAACGGCATCATATTGGATGCCGAAAGTTCTTATTTTGAAGAAATAAAATGTCGTACTCAGTAAGTTAGGGCACAACCTTTTACATTCTCAAAATTAGATTTATCCATCGACATTCAATACTCATTCATTTAAAAATAAGAAGGATATTCAATTATTTGGGTCAAATGAAAAAATCACAACCCAGTAAGTTAGGGTACTATTTCTTCAAAATCCCGAATACGAAATATTGCCTTTGTTCCTTTGAAATTCTTATTTTGAGAAAATAAAACATCACACTTAGTAAGTTAGGGTGCAATATCTCAACTTCCCGAAAATAAGCTTTTTATTTGAAATGTCATGCATTTTGATTTAAGAGAGAAATGATACTCGGTTATTAGGTTTTAAACGAGGAGAATCGAAACTCAGTAAGTTAGAGCACGATTTTCTCGAAACCACTAAACACGAGCATCGCCTTATTTTAAAAAACTTTGAAGGATTTTGAAATTTGAATAACATTAAACTCGATTTTCTTTGATAAATAAATCGTAATGAAATGATAATAAACAAAGCGAAATGGCAATATATACACAAAAATGTTACAATGATGAATCACAAATAATCTATAAACACCAATTAAAAGAGGTAATACACATGATAGTGCTCGAAAATAAAAAAAATGGATGAAAATAGCTATTGCATGCAATAATGAGGAAAATGGATTTTAAAATGAAATTTTATACAAGGAAAAAAATCATAGTGAAATATGTAGCAAATAATAATAATATATGTGAAATAAAACCTACTAAATGCTTTATATATGAAAGTAATAATATATAAAGATTTTTGAAATAAACAAAAATATACAATATATTAGGATCTTAAAGGGAATAAAAAAATACATATACACATAAATAGATTAAAAAAATTCATATACCAAATAATATGAAACCCATAACATATATAAGAATAATTTAATAACAAAAATAGAAATTAATAGTAAAATCCTTGAATAAAATACTATAAACAATAGTTTAAAAAAATAACAACAATAAAAATAATACTAATAATACTAAAATTAATTAGTAGTAATAATAACAATAATAATAAAATAATATTCATAATAATATTAAAAATAACAAGAGTAATATCAATAATAATAATATCTAAATAATAAAAATATAGCAAAAATAATTAAAGAAAATAAAAATAGGAAAGGGAGGACTAAATTAAAATGCGCGTAAATTAAAGGGGATTAAAAGCGCAATTTTCTCAGACGCGAAAACGCTACGTTTAGACAGAGGCCAAAATGAAAACAGAACAAAAGTTAGGGGTGAAATTTAAATAAACCAAAACTTAATCAAAAAATAAACCGAGATGTGGAAGGACTACAAGGGTAATTGGCCCATTAAAACAAAACACGCGGATCCTACGTATATGGGTCGGGTTAGAATCGGGTCGCCTAGTATTGTGTCGTTTTGAGGCTATGGTAATGAACCCCAAACGACACCGTTTCTCTAATGGCTTATAACCCCCTTTTAAACCAGACTAAAACTAATAGACTCTCCTTTTTTTGAAACCCTAAGTTCCCTTCTTATTCTCTCCTTCAGCTGCATCTAAAGACATCCAACCACCAAAGCGCCATGGGAATCGACGATTAGTGGCGGATTCTGGATGCCTACGAGACCTTTTGTAAACTGACCCTGGATGTTTCCTCGTCTCCGACCTCAACGGCCGCCTTTGCTTCGATTTGATGAAGAAAGCGGTCCGTTGGTTCGTTTACAAAGGTAAAAACCTTTCCTTTCTATTTAGATCTTCACACGAACAAACAAACAACACAAAAAGGTTCAATAAGCAACAAAGGAGAAGAAAAAAAGATATTGAAAGCCGAAAATCACCTTGTATTTTTGATTTCTTTTTGTATTTTTTTTTGTATTCTGTATGAGAAATACAATGTGCGTAAAAACAAAGTTTTTTTTTTTAAAAAAAAAACCTTTGAAGCTTTTTTGATTTCTGTATTTCTCTAAATTTTTGTGTGTATAAAATTGTCTACCCATTATAGTGGTTTCTTTCGGTCCTTTTAAAGGCCGAAATCAAAATAGAAAATAAAAAAAAAATCAAATATACAATCGTTTTCCCTATTTTTGCTGCGCTGGTTGTTTGTTTTTTTGCTCTGCTATTGGCTTCGTTTGTTTGTCTTTTTGCAGGTATGGCCATCGTACGAAGGCAGACGTGGAGCGCTTGTGGGCGTGGAGGCTCGCTGGCAGTACGGAGGCCGTATACATGGTGGTGCGCGTGGGTTGCTGGAGCGACGCAAGGCGCGTGCGAGGGACGCGGTAGCCCAACCGTCAGCAGGGCTGCGGCACATGAAGCTTCCAGAAGGCCTCTAGGGTTTTCTGAAATCCCATCCTGTTTGGGCCATTCAGGCCTTTAGGGTTAAGGGAATTTTGGGCTTAATGGGTTAGGATCTGAGTAGTGGTTTTGTGCTTGCATTTGCGTAGTGTAAATTGGGCTTAATGTAATGGACAGATAAACTGTTAAATTTTGGACTTTTATGGATTTTTTAATTTTTTTTGGTTTTAATGTTGGTATGGGCCTGGGCAAATTTGGGCTTCTACAGCTGCCCCTCTTTGCTCATTGTCGTGGAACGAGAATAGAGCAAAGACTTCAAAAGGGCCAATTTTGTCCGGTTATACCTCTTTCATTGCTTTTCTCCTTCGAATAGTTTCGTTCCATCCCACTACATCTTTAGGGGCCTAGGAATTGGCACTTCGATCTGCTCTGATGTAATTTTAGGGAGAGGAGATTTGTAACTTCGATCTACTCCACTGGAACTTTGAAGAAATACGGATTGATCCTCATTGTAAACTCAGGGAGGAGGGATTTGTAACTTCGACCTGCTCTACTGGGACTTCGAGGTGATAGGACTTGTATGGCTTCGATCCGCTCCTGCGACTTCAAGGATGCGGATCGCTATATTCAATCTGCTCCCTGCAAACTCGTGGATTGCAGACGGTTGTCTTCAATCTACTCCTTGCTCAAGATTGCAGTTGATTTCAATCTACTCCGCAAACTCGGGATTGCAGATCTTTGTCTTTGATCTCGCTCCCGCAAACTCGGGATTGCAGATTCTTGTCTTTGATCTGCTCCTCGCAAACTCGGGATTGCAGACGGTTGTCTTCAATCTGCTAAAACTTCAAAGGAATCTTGGTGATCCTCATTGTAAACTCAGGGAGGAGGGATTTGTAACCTCCACCTACTCTACTGGAGCTTCGAGGAGTGGAAATTGTGGAGAAAAGATTTGTAACCTCCATCTTTTCTGCTGAAACTTCAAAGGAATACTGACTGATCCTCATCGTAAACTCAGGGAAGAGGGATTTGTAACTTCGACCTGCTCCTCTGGAACTTTGAGGTAATAAAAATTGTTTGGCTTTGAACTATTCCTGTAACTTGTAATTGCGGATCTGCATCTTCTATCCCTTCATTTGAGAAAGGCAAGATCTTTGAATTCTTCGATCTTTGCGACAATGTCCTTTAGTGGACTGTCTTTGTAAAATCAGTTTTGTGTTTATGCTTATGCAAAATGATTAGGATGCAATGATTAGAATGAATCTAATGCCCCAATATAGATGTGTCTCATGGATGAAATTTGTATGAATGCAGAATGTCATGAGAATGGTCTTTTTACAAAGATTAGGATGCAATGATTGGAATGAATCAAATGCCCCTAAATAGATGTGTTTTGCATGAATGCAGAATTTCATGAGAATGACCCCTTTTTAAAAGTTTAAGGTGCCATCGTTAAATGCGTTTATCGTGGCTCTATTGTTGATGTACTATCTTTGTCATCTTGTTCGGTTGGTATTTTCGACGAAAACCTAAGAAAACAATTATACCTTGCTCAAGATTTGCCCCATCAGTAACTTCGGACTCATCTCCTTGTGACTTAGGAGCATAGGATCCGAATCGATTTCCATCTATCCTATTATAACTCGGGGGTATAAGGTTTTGTAGCTTGTTCATTTAACTGATCACTCTTCGGGTGGCCCAACTGGATGCGTGTACATGATGCTTGCATGGATGCAGAATATCATTTTTCTTGCGAATGATTCCCCTTTTTATACTTGGGTTAATATTGCCTGTTTTCTTCAAGATTGTATCACCCACCATTTTTGACAGAAAATCCAAAGAGATAGCCTTAATTTAGACTCTTCCTTAAACTTGGTGAGTTTTAAACAATAGCCCTATTTCAAGTTCTTATATTATTCAGAAGCTTCCAGAGTAATATGCGAAACTCATTTTATGAAAATATTATTAGTCCACTAATCATTATTTCAATGCAAAATGCCTGAAAAAGATCGTAACCATGGACAATAAGGAAATTAATTAGGAGCATAACTCGAAACAAATAAGCTAAGCAAATATAGCAATCGCAATTAACAAAGAAATTTATTGTGAACATATTTTGAAAGGAAAAATGTAATCACAAATAAAAAATTTAAAATGGATAAAGTGGATACTAGGTGCCCCAGATATCGCAGCCTGAGCTTCTCTGTTCCAACTTCTTGAGGGCCATTTTAAGCTCAATATGTGTTTAGGGATCTAAAGTACTTTGTCGATGCCCTAAGACATAGTACACTTCTTCATTGTTAATTTAGGCATAGTAGGACTGCTGTATGTCCCACTTTCAATTAAATTTTTTGGGTTTTCAACTCAAATCCCCTTTGGTCTCAAAGCGCCCTTTGCGGGTTTTCACCTTGGCCTCTCCTTTTCTTTCTTCTTTTTTGCCGAAAATTTCTTTCTCCTTTTTTTTCTTTTTTTTTTTTGAATTCTTTTTATTGAATCTGAATTCTCCGGATTGGGTAGGTCCTTGTCATCTATCTCAGATAATATCCATGCTTTCCTAGAATAGGCCTTCTTTGTTGCCTAAGGTCCTTCTCGGTTTGACATCCTCTTTCTTCTGAAGTCCCTTTTGCATGGGAAAAAAATCTTCTTCAAAGCCCTATCATGAAATTTTCTAGGACGAATCATTCTTGTTGTGAGCTTGCATCATCTGACCGTGATAGATAGCTTTTAACATTTTCTGATCATATTGAGATTAAACGCGTTCTGTCTTATCCAACTCCAGTTCTGATAAGACTCAGAAAAATGAAACTTGACTTCAATGGGCGAAACCAATGAGAAACGGGTTGCCCCGGTGACCGTCCTGGCCAATGTTTGATAAGCATGGAGGTTAAATGGTAACTTTTGTATGTCAATCTTTACAAGTCTCCATCTTTTTTTTTTATCTCTTTTTTTTAGCTGCCTTTACTATGATGTGGCACCTGATCTTTGAACAAACCACGGACTTTTGACATTGTGCGGCTAAATGTGATCTTTTCGACATTTTTTTCAGTGTTCTTTCTTTCTCTTTTTTGGTCTAATGACTATCGACTTTGTAATATTGGCATATGAAGCAACCTTCACCTTATTAGTGAAGTAACTGACATCCACGAAAATAAATCGATGTTGGCTAAAAGCTTTTGATGAGACTGGCTTGGTAACATCCATACCCCACACATAGCAGATCTTATTTCTGCATTGAGCTAGGCTTTGACCTTTATCTCTTTCCTTGGCTCACGACGTAGGATTTGTTTTTCATCCAGTATTAACAAATCAGAAGATGGGTGACAATTTTTTTTGTCATCTTTAAAGTCCTGAGATCCCTTAGATCCATATCTCATTAAAAAGGGAGTCAGTAACAGCGTCACCCATGTCATTGATATCTGGGGACCTATTGTAAGTTTAAAAGAATATGGAAAGAACGGATGAACTTATGAATGAATATTTGTATGTATAATCATGAATAAAGAATGAAAGAATATTTGGATAGTAATCCAAAATATGAAAGAATCTATAAACAAAAAGATGCATTTCATTGAAGTAAGGATTCTGGGCACAAGCCTATTTCACAAAAAGATTCTTGTTGCTTCTAGGCTTAAAGCAACAAGTGCATTTTGTACATTACTCCGAGTAAGCTCTAAATACTACAGGAATTTTTCCACAGTCCAATTATTCAGAACGCTCCTAAGTTCATAAGGGTAGATATTCAACAAGGTCCCCCTTTCAGTGATTTCTTCATGTATGGCATTGATGTGTACATTTTCCAGCATTTCTTCAATCACATTTACTCCAACATCAGTGTGATTTGGTAGCGGATTATCGACATTTAACATATCAGCCACTTTTACAAAGCCTAGCTCAATGAGTCTTTCCACGACTTTCTTAAAAGCAAGGTAATTTTCCATTGAATGCCTCGAAACTCCCGCATGATAGTCACATTTGGCATTTTCATCGTACCACTTGAGGTACGGGGGCTGCAATGGTGCCAAGTAGAAAGGGGATACTATGTGCTCGTCAAATAATTTCTGATATAGCTTTCGCTATGTTATTGGAATAGGAGTGAACTGAAGCTTTTCTGTATTTTTCTTTTGCCTAGATTCATTCTTTGAAGGAGTCTGAAGGTCTGTAGTTGTCAACCTTGGTGATCCCACAGTAGCTTGCTTTGAATAACCCTTCTGTATGCTCCCACATTATTTACCTCGTCTTCTTTCTTTCTCAAGGCTGACCTTCTAGCACTTTCCCCTGCATCTATTTTACCGCTTCTCACAGCGTTTTTGATCATTTCGCCGGTCATTACTATGTCCGAGAAACTCTTTGTGGCACTCCCCAACATATGGTTGATAAATGGGGCTTTCAAGGTGTTGATGAAGAGCATAGTGGTTTCTTTCTCCAGAAGAGGTGGCTGAACCTGTGTGGCAACCTCTCTCTATCTTTGTGCATATTGCCGAAAACTCTCGCTTGGTTTCTTTTCTATATTTTGTAGGGTAATTTTGTCAGGGGTTATATCTGTTACATGCCCGTACTGCTTTATAAACTCCTGTGCTAAATCCCTCCAACAACCAATTTCGGTACGACTCAGCTGATTGTACCATTTAGATGCTGCTCCCGTCAGACTGTCTTGGAAGCAATGAATTAATAGTGGGTCATTATTAACGTACCTAGTCATTCTCCGGCAAAATATAGTTATGTGAGCCTCTGGGCAAGTAGTCCCATAGTATTTTCCTAATTCTGGCACCTTGAATTTGTGAGGAAGCATTAGATCTGGCACTAAACTCAGATCTTTAGCTTCAATTCCATATTGCCTATCAACGCTTTCCATGGCTCTAAATTTGTCTTCCAGCCATTTGCATCACTCCTCTAACTATTTTGGCAATTTAGCCATTGCCCTTTCTCTCTCTACTACCTCATTAAAGTCGGGAATATCAGCATTAGTTGGATGATCGTCTAAATTAAAACCCGATCCAGCTTGGAAATTTGGCGGCATCGATACACCTTTTTGAAATTGTTGAGGTTTAATTATGACGGATGTTTTTTGTGGATGCACTTCAGGATGTGTCAGGGTAAAACCCGGGGGATATAGTCGCTCCTCGCTATCTTCAACAGTATTAACCATGAAGGTTTTCCCTTTGTCTATTCCTCCTGCCAGTAGTTGAGTTAATTGAGTCATCATACTCTTTTGTGATTCCATCATTTTGTCCATCATATCCTGCTGGATCTTAGCAAGCTGCTCCTGCATTTGTGCTTGCATCCGCTCTTGCATCTCATTCTACATTTGTTCCAAATTCTCTAGTCTTTTATCCATTGCTTTCGTTTTTCTCCTTGTACCGTAAGGATACGTGCTTGGTTGATTTTTGTCGGCTTCAGTTAAAGTGAAATAACTTCA